>JAYKAV010000977.1:1213592-1234916 GCA_035582835.1 Phoebastria nigripes | reverse complement strand
CATCGCCACCTCGCGGCGGCCGACAGGGGGCGCCGCCGCCACCCCCGTCGCCACGGCAACCGCCGGGGCCCCGGGCCGCGGCGGGCGGAACGTCCCCCCGGTGAGGACCGCTGGGAGGAGCCCGCGGCCGGCCGGGCTGAGGGGGGCTTCAGCGGGGGGGACGCGTTCGCCGCCCGGCTTCCCGGGGCGTCGTCTGCGGGTGGAAAGGCCCGGGGACCGCCCGTGGGCGCCGGCAGGCCGCAGGGCGGGGCAGCGGGGACAGGGCCCGGGTCCCCTCCCGCTGCCCGAGCCCGGCTCGGGGGTGCCCGTCCCTGAGGAAAGGGAGGGCTGTACTCGGCTGGGGTTTTTTTGGTACTTTGCCTCTTTTCTTTCCCTGATTTTCTCACTTTTGTTTTACTCCTGCAAGGTAAGAGAACTTACTGGATACATAGCATCCTGCCGGTGTCTTTGCAGGAGTCATTCCTGCCATTGAAGATGTCCCTGCCCATGGCAGGGGGGTTGGACTAGATGACCTTTAAAGGTTCCTTCCAATCCAAACTATTCTATGATTCTATGATTTACATGCCACCCACCCTGGGACGGGCTCTGGTTTATCACCATAAGAAGCTTGACTGATGCACAGCAACAGCCACCCATATCCCCCCACGTAGCAAAAGCCRTAAGCAAATGCTTTGGGAAGAGCAGGAGCAGGACAAGCAGGTATGATTACTGTGCCTTAAGTTCTCCCTCAGTACCCTTCCAGCTCCAGAGTGCAACCAGCTCTGAGGGTTTCCTGAGCCTGATGTGTTTGTGCAGTTAGTAACCCTCGATCCATCTCTCTGTTTGTCCAGTCTTTCTCAGGGGCCTGCAAAGTCCTTGCATCCCCATCTTCTGATAATGTGTTTCACAGGTCTGCTGCCTGTTGCAGGAAGAACCACTCTTTGGTCTCCCTTGAGCCTGGTTCTAGTAGTTTTCTCTGATGGCCTCTAATGCTTTTAGTGCTGCTTCATCCCAACCTATAAATTACCATAACACTGCAGAATGTGCTACTAGTTCCAAACAGAGGCTCCAAGGAGAAACAAATCATTTCTGATACTGAAACTCAACAGCAAAGTGTCATATAATGTGATTGCTATTGCATTAATGTTTAGAATAACTCAAAAGTCTACACAGAAGACTCCTAGCTGGGTGTTTCAAAGACACAACCAACCTTCCCAAAATTCAGACCTAGGCAGGAGAGATTTGATTTCTGTCCTGTCCAGCACAGCATGTTTTACTGCCCTTATGTTTGCTGCACAGAAGTGTATCAGTCAAGGAAATGTGTCAAAAATATATGTAAAGCTTCTCTGAGATACCAAGAAGGACCACTTGAAAGGACAAACCATGATGTTACTGTGACCAAACAAGCAGACTGTGTGCTAAAGGTGTTACCAGAGCCAGTCCCAAGGGACTGAAAACACTTCCACTTAGCAGTCCGAATGCAGACTGCCGGTGCAGGGAGCTGCAAGTGTGAGCACTGAGCCAGGCAGGGAAGGAATCTCTCCTCTTCTTGCCCCTGAACTGGCTTCAGTGCTGCTGAAATGCTGCTAAACTCCTCAAAAGCTCTGGTTTGCTTGTTTATGTGTTATTCAAGTGTAGCAGTGGCAGACCGTAAGGGCTCCAGCATACCAACCTCTGCATTTTGGCTGTACATCATCAAAGCCTGCCCCACCTGTGAGCTGGGCACAACACTGGCTTTTCAGTTAACTTCAGGGGACATTAGTGTTTTGCTCCAAAAAGTCCTTTGTTATTTATCTCCCATGTGTCTTAGGGTAGGATGCTGGGGTAGATCCCCAGCCTTTTCAGATCTCCRTTGCTCCTCTGCACTCATCAGAGCCCCAGAGCTTTTTGTCAGCAAAAGATCTGCTCAGGGGTCCCTGAGCTGTTCTGATGCCTTTCCTTTCCCATCTTCCTCTGCAGCCTCATTGCAAATGAAAACTCTTAAACAGTGCATGAGCTAATCTCTGCCATAACCACACAATCCCATCATGACTGCTCTCCTCTCTTTGCCGGGCCCCATTGCTCTGCCTGTCCTAATTTAAAAATTAAAGCCTTTGAGGCCATGATTGTCACCTACTGTGTCACACAGCACCTGGTACAGCAAGTCCCTATCTTGCCCACAGCTTGTAAATGCTACCATAATACAGAAATTATCTCATCAAGGGCAGATGATGTCATACGCATTTTAAAATCATAGTAATATGTTACCAGCAAGCATGGCAATCAAGTAAGCATCTTGTAGCTAGGATGAGATATTTTACTACCAGTAATAACTGTGAAGGCTGGGATTATCATAGGTGTTATGAATTCCCTGCAGTTCTGAGGTCTAATTAGATGCAAGTGTTTTACCAGTCTTTATCTAATCAAAAGAGATCATTTTGGATAACTCCCAATTCCCAAATACAGTGGTTACTTGTGTGTCTGTCTGCCCCTCCTCTCCTTTCCACTTCAGATAGGCTGGAAGAAGGACCATGCCACTACTGCGAAACTTTTGCAAGGTAGAATTACCCTCTTCTAAATTACGCTTGCTCCTTGAAATCAACTTCCTTATGTTTTCTCAGCTGAAGTGACACTCCCCAAATGCATCTTTCTCTGTTATTTTTTCTAGTTCTCCCTCTGGACATTGTTGTCATAAATACAAAAATAGTTTAGTGATAAAAAACAGTGCAATAGAAAGAGAAAAAAACCCACCACTTCCTGTGCTGTCCTCAACCTCTTAAACATGAATGATCTTTCCAGGTCTGTTTCTATAAATCCACAAAAGGGAATGCCAGGTTCACAAATACTTAACTACAAGCAAAGCCCCAAATCCTGTTGTAGCAGTGTGGATCTAAATTCTGCAGCTGACAGCATGCTCTAGTAGAACAGGCAGTACACTCCGTCAGCAGTGTATTTTTTTAAATGGAGAATTTTACTGAATTAAAGAGGAAAAATACAATGCAGCGAGTACACTACAGTAACCTTCATACACGCTGAAACGGTATGCCTTTCTGAACAAAGTCTGAGGTACTCTGCAAACTCAGAAAGGAGGCATTACTGCCAACTCCAAAGTGATACCCAATTTTCACTCCCTGCAGGGCAAGAGTTAATTTTCTCTGGCTACTCAGACCCTAGCCATTGGTCTCGGCTCACCTGCTGTTGGATAGGAAAGTAATAAATGGGTGATCCTCCACTCACTGCAGCTTGCCAGCTGTTTCATACCTGCCTATTTGCTATAGTTTCCCTGTTCAGAGAGCCATATTTATGTAGCTATATTTGCAGTCTAAGTAAACTGTGTTTTCTTCTCCTCTTGTTCTTTTGCCTTTTTTGAGTTTTGTATTTCTGCTGCTGGAGAATGGCTCAGGCTGAAACTTGGCGTGTAGCAAACCCACATGGGCTTTATTTTAAATCAAAGGGTTTAGATCTGTTAAACCATTTTTCTGTTATGCAACTGACAAAAAAAAATCATCTCAGACATGGTTTTTAGGGCTAAGCTCTAAAGATAAGGAAAAAAAGCTTTTCATTTACCCTATGACATTTGGGAGGAATTGAGTGCTGAATATAGACGAAGCAGATGATTGATATTCTRATATTGGGAAGCAGCCCTCAGGTTTGAGTGTAAAGGTAACAGGCTACTGAAATGGCTTTCACTGGTACTTCTGGCCTATTCGTTTACTAATAAAATGTAACATTTGCAGAACAGCTAGGGGATCACAGGATGTTTTTCACAACACTGCGTGGTGTCCTACCTATGTGCAGGAGCCATTTCAATAGCATCTTGAAACAGCTTTCTCTGGGGTGGATTGCAGCCAATAATCGGTGCAGTAGCTGAAGAACACCATATACATGCACTGAAACTTGCAGGGAAGCAGCCTGCAGTCCTCTCAGTTATATGTAAACCACGATGTTGGTTTTAACAGTCCAAAATGCTCAAACAGGATGATACCCATGAAATTTTAAAGATCCAGGAATGGATGGGACTTCTGCAGCTGCAGGACAGCAAGGTGAACAGGGCAGCAAGAGGCAGCAGCCCCCACTGAACAACCAGCCAAACTTTGGGCTGCAACTTGGGGCATGTTTTGTCCAGTGTCCCAGTCTTGGCTTTTCCTAAAGATTGGTGACATCTGGAAGTTAACAGTGGTCTGGCAATTTAAGGCATTAACTGGTGGCTTAATTTTAATTCCCTCTTGAATCAGGGACTTTCCAACTGTCCTGTTCAACCTGCCACCATGCCACTGAAGTCCCTGTACTGAGTCTTTCCTTTCGGCATGCTCAGGAACTCTCTGCAGCCATTTAGCTTTCCTCCTCCATAGCATGGGCACTTGGGTAGGGTTTAGTCTTTGTGCCTTAACTTTCCATCCACAAAATGGAGGTTGTGATAATTCTTTAAAGAGGGAGGTATTAAAGATAAGGGGTGTCCTGATTATAAATACATTAGCAACATTGAGATGCTTGGACACCGTCACCACATAACCATTTAAGACAGCTAGCACAAAGAGATCTGCCAGCTTTTAGATTACAAATCCATGTTCAAAAGGCTGGAGAGGTGAGAAGCATCCTTTCATCTCAAGGAAAAAGCCCTCTGCGTAAGAGGGCAGCTTCCATGGGAACTGACCTTTCAATTACAGCTGCTCTGCAGAAAAGTCTTTCAACCGCTCATGCTGGAGTCCATAGAACTGAACCCATTACTCATGCAATTATCCCAAGCATCCCAAACACCACATTTCTTGTTCATATTGGGGCACTTTGTCCTTGAGCAATACAGTGGGACTGCACTGCAGGCTACACCCAGGGCTACACACGTGCAGCGTGGGATCTCTGTCTGTCCAAGCAGCGAGCAGCAAAGCCGGCAGCACAGGGTCTGTATAAAATACAGACCCCGACGGGATATTTTCCCGGGATCTGATCATGCATGCTAGGACTGGTGCTCTCTGCTAGTGATCCCTCACTTGGCCAGCATGGACACTGACACCATTGCTGCTCCCCCAGAAGCAGGTGCCATAACGTATCAATGAGCTGAAGGATGTTCAGGTGCTCTGAAGGTCTCTGCCTTAGACTGAAGTGATCTTTCTGATAAGCAGAAATACTGTACTTTGAGCAGTATTTATTCTTGGCTACATTTTACCCTCAGCTATCTCCCCCTCAACACTCACCTGCCATCTGGCAGTCAGGAGCTGGGGACATGGGGACACAGGACTGAAGAAACCTCTGGGGTCAGAAGCCCTGTCCCTACAGTCACACTGCCCCTTTTCCCCAGCCCTGTCTCTTTCACGAACAGCTCAGRGGTTTGCTCTGGAACTTTACAGGAACCCCTCAGCAGCCACCATCTCCAACATATTCACATTGTTCATCCTTCTGCCAGCTTCACCTTTCAGCTAAAATAGTGTTTGTTTCTTCCTAGTATTTACCCATGAGACAGAAACCCCGTCCCCTCTCTAATTTTGCTTTGCCAGCCTTAAAAAAGACATCTTTTCTGAGTGGTCCAGAGATCACTGGCTCTGTCTGATTTCTGTTTTGTAGCTCTTTCTGTTTAATACTTCTCAAGTATGGATGGCACATATTGTGCACAGCAGGTCACATCAGGATCAGGCCAGTATTTCCTGACATTGGTGCCTCAGATTAGCTACACAGATCCATGCGGTTCTGTGAGATGACCTTCTGATTTAATAGGAACAGGTGACGCCCATTCTGCTATTCCATACTCCACTTTGGTCCAATTAATGTTTAAATTGAGCCATGGCTTCCCTATTACAAAGGGAGGGAATAACTATTTTATTTTAAAGAAGTCAGATATTTTGCCTTTCCAAGAGGAGTCACTTTTAACTTGGCAAGGTGCAAAACCCCTCACCCCAGCCAGGCTTGTTTTCTGCCTTACAGCTGTGTCTTCAGTTTTTGTTCTGTTCACATTAACAGACATTTGAGGAGTGCAGAAGGTTATTCTTCAATAGAGAAGCCTAGGGGGATAGCTTTTCTCTTGCTTTTGTAGTTTTTATTCATTGAAGAGGAACATTTGTCAGAGATAAAAGAGGAGCTATTTGTCAAAGTTAAAGTTGTTGGCAAACACAGCTGAAGCAATGGGCTCTGGGGAAGAAGCACCATGAGACTGCAAAGGACTCTTCTGTCTGCTTGACCTGCTTCACCATCCCAAGACCACAGTCAAAAGCCACAGAGTCAGTCAACCTCTAGCAAAGAGCATCACAGGCATAAGGGAAATCGTGTTACCCCTCGGGGATACTGGATCCCTCTCGCTTTACTGTGGAGCAGCTGGCCAGAGTTTCTCCCCTCCGGTGTGATTTCGTGTCATAGTGTATCTGTTATCTGAGAGCAGCAGGGAGAGAAGGGGGCTTCTACATGAAAACAAAAAATGCCTCAGTAAGACCCATGAAGAATATGGGAGGGCATTTAACTGTATTTATGAGCAACGTGGTTTTTGTCAGAGGATTTTTATAGTGCTCTTGTAAAATTACTTTCTAGGGCAATAAAGTACATTGCAGGGAAAGCCCAGCCTCCCACAGTCTACTAGAGCCACCAACCCTCTAGAAGCGGCCAAGTGACTGACGTTTCCTATGCAAACAGGCTGTTTAACCTTCCAGCTAAGTTGTTCCATAGGCGCCAGAGTCYAAGCAGCATGCGTACCGTGCCTTCCTGCTACGTGAAGAACAGGGGGAAAGCAGGCAGGCAGGCAGGCTCGCCCTCCCCCGGGCACACACTTCAAGCTTTCAGAGCTGCGATAGCAGAATAAAAGCCCTGTTGTGAACACTTTCTGCCACCAGCCTCCTCAGAGGGGTGTGCAGAAGGCAAGCATTTCGCAACTCTGTCCTCTCTGGTTTACCCAGGAGTCTCTCTAGTTCACATTTTGACCCCCCTTTTTGTCTCTTTTTCCAAAGGATTTAGAAAAATCCTCTTCCAAAGAATTTAAAATGCAAAGATAAGAGAAGCTTATCCATTTCATTATGCCCATGCAATGTCTAGCACTCTGCTGCTGATTGTTGCACTTTAAGACAAGCAATAACTAATAATTAAGAAGCATCTAACTGTCCAGATTGTAATTTTTCCCGTTCCTCCCTCAAATCCCCCTTTTTAAACAGCAAAAATAAAAATTAAGGACTCTCCAGATCTTTCTTATTTGTGTCCACAATACAACCTGCCTGGCAGCTGCGGGGCACAGTTTCCTTAATAACAGAGCAAGCTGCAGGTGAAGATAAGTCACAAAAGATGTAGCATTACAGCCTGAAAGCTGTTGGTTTTATGGACCATAACTCTTTATTACTGACATGTGTGTGTTGCTGAACTTCACCTTGTATCCCTGGTGGTAGGTCTGAGAGGGTGGGTTTTGAAAGAATAACAAAAATAGAGGATCCTCTTGACATCTTCCCCAGGAACGCCTTGAATAACATCTTTTTGAACAGGATGAGTATCATTTAGGGACTATTTCTCTATACTGTTTGTTGCATCTTTGAATGAAATAAATTGATAAAAAGCAAATACAAAAGCAAAATCCAAAACTGTAGCTAACAATCCCAGATTTCCTCTGTTTCTTGGGCTGGGTATTATCATTTTATGTTGCAACCAGAACAGACACCATTCACAAGCTCTTTGAGCCTCTCCCAGGAGTTGAGGATAAAAAGTAAAAAAACAAATTAAAAAAAAGAAGGAAAATACTGCTCTTCCAACTTCCTTTTCTATCATAAAACAACAAAAAAGGGCAATAAGCCTTTGCTATATACTAATGGAAATCCAACCCAGCTGGTTACAAAAAATTGCTTAGGAAAATCAGCAAAGGTTGGAGAGAAATAGYCTGGCACAGATATGGTTGTTTAAACACTGGGGCTGTGATAAGGGGTCTGCAAGGATCCTGCCACGGTCAAGGTTTGCCTTGGCAGCAAGCTGCGAAAGCTGAGGAGCGAGAAGTCCCTGGTTACTAGACTATAACTGCCAGCGCCATGGGGATTTCTTCTGTGGGTCACTGGGGCAGGCAGCCCTGAGCCTCGCCATAATGCCCGGTACCCTTTGCAACACAGGATGATACAACAGCCATCTCTCAGCTCGCCTGGGAGACTTGTCCGAACCCACCCAAAGGGAAGGAGCAGGGGCCACCAACACCTCCAGCCCCCATCTCCACCCTGAACAGTGCCTGAATTACCCCAGGGCTGTCATTTCCCTCCATGCTTCTCTTCTTTCTCACCTCTTCCCATCTGCCTGAGAAGGGCTTAGCTGAAGCATCTCTCAGAGCCTACAACCAGAGCATGGCTGCAGGCTGTGCCTTTAGCAGCCTCATGCTGGCACGAGTTTGCCAGGTCTTGTCTTAAGCAAGTAACTGGTGTTTGTCACTGAGGAAAGGGACACAAAAGCAAAACAATCCTGGAGAAAAAGGCAGCGACAGAGTGATGCCACTGAGGTCAGGTCAGGTGCAGCAGAGGAAAGCAGGGTGGTGTAGGAAGGGCTGGAGAGCAGCTCAGGTCTAGCCTCCCATCACCTATGGGAACTTCCCTGGTCTGCTGAGATGCCATTCCCTGTCCCCATTTGTGTAGTGTCTCACATATGAGCACTGAAACCACACAGCCTGTAGTGACATCCATCAGTATGAGCTGACAGGATCATGACAGGGATGCCCAGCAGAAGGTTAAGTTAGGGCCCACCCATCTGGAACAAAACCTGCCCCTGCCAATTAATAGCTAGGGTGACTAAGACCTGCCAGGAGGCAGAGGAGGGTGTCTAATTTCTAGAAATAAGAAGCCATGAAGAAGCAACCTACCTGAAATGACATTTGCTTAGCCCAGAGCATTTTTGGGCAGTACCAGGCATGCTTTCTGCCCCTTTACACTGTCTGCTAAGTGTATAAAGCCAAGATCCCAAGTGCATGCACTCACCAGAGACCCTACAACCCTTTCCTTAGGGTACTGCTCTTAGTCCCAGCATCCTGGCCAAATTCCAGTTGGGTAATTAGACCATGATTAGGTAACTGCTTGCATATGCCATTCCTCTTCCCTAGGGAGCCTGGCTCTAAATTATTTGATGCTTTCAGGACCTCTAGTCATTAGTAAGGCTGTTTCCCTTGCCAGTGGGAGACTAAATGCTGGCAGAGCTTGAGGAATGGCTCCACCGTACGTGGCCTGCCTGTAGGATGGGTATTGCCTGGGTGGCTTGGATATTGCCTATGGTAGTCAGAGGTCCTCCTGCCATTTGGGGAGATGCTGATGTGAGCCTGCTCATAGAGCTGAGGTGTGAGCAGTAAGACCCCCAACTGGGAAAACGAACCCAGTGTCATTGTTACGCTTAGTGGGTAGGAAAGAAACAGACTGGCAGAGTCATTTACATGTGCTAGGGATCATTTTGTGGTTTGCAGATTGAAATTCTTAATGGCACTCGTTACAAGTTGTTTGCTTCCAGATGCTGTTTGCTTTCATGTTCAGAGCTACACACATTAACATAGAAAATTCTGCTTGGAAAAATGTTGAGTACTAGCAACCACACAAATCTAGAAAAAATCAGCATCCAAAATGCAGGAAATTTTAGGCAGATGCCATAATTTAGCTGTGTCTTTTGATCCTTAATTGCTAGCCATTTATCTCCCATGGGATATTGGTGTACATACATACAAAACTGCTGACGGCTCACAAAGATACTGGGTAAAGAGATTTTTGCTTCTATCACAGGATCTGTAATCCATCATCTGCCTCTTCCCCTACCCAGCAATTCCCCTCTCGTCTGCAGCTCTCATCCAGCCAACTATCACCTCCTGTTCCCATCTGGTGACACCGGTACTGTCTTCTGCATTCAGAAGCTCCTTAAAGCCAAGCCTTGGCTGACACATCCACAGGGAAAAGCCTAGTTCCTCAGGCTGATTACAGCTTGCAGCATCCATGGCAAGCTTGACTGCAAAAAGCCAGATATTCTGGCACCAGGACCCCCTACAGAGACAACACAGATGTAGAAGAAAAGCATCCCTATCTGAGTCCACCTTCCCATAAGGCAGCCAAGTTTCTCTAGAGGCTTCCCATGAAACTACCAAGCAGCCCAAGTCCTGCTTTTGTGTGCAAAGATCTGCTAAGACAGCATCCAGTAGCAGTAAAGTGCATATTTCCCTGCAGGATCTGGAGGTTTTAGTGCAGAGGCTGGAAGTACTGAGGAGCCTTGTAGGTCAAGCCTAAAGTGTTTCTTCAGGGTTGCTTGTAATCTGAGGATTTACCAGAAAACTGCCCAGTTTTGGTGTTATTTAGGGAAAGTTTCTCCTGTGGCCTCAGCAATTTAGCACTGACAGAGTGAGTTTCTACAGACCAAAATCTCTAACTGCAGGATGCGGGTACTTAGGTACTAAGTTTTAGTACTAATTACATCTGCATGTGGGGATGGAGGACCTGGC
Source organism: Phoebastria nigripes (assembly GCA_035582835.1). Lineage (NCBI taxonomy): Eukaryota > Metazoa > Chordata > Aves > Procellariiformes > Diomedeidae > Phoebastria > Phoebastria nigripes. The sequence goes on along the minus strand of JAYKAV010000977.1, from coordinate 1,224,556 downwards.
ATCTGTGCCCTGTCTCAGCTTTCTGGAAGGAAGAGCAGAGCTTTTCTAGCACTTTAGGTGTGTGTTGGACAATCAGCCAAACCATGAGCCCTTCCAACAGCAGGAAAAAGGGGGTTGCGATGCATGCCGGAGTCTCCAGCCAAGAGCCAAGCAGCCAGCACAGCTGGGAGCCAGCGGCTCTCTCACAAACCAAGACAAAGAAACTTTCCCTTTGCATGCAGGGGTTTCTCAAAACTCATCCTTGCACCTTCCTCCAAGGCCATCAGTGCTGAATGCTCTCAGTTTCATCATTTCTACATTTTTATGTGTTCAGACAGCCACATGGGCAGCTTTAGCTCTTTTGTGGAGGTGGGATGTGCCAGTGCCTTGACCATGAAGCAAAAGCAGGAGGGGTTGCTTTCTCCTGACACTGAGTTTGTGCAAGCCTGTACAACTGCTCTGCTCCCCTGCAAAGCTCCCGAGGACATTTTCTGGCCCCTTCTTGGTCCTGCTGCTGTCCTGATGCAGTGTTAGAGGGTGAGCAGATGCTTTGTCCTCCCTGATTTGTCACCACTAGGTCATTGACCACGTTTTTCTCCTGGAGACCCCCTTTTCCTTCAGATTCTGCATCCTGTGTCCTCACTGGTCATTCCCTCAGAGTGTCCTTTGGGGCAGGCATCCCCCTGGGCTTTCTGTGAGATTCCCTCTGGGTCAGGATTTAGCTGGGCAAATGCAGGTGTCTGCAGCATGGGTGTCTGCCTCGGAGCTCTTCCCACTGTGTCCCTCTTTATAATCCGTGGAAACGCTTTTTGGGAACAGTTCCCTTCACCCTCAAATACATATTCAAACTAGGTTAGATGCCCCGAAAATACCTATTTTTCTCCACTGACTGTAAAGGGAGCCTGGGAACCTTAGCTCAGAGGAAGGGAAATATCAGATGAGGTGAATCTAATGCTTTGTCTCTGAATATGGGCACCAGCTCATACAGCTCCATGCTGGGCACTCACAGATCTGCCTCTCTGTCCCAGACTCAGCTTTCTTTGTCTAAAATGAACCTTGCTCTGCCATGATTTTCTCCTCACAGATGCATCCCATGGCCTCAAGTTCAACTTGGCTAGAACAAAGCTCTTCACATTCATCAAGTCCTTCCATCATGGTGTACAAAATCATTATCCTGCCAGTTTTTCAGGCCATAACCAACATGTTATCTTCAAAGCATGTCCCTCTCCACACCAAGGTCTTGCAGAGCCTTTCAGCAGAACACCTCTGATCTTTCCCCACTCCCTCGGAGGACAGAGTCTCATCAAAGCTCCCATCAGAGCTATTCTGAACTGTGCAGCAAAGGCCCTTTTCCCAGCCAAATGTTGGACCCATCTGGCTGACACAGTCCTAAAGAGAAACCACAGGAACCTGCTGCATTTGTCATCCAGCTCTCCCAGTTCTCCACTGTCCGCTCGTCTTCACCTCTAAAGTCTTCAGCATCCCTCCACACTCATCTTGCAATGCTCCCAAAATGTGAGCTGACTGGTTGGTTCAGCCAGCGTGCTCAGATCCGTGCAGCGTTGGCTGACTTTATTTTTCCCTGGTGCCCCTTGGCGTTGTCTCTACCTGCTGCTGTGCTTCAGATCGCAACCTCTCAGAGACAGGTTTGTCTTTTTATTGTGAGCTTGCACAACAGGCGCTGAGGTACAGCCCCTCTGGAGCGGATTGTTGCTGCAATAACTCAGACCGCAAGGACTGAAATACACTCTTTGCCTGATTAAATCTGAATGGGGATTAGTAATGGAGGAGGAAAGGGCTGCAACTTTAATTTATGAACATTATCCTCTTTCCTTCCCTCACCCATTTGGCAGCAAAGTGGATGCGYGGCTGCAGAGCAGCACTTTTATGAGAGATACACGCACCCCCGTGCTCCCCTCTGTGTTTATTCCAGCTGCAGCCAGCAGAGATAAAACTCCAGAGCCAGCGAGAAGCCTCTGTTGGGGCGAGAAGCCAGCTTCTGGAAATAGCTCGTCCCTGTGGAGCATGTTCAGCTAGCACAGCCTGGGGACAGGTACCCCAAAAGTAGCCAAGTGCCTACCACTGCAGCACAGCCACCTGCACCTGGAACGAGATAGCTGTGATCTCTTCCTGACGTGGCCCTTGGGCTTTCACACCGGAGCGCTTTGCTGATGAAAGCTACCCTGTTTGTGCCCTTTTGCCTCCATAGCATGGATATGGTGGCCAAAGGACTCACTTAATGGCATAAGCTGCATCAGCAGGTGGCATGTATCAGCACTAGGTCACATTTGGGGTGTATTTTTTCCCCCCTCTGAACTAAAATCAAACCAGCTTTGCTAGTGAGGTGCTTTTTTTTTTTTGTGGATCTAAGCATGAAAGACACAGAGGCAGGTCCTCTGGGCTGGAAATTGCTGCAGAGAGCCCAAAAACACTTCCCATCCATTGCTCTCACTGCCAGCATTGCTGCAGCATCCTCCACCAGCATAGTCCAAAGCCCACAGGTGAGAGGGCTTTGCTCAGCCCCCAGCCACCCTCACACCTCTCCAGCGCAGTGCTGGGGAACTGCACACCGGCAGACGCTTCCCTGGGATGGGGACAGCCGCAGTTCTCGGAGCCGGAGGCCAGGGCTCCTGCCTCCCCCATGGCCGTGACCTCATTTGCTTGCGCACTCGCCTGTGTAGAGCTGGCGAGACTCATCCGGGGAGCCCTGCGCGGGCAGCTGGCAGGGATTTTTGCATCGTTTAATTCTCAATCCTCCCAAGAGCCTGGTGAGGGATTGAGTGTGTTCGCTGAAATGAAGGGCAGGCATGAGCGGCAGAGCCGGACACTGGGAGCCAAAAAGGCCCAGCCAGAGCGGTTTGTTCCCAAACGTCCCTTTGAGTGGGAGAAGCTAAGACAGAAATAACAGCCAGAGTGGGCATTTCTCTGGCCAGCAAACCAGAGGTGCAGCCAGACCTGGCAGCTCCCATCCTGCCTGCAAGTAGCACGCTGAAACCCAGCCCAGTGCAAGCAGAGGTGACAGGACATGAGCAGCTGTGGTTTGGGATGGGAAGGTTTGTCCTTGCTACCCCCCAAGCGCAGAGATGCCTGTGCTGTGGTCCTGGATGTGTTTGCACATCTAAGCATGGAGAGCAGTTGTACGCAGGTGGATGCTCAGACAGGGGTTTTCTGGATGCTGACAGACACGCTGGCAGTGCAGCAACTTGCTCGTGCCACCCAGCCCTGCCTGATAATGCTGGCAGCTAGCGCAGCCCCTCCTTCAGGTCTGCCCCTCTGCTCCATGGGCTCCTTCTGACCTGGTTTCCTCTATAGATGCAGATGCAGATGTCCTTAAGATGTGCAGAGGGGAAGATCAACTGTTCAGTGGGGCACCTTTCTGCCAGAGTTTCCTACAGAAGCTRGGAGCAGCCCCTACCCCAAAAAATTCATTTTAAGACAAAGGTGCAGTGCCTGGAGAGCGGGGTCCTGCAATGACAGGAAAGTTGGGGGTGCCCAGCTCCCAGCCTTAGGTAGTCAAGGCTCAGGTTATCACGACAACAAGGGGGTAAACAGGTCTGGCATGAGATTTGACTATAAATCCAAAGGAAATGCTAGCTGGTGCAGATCTCTAACAAGGTCTGTCACATCAGCAGCATTCTCATGTGTCCCTGTTACAGATGAGCAAACAGAAGATGGGAAAGGGTGCACATCAAGACAAGGAGACAGTCCAGCAATGCAGGCACACACAGCAGCTTTGGCTGCTTGGGGGACACAGGTAAACCTCAAGCCTGAGCCAGGCACCATCAGGAAGATCCACTGAGTTATCCCATRGCAGGAGCTTCGCAGCTCTTCTTGTTCTTACAAAAATGCACCTGCAGAGCATGCGTGGATGGATGGAGGGAAGCAATGGGAGCGTGCCATGCCTCCTCATGGCTGTCTCATTGAACACATCCATAGGGAATCTCGGGCACAAAACAGCCCCCAACCTGCAACAGGCAGAGGGAAACAACAGGACATGGGAATACAGTGAACCCCAAGAAGTGAGACCTGATGCCAAAGAACCGGTGTCCCCACAGCATCATGACTTTGTAAAAACACTTCTCTCCATCCCTTTGCTGGAGGTGCATGGCCACATCACAGTGGGAAGCCTGTGAACACTTTTAATGCATCCTAACACCCCCACCTTGGGCTGGTTATTGCAGACCCCAGGGTGTCCCTGCTCCCCACAAGGGCGGAGAAGAGCCCATCATTCCCCATTGCTGTGCTGGCTCGTTTCCCACATTCCTGCCTTGCTCCTTCTTGCTCAGAAAGGCCCTGAAAGAAGGTCCTGGTAGCAACATGTACCTGGTGAGGCCTCATCCTGAGCCCTCTCTAGCTCAGGAGCTGCTGGACTGGAGCCCACCAGCATGTCCCTAGTCCCCAGATCCCCTCGCAGAGGGAAGGTGCAGCAGAGCCAGGACAGCCGAGGTGCAACCCATGGGTGCCCACGGGCAGGGCTGCCTTGGGGGAGCCTCACTGCCACGCATCTGAGCAGAGGGAGCTCAGTGCCCAGGGCCCCCCCTTTCTCCAGASGGTGGGCGATATGGCTGCAACCCCCAGGCTGCTGCCTGGCTGCCCTCGCAGCCCTCCTCTGGGGACACGCCAGGTCTGGCACAAGACAGGCACTTGCCTGGGTCCTGCACCGACCTGCTGGGTGCGTTGTTCGCAGGTGGGACACTCCGCAAGGCTTCCCGGTGCTGGCAGGGGACAGGCTCCGCAGCAGTGGCAAGCGCTGATTTGTGCCACCACGGCCAGTTTGGCCAACTGACCGGTGGCGGTGCCTCCCCGCTGCTCCCCGTGCCCGGTGGGGCTGTCTCCTGCAGCAGGGCTTGTCCCTCCCGTAACGCTGACCCACGGCAGGGCGAGGGCAGCACCCTGCGGAGGACATGCACCCCAAGTCTGCGGGGACAGGGGCTGCCCTGGCAGGTCACGGCAGGGCCCAGCTCCCCCCAAAAGGCACTGGACACAGTCCTGCTGAAAATAAGCTGGGCTGGGCTGCCACCTTGTGCCAACAGGCAGCATCCACTGACCTAGCCAGGCATGGGAAGAGATTTTCCATCACCCCAAATTTTCAGTGACCAAAATGGGGATATACCCCTGGACCTCAGTTTCCAGAAGAACCCCAGAGAACTCGGCAGCAGGCAGCAGGGAAGGGGCTTTGCTGTCCCTCCCTGCAGCACAGCCCTGGAGCCATCTTCACCCACAACCCAGGGCTAAAAGAGCCCGTACCCCTGCAAAGCTCAGCCCTGCTGTCTAGCAGCCGTGTCCTCCAGGAAATGCCCGGGCAGTGGAAGAGGGGGTGCAACCAGGTGCAGCACCCCAAGGTGCCAGGGCCGCGTGGGGTGCAGCATCCCCACGAGTGCTTGGGAGTTGCAGAGCTCAGGGGGAAGGGCTCAGCCCTGAATGCTCAGCATGGCCAGAGAGAAATGCCAAAATTTAGGTGCAGGCAGGTACCCGCAGTGAGCAGGCAGCCTTGGGCCCTGGGGCAGCCTGCAGCGGTGGGAGGCATTTCTGGGTGGCCCCAGTCTCTGCCACCCTGCCAAGGTGGTGCCAAGGGGACCTTCGCCTGCTGCTATCAGCCCTGGCTTGCACACTTGGCATCAGCGAAGGCTGCCGGCATGGCCAGGGGGGCAGCAGCAAAGCCGAGATGTCACTGCATGGCTCCAGGCAGCCCTGGCACACACCAGCCCCAGCACAGCCCACACCAGCTGGCTGCTTAGGGCCGATGCTATCTGGGTGGGCAAATGGAGTTTATCAGTTCCTCCCTTTTTTTTCCCTTTTTTTTTTTTCTTCCCCAAGGCAGACACAAAGGAAAGGAAACATTTCTGCAGGGAAGCTGCAGCAGGAGAAGCTCAGGGTCCTATTCCCACGCACAATGCTGGGGCAAGGCGCATGTCTCCCCTGGGCCCACCCGCACCAGTGGCACCCTCTGTGGAGCCCATCCCTGGTGCCATCCTAAATCTGCAGCCCGTCCCCCAGCTCCCCAGCTGCAGGTCACAGCAGAGGGCCATTAAGTGAAGTCAAATTGGCCGGGGCGATGGGTGACCCCAAGGGGTGAAGTGGCAGCAGGGGGAAGTTTGTGTGCCCAAGGGCAAGGAGTGAGCAGGGATTATTTCCCTGGTGCTGAGCTGGCACATACCGTCCCCAGGTGTTGTTCCAGCACTGGCTATGGGGTGGCAGCTGGGCATCCCCTGAGCACTGCTGGCAGGGACAGGCAGGGACATCTCCAGCCTGACCTTGTGCTCAGTGCAGGACGTAACCAATATGACATCAGATCTGCTGTGGCTTTGTGCTGCAAACCCCCAGGCCTGGAGACCCCTCCTCTGGGTACCTGCCCAGGGCTGCACATCTCCCTTGCAGAAACTCTTCCTGCTGAGCACCCTCAGCCTGCCAAGCTGCAACCTGCAGCCCCCACCCCTCATTACACTGTCTGCCAGCAGCTCCAGGGTGGACCTCTTGAGTGTTGCCCACAGCCAAGACCCCTGTTTGGCTCTGGGAAGCCCCATGTGCATCTCAGACACAAAGCAGCAGTGAAGTGTGGTGACTAAAGCACTGAATTAATGACCTGCATCCAGCTGCGTAGCCTGGAAGGTCCCTTTGCTCTTCGGTGCCTAAGCCCCGCCATGGTCCCATGGGGGTCACAATCTTGCCCTCCTCTGCAAGGTGCTGGGACAGCTGATGGGAGAGAGGCAACACTGGAGCTATGAGGGTCGTGTGGGGTTTGGGAGGAAGACAGCAGCCCAGCCTGACCCTACCACCGCTGCTCGTTAATACCAGATCCAGCTTTCCTCAGTAGTCCTGTCACTCCCCTCCTCTTTCCCAGCAGGGCTCTGAGTGTCAGCAGACACCCCCAGTTCGGGACGAGGCATCGGTGGGCACCGGGGCTCAGTCGGGGTGCCACAGTGACTTTGGCTGAGTTGTGACCGCGAGCCCCTCTCCGAGCCATGCAGGGAGGGATTCCCGCAGTGCCGGGAGGGAATGCCACCCCTACCCCCGAGAGGCAGAGGGCTCCTCCAGCAGGAAATTCTCCGAGCGTGATTCATATCTCCAGTTTTACAGCCGTTTCGGTCGAACAGGTAAACCAAGCACGTTGCTGGGAACAGGTTCGAGCAGGGGAAAGGTCCTGCAGCACCAGCCCACGCTCTCCTGGGGACGGCCCCCAGCCCCAGCACGGCACCATGGGGCACTGGGGTGCATCCCCTCCTTGACACAGCCGTGGGGAAAGAGAGGCAGGGTTTGGCCATGCTCTTCTCCATTGCCAACCGCAGGGAGGACGATAAGTGTGAAACCCTGGGAGGCAATGCTGCAGGAGCCAAGGTCTCTCCGCAGCATGCAGAGGGTTGAGGCTGTGAGAGAGAGAAAAGCCAAAGCCCTTTTGTGGCAGCCTGATGAAGAGATGCCTGCACGGCACGCCATTAAGAGGGGAAGTGACACCCAACGCTCCTCTTGCACGCCTGCCCCTTGGGGCTTTCTCCATCTCCTCTGCCAGCTGGTACGGGGCCGTGAGTCACCGCGGGACGCCCAGTCCAGCCCTGCCGCTGCTCTGCACCCCGCCAGCCCGGCCTGGCTCGCCAGGGGCCCCCAAGCAACGTGACAGCTGATTCCCACCAGCTTCCTCCAAGAGCCTTTTAAAATTCCCTGCAACCTCTCCCTGGCAGGGCTCCAGGTCTTTCCRGGCTCATTTCTGCACTCGGGTCCTTTATTGCTTTACCTACATGGACTTGGATCGGGCGTTCGTAGCATGGGCCAGCCTGCCGGCGCGGGCAGCGTGCGGGCGATGCGGGGGTGGCATCACCCCTGCGGAGGCACGCCTTGCCCCATCAGCTTTGGGAGATGATGTGCGTACTTTTCAAAGGTGCTTTTGCAATTGCRAAACCCGCCCACACCAACAAAATGAGCATGTGCATGGGGACGTCACCCTTCCATGATGAAAACTATTAAATTAAATTAAAACTGCAGCAGGAGCCTTGCTGGTGTCAGCTCCTCAGCCTGCTGGAGCTCGGCACCCAACAGCCTCTCCGGCGGGAGCAGCCAGCCTGGCAAACAGGCTGAGCGGCCCCAGCCAGCGAGCCGGCCGGTCGGGGCAGCGCTGGCAGCTCCGGGAGGGAGCTAACCCAGCGATGAACTCACCGGCACCCAGTCACCTCGCCAGCGCACCCTTCAAAGGGAAGCCCCGCAGGCGGCAGAGCTCATCTCAGAAGGACGTCGTTCTACTGCACGCTGCCCGGGACACCTCATCTTCCTGGGGAAACACCCTCCTCCCAGCCCTCCCGGCAGGCGAGCCTCTGGAAGATGGCCAGCCATGGTGCAGAGCCCTGCCTAACGTGTTTAAACCTCCCTGCTTGCCTTCACTGACCCTTGTGAAGTCCTCTGCAGTCCCCAGGGTTTGCAGGGAGTGGATGAAGCCCACTCCGAGCAAGCCCTGCGTGGGCTGTCCCTCTGCAAGGCAGCGGGACGGCTCGTGCAGTAACTTTCCCCCCATCCCCATCCCCTCCAAGCCTCTGGAGGTTTTCCAGACGCTCTCTGAACCACCGCTGTCTTCTGCCTGGGTTACCGTTCCCCATCAAACGGCCACGGTTGAGGTCCTGCCCCACGCCCGGGAGGAACGGGAGCACCCTCACCCCACCCAGTCTGTTAAAAGGAGCTTTTACGTCCTGCTCCTTAATCCTGTTTCTGGAACAAGACTGTGTTTTAAAAATCAGGGGAGGTTGCTAAGGGACAGTGTGCTCAGCAGGGACATCGCCCGCAAACCCTCAGCATTCAAAAGCGGGAGGTAAATAACTTGGGATATTATTAATCCTTCGCTGCCCACACAATAAACAGAAATGTATTATTCTTGTCAAGGACAAAGGAGCCCACATTTCCCCACAGCCAAGGAGCTGAACCAGCAAATCTCTTGGATTCAGCTCCACGGCGGGTTCAGCTGCGACTGAAGTTGTTCCAGTTCAGTTCCCGTTCAGGCCAATAATGGTTCATTAACCATTTGTTAACCCTGAACGCATTTCAGCTAGTTTAAGCTGGAAAACGCAGCCCATACAAGTGGCCGTGCGACGGGGACCGAGCCGTTTTCAGCCCATCTCTGGTTTCCACGGCCTCTGCTCCTGTCCCGGTTGGACACCAGAGCTTCTCGCCAGCTTGGCAGAGCTGACACATGGGGCCAAAGGGCAGAAAAGCTAAATATTGCCACGGGAGCGTGCAGGAAACCCGCACTGTGAGGGACGAGCAGGGGCGCGGGGGAACTGAACCTCCCGGGCTCTTCCTCCCTGAAACCGGCACCTGTACAGGCGCAGCTCGAGGCAGCGGCTCCTAAACCACCAGGAGCACTGGAGGATCACGTGTTCCTGTCGTCACGCTCAGAAATTAAAACGCTCCATATATTAAATACCCTTTAATGGCCCACAACCCGAATCTGGGACCAGCCAGGGGATAGTTAGCAAGAAATCTCCTACAACAACAGGCTGAGGCCCCAGGCGGAGACGAGGTCCTGTGTTGGCAGATGCTCCGTGGCCACATATCAGCACATTGAGCTGCCACTTCTCCCCGCAGAAAAGAGCGTGGAGGGCAGGGGGGTGAAAGGACCGGCTGTCCTGCCGCCCCCCTGCACACGGCTTTCCCGGAGAGCGTTCGGCGCAGCTTTGACCACAAAGGCGCCTCCAAAAATAATGCCCCCGGACYGGCAACATGGCGAGGGGGGCGTTGGGGCTTGGCAGCTGGTGCGCTGCCGGTTCGCATCCAGCTCGCTGCACGCTAGCATGGTCAGAAGACGAAATCTTGGTTATATTTATCATTTGACGGTACCGGTCCCCGCTATTTTTAGAGCGGCGTTGCAGCTGCGGCTCGCTGAGGAGCGAGGTGAGTCGGCTGGGGGGCTGGTCTGTACCGAGCTTCACCCAAAACTGCTGAAGCCAAGGCGCCTCTCCCCTGACCCCAACGGCCCACGGTCAGGCCGGTGAGCTTCAGGCTGCTGCCCCTGGGGGCAGTGGCCCCTGCCCGGGCCCCCGCCGGCGGGTGGCCGAGCCCCGGTGCCCCACGGCTGCTTGGTGCTGAAGTGTTTCTGAGCAGCCATTTCCCGGGGGCGGCTGCCCCCGCGGGTCCTGCGCCCACGGCCACCTCCCGTGTCCCAGCCCGGCTGTGCAGGTGGCTGGCAGGCTGGGCCCGTGGGCCACTGGCACCACCCGGGGGGTGGGGGACACCCGGGTGGTCCCACTCGGGACATGTCCGTGGGGTGGGGGACACCCCGGGGGTCCCACCTGGGGGAGGCCATGCCCGTGGGGCCAGGGGTGGCCGTGGCCGTGGGGCTGGGACACGCTGCAGGCATGGGGCTGGGGGGAGGGCGTCCGTGGGACACACCACGCCCGTGGGTGTGTCCGTGGGGCTGGGACACGCCGCGCCCGTGGGGTCGGGGGGGGGTGTGCCTGTGGGGCTGAGATACGCTGTGCCCACGGGGCGGGGGGGGAGGCCGTGTCGGTGGGGCGGGACGGGACACGCCACGTCCGTGGGGCCCGCGGGTGCCCGTGGGGCCGGGACACGCCGCGCCCGGGGGGCCGTGTCCGGGCCCAGCGCCCCCCGGGCGGGCCGGGGTCAGGTCAGAGGTTAAAGGTCAGCCTGGCCGCGGGTGAGAGGCGAAGGGTCAGGGCGATGGCAGCCCCCGACCCCAGCGCTGAGTCAGGCCCCGCCCCTGCGGCCGGCGGCCAATGAGAAGCCGCTTCGCCTGGGACCGCCCCTTCCCCGCTGTCATCACACACCCGCACGTGGAGGGGGCGGAGCGAGGGTGGGATCTCGGCGCCGCGCGTCACCACCTCTCCGCCCGCCCGTTGGCCGCGCGGCCCCACCACTCGCCTCGCCCCTCGCCGTGCCCCGCCCAGCACACCAATCAGCGCGGGGGAGGCGGGCGCGGGGGCGTGTCCCCGCCGGCACCCGGAAGGAGCGGACGGAGCCGCGCAGCAGTCGGGGCCGCGGCGGCGGCG
>JAYKAV010000977.1:1172932-1213100 GCA_035582835.1 Phoebastria nigripes | reverse complement strand
AGGGACGCTGTGCCCCACCCCGCCGGGGGGGGTCGGTGCCCGGGGGGCTTGGCCTCGGGGGGGCTGTGGTGGGAAGGTGTGGCAGAGGCAGGTCTGGGGGGGACACAGCGGGGTTGTCAGCAGGGCTGCTGCCCAGGAGGGGTGCGCTGTGGCCGGGCGGCACAGGCTGCGTTTGGGGGGTGTCCTGGCTCCCAGCCYGCCACCGAGGCCCCCGCAGCTCGGGGAGGCTGTGCTGTCCCTGGTCTCGCCCACCAAGGCCACGTCCTCTCTGCCGTGACATGGGCAGGGACAGCCTGTCCACGGCTCTGCGGACAGGATGGGGCCTCTTCCTCCTCCTCCTCCTCCAGGGCATCAGCTCAAACCCAGCTCAGACTGGCTGGGACYCGCTGGCTGTTCTTGTCCCCCCCCGGACACCCGTGCCTGAGGGACCCGTGGTGGTGGGGCCGTGCCGGAGGCCTGGAGCTGCAGTGCCGTGGCCTGGCCACGCAGCCCACCGAGGCGGGGAGCAGGAGACACGGCTCACCCAGCGCCTGCTTGGCCGGCACCTGCCCCGTGGGTAAATCACAGCCTTCAGCGTGGGGCTGCGAAAACAGCGCTGGAGCGGATGTGAACCCCAGCATCCGCAGCAAGAGGCCTGCTGCCCTCTGGTGACAGCCGCCACGGGCGGAAGGACCCATCGTGGGGGACATTTACCCACCAAAATCAGCAGCTAGAGACCTGGTGGGATTTTCAAGCGTTTTGCTGTGGCTGAGGCACCCAATTTCTACAGAAATCACACAGGCGGTGTGCAGTGTGCTCTTGGCAGTCCCAGATGTTATGCTCAGAAAGCTGCTGAGCATTAGGGAAGACAGAGGGGATGGCTGCGTGATGGGAGCTGGGGCTGTGGGCTAGCTCACAACCCACCTGTGAACATGACCCGTCTGGTGATGTGTGCAAGGGGCATAGACTTATCTCTGGGGTTTCCAGCCTTCTTTTATTTTTTAAGGAAGGAGCGTGGAGTTTGCTGCTGCTGTGGAAAGTGTATGGTAGAGGAATGCCGTGCTGTGTCTTAGGTTATTTTAAAAGTCACTTCCACTCAGTGCCTTTTTAAAAAGCATCACACAAGCAAAGATCTGCTTATAGACCTGTCCTCCTCTGCCTGAATTGTGTCCATTAGCCTTAGCAAAGAGGGGAAGATGGGACCTTGTRGAGAGTGTAGCAGGATGGAGCCCTGACACAAAGGAGAGTCTCGGCAAACTTGGTAACACATGCGGAAGGTGAACAAGGTCTGGCAGGTGAAACAGGAGAAAACTCCCTGTGTGATAGTAGCAGAGCTGCTTTTGGCTGTGCTCCCCTTTAGAAAGGGGTTGGGGACTGGGAGAGTTAAGTCATCCTGTAAAAGCCTCGTCACTGCCGTGTTTCACAGCAGCAATTCGCATCGTGCGGGTCCTGGCGTGAGTGAGCGGCGGGGCCCTGGTAGGGACTACATGTCCCAGCATGCAGCTCCCTCTGCGCAGCCCAGCCGCCCGTTTGGGCATCGCGGCAGGCTGGGATCTGCAGCCTCCTGGCAGCTCTGCCTGTGCTGAGGGCAGGGCAGCGGTGGGAGCTGGGTGGGCAGGGAGGTTTGTACAGGGTTTGGATCAGAGTGGGACACTGCTGCCACAATGTCTCTTGCAGAGGAGACAGCGCCTGCCTTCGCTTCATCTGCAGCAGCTGCTCCCATAATGTTTYGCCAGGTTCCTGTTGATTCTTGTGGGGCCCGAACGCAGTCCTTCCCATGGACCCTGGGGCGGCCAGGACATGCGGAGACAGCGGAGCCCTCCTGTCACCCCAGCCGTAGAGCTGCGGTCCTTGGCAAGCTGGGCTTGTGGACCGAGGTCCAGCCTGCAAGTGGGGCAGGGCTGGGGCCGTTTCAGCCCTGCCACTCACCTTGTTTCTATCCCCCGTGTGAGAGGTTTATTACCTGCTGCCAGAAGGAAAGCTGGTGGGGTCACCCTGCACTGACTTTGGGGACCCTGCTATTCGAGGCACAGCTCACTGAGGGGCTCCCCCACTCCGCTGCCTTTGCGGCAAGCTGGGCAGAGCAGCTCTTGGTGCTCTGTTCTTCACGTCTGCCCTCTCTGCAGAAATGGACTTTAGGGAATAACAGATCATTTTAATTTTACTGGTAGGGCTGCTGTTTCACTCCTGGAGGCTTCCTCCAAGGCCGATGAAGCACCCAGTCCATACACCCTCCCTCTGCTGTGGTGCTGAGCCTTCCCAGCCCCTGTTCCCTCAGCAGTTTCAGGTCTTCTGAGCATGCGGAGCAGGAGGAGGAAAGGAAGTTCCCTCCCTGAGTTCAAGGGACCTCTGAGGGCAGAGAAGCACATCTGCGCTGCTGGTCTTCCTCCTTGCTGTCTGCTACCAGCRGCTTGCCCTGGCGCGTTTCTGCACGGCCGTGCTGAGTAGCAGAGGCCGGAGATGCCCGGACCTTCCTCGCTGCTTCCGAGTCTGAGGGTGGTTCAAGGGGATAGTTACTGATCTGACTCTTGAAAGTCAATGACTCTTGACTCTTCCTGAGTCCTTTACCTGCCCTTATTGCTCTGGGCCTGCCCACCCTTGTCCCCTGCTAGATTTGGTGGGCACCATCATGTGCTGTGTGGAAATGCGCAGTGCCTGGGGGCCAGGACACCTGCTGGATGCAGAACAAGAAAACGTGTCATTTGTAGGTATGCGACACAGATGTGAAAGGAAAAATTGAAGCCATATTGGTTAGAAAAGTGGTATCCTTAGCATGCTATCGGTGTAGCTGTAATCAAATTATTGGAGGCTTCCATGGCTGGAGGAATTAATAAGTCAGGTTTGAAGGAGGACAGGTGTGAAGGGCAATGCGGGAGAAATCCCGAAGGGAGACATTTGTATGCTAACAGATGGCTTGTGGAGGGTGTCGTTGTGGGTTACTTGGCAGTGAGAGTCTTCTGTGGGAGGGTTTTGCCTGATGCCTTTCCACCGCACATCACTCCCAGGGACCACCTTCCTCCAGCGGGTTGTGTGGTTCCCTGTGTCCTGGTAACTCCCATCGTGTGTTTCTGATCTTTTCTTCTGTCTGCATCGCCTGGCAGCTCTGCTCCATGGAGCCTGTTTTCTGACCAGCTCTCTTCCTTTGTGTTTCCATTTTGCTTTTGCTCGTGAGCAAGTGAGCCAGGTGAATATAACCTCTAGAGAACTTGGTCTCACAAAGTTTGGGGTTTGCTTTAAAAATTATTTTCTTTGAGTGGGAAGTATCCTTGCAAATCCTCATCCTCCTTTGCCTTCACTCCTCTCTTTTGTAGTCTCACTTGCTTGGCCTCGTGAATGCCCAGCTGCCAGTTAACATGTTTTCCCCCTGTTTCTGTCAGTGTCCTCAGCTGGTTGTGAATCCTGAACGAAGAGCAGCTGAGCTCACATGCTGTGTGTTTCGGAGAGCTTTTTCAGGACTGGCCGGTGGTTTGCAGTCATGCTCGCTTGTGTTGTGGCCTGGTCAACCCCCAGCTAAGCAGCGTGATGGTAGAACAATACTTGGATGGGAAGCCTTCAAAGGAGTCCTGTGTCCTGCAGAAAGTGCAGTCAGTGATTCAGCTGGAAGTGCTTTTTAGTAACGAATCCATGTCCCAGGCCAGGGCTGATGTCAACCCTGTGATTCTTCTTGTTGGAAGTGAACAAAGATGCAAAGCCCTTTATGCAAGAGCTGAGGTGATAATCCAGGTTTCCTGGCCTCAGTCCATTTGGGGTAATTGCATTCTTCCTGGGGAATGTTTTCAACCCGTCCCTGTCGGATCCATCGCCATCGCTTCCTGCGCTGCAGCAGTATGTGGGTGGCAGTACTTCAGCCATGTCCAAAGCAATTCTTGTCACTGCTCAGGCTTAGAGCCTTTTGAGAGCCTTCTCTGAAAGGTAGTGTGGTAGAACAGGGAATTGGTGGAGGGTTTTAAATATATGTGTATTTTACATATACACATGCTACACTTACTGGGGCTTGTTCTGCTTGTAAGTTCTCCAAAAACATAGCCCTGGTGACTAGCTGGTACAGCTTCCAGGTGGGACCTCTCCCGGGAGGCCGGTGCAGGTTGACCTGCTAGCTGTGTAGGTGCAGGTGACATTAAGCACAAACTTTCTGGGTGCCTTCATGACTGTTTTAAGGACCGCTGCACCAGTAAGCTAGTGTGGCGGTGCCTCCCCGCATCACAGTGTAAAGGCTGTGCTTCTGGGGGACCGGCAGCGTGCCTGCCCGCAGTGCTCTGCTCACTGGTGCTGCGCCTCTGTTCGGAGCTGGGTTGTGCTGCCAGTGGTACTGCTGGGTGGTAGCCTGTACGGGAGGACAGGCTGGGGAGCAGGGACTGCCCCTAAGCAGCTTTTGCTCATCGTGCCTGCAGCCGGGGGAATGTCAGACCTGGTTTTGGGGAGGCTGATGCTGTCCCAGTTTTCAGGACCTGCTGGGCATGAGGACCAAGCCCCCACACAGTGTGATCTCCAGTAGTCTGTAATTATAGCACTGAGAGCCCAGGGAGGAGTCTTAAACAACGTCTTTGTGATGGTGTTGGCAGGCCTCTCGGAGATTTCTATTAAGCAGTTGTYGTTTTCCCCCTTTGCTGTAGCCTGGGAAACGCTGCGGCGTTGGATTTGGCTTGGTCTGTTTGGGTTGTTGGGAGTGGTGTCTTCCTGCAGTGGAGTTTGGCCCTTCCTGTCCTGGCTTCGCGTCCCCGTGGGGTGGTTTAGTGGGTGGCCTGTGGGGACCACAGCCAGAGCCTGTTCTTGCAGATAAACCATATGCCAGCGCACCCACTCGAGTACTGGCAAAGCCAGTGTGGTGGAGCAATGTACAGCTGCGCAGGTGGAGAAGAACRAAGCCAAGGGCACAGAAAGGACTTTACTTCCCATGGAAATCTGGGGAAGGGGGACGGTGGCAGCAACCTTAGAAGCCCTCTCTGGGGAACCAACCGTGCACCCACCCGGAGTCACACAGGGAACTGGGGTGATAACTGGAACCCTGGCAGGGGGAGTCAGGGCTGCAGCTGGAGGGTTGGCCTCAGAACTGGTAAAAGATATGGTGGGATCTTCGAGGTGCTGGGGTGCTCACGGTCTGTCGCTTCTGTGCATAGGCCACTAACTCGCTTGGCTTGGATGAGCAATTACTGCCTGCCCAGTGTTCGGAAGGTCTTCTTGCATGGGCAGGGTATTTCCCAGCTGAGCTGAATATATGTCTGTGCACTTGTATTTCCAGGTGACCCAAGACAGCCGGAACAAGCAACCCCAAGACCACGCTGTGGCTGCTGACAGCTGAGAGCTGCCTTTCCCATCTGCTTTGGCCCTACACCAAGGTTAGCACCCGTTCAATCGTCACTGGTTTCTCTTCCTTCACCAAGCTGTGTGAAGAAGCAGGGGAACCCCGTGCTCTCCTCCCCTTGGCCCGTAGAGGCAGCTCTGTAGAGTAGGTGTCACCCAGGTGAGGTGCTCCCACAGCCCAGGCTTGCTGGGTGCTCCTGCCTCCCACCTGGCTGGCAGTGTGGTGAAGGCAGCCTGGATGTGTACGACTGGTGCTGTTAAGACTGTTGAACCCTGCACACAGTTGTCAGGAGCTCAAGGGCAGTGTGTTTTAAGCCCTTGGGAACTTGCAGTCTGTGCTGCTTGCTGCACTCGTCCTTCTGCGTACAAGCAGTATTGAATGGGAGCGTTTCCCAGCTGCTGGTCTCTGCTGCTTGCTGTCCTTCACCTGAACAAACAGAGCTGGGACTTCACCCAGAGCACATGGCAGACATGATCCTGCTTTCTATCAGAACCAGTTGAGCTCTGCCTGCATTTTCCCAGGATTTTGTAGCTCAAGGAGGCCCTTGGCCACGGTGTATGAGGCTTAGAGTGACAGTGAAGTGTTTCAGGAGGACTGGTAGTCTTTGTATTGCCACTGTCAAGAAATGTGAAGGCCCTCGGTGCTCTGAGGTAACCAGCCTGGAGCAGGCTGAGACAGCTGTGGGCTTCCCATCCCGTCCCTGTGCCTGGATGCTTGTGTGCCTGCCTGGGATCCAGTAGTGCCTGCCCCACCTGCACGGTGTGCTCTCACCGGGAAGGGAGCCCTCATCAGCACTGTGCCTCCGGGGGGCAGGCCCGAGCCCTTCTCTCACCCCAGAGCTCAGGTACAATTTGGCCAGGAGAAGTTATACGGGGAAGCCGCTGTTTAGGACGTGTGGCTGCCCAGGCTGTGTGGCTCTTCCTCTGACGTGTCTGCCAGAGAAGTTTGGGGCCAGTCTAGAGACAGCTGGAGACTGGGCCTCAGGCCATCTCGTCCTTCAGCCTGATGCTGAAGTGGTACCCACAGCAAGTGAGGCAGGGGCAAATTTACCTGGGAAGTTAAAAGGAAGGAAGGAAGAAGTCCTTTGCTCATGTCAGTGCTGTGTGCTGCAGACTCCCAACCATGCAACGCGGTGGCAGCAGAGTAGCCCCTTTATCCAGCTGAGTTGTGGCAGTTACTACTACTTGCTCCGTGCTGGGATCTTACACCTCTCTTAGTGATGGAAAAGAGACATGTTATGTGGCTAAGACGAGAGAAGAGGTTTGCCCGCGGTTCTGCTGGAGCTGCTTGCAGATCCCAGTCCACCAAGCTCACAGCATCCTCTCAGGGCTCCCCTGCTTTTTGACAAAAGGCATTTTAACACAAGGCTCACTATGTTGGATCCACTTTTCTTCCTCCCCGCCCCTTGCTGACCAAATAGCTTGATACCTCCAGGGACAGCAAATCTCCTGTATATGTGTAATGAAGCAGCTTTTCCCATTACTTGGTCATAGCATGAACCTCTTCTCTCTGGTTTGGGTATCACCTAACCCAGGTGATATCAGTGAACTTATATTCAGGCTGAATTAACCATGTTAGTTCAGTTTAGTACAGCTGGCAGTAATCTGGAAGCTGGTAGAGCTTGCAGACCCTTGGACAGACTTGCAGTGCCTCTGTCGGGAATGGGATGGAATGCTTTGCTGTCAAACTCAAAGACTGGGCAAAGTGGAGGTTATCTCTTCAACAGAAAGTGGTCAGCCTAAAGACCTTCAGCCTGTTCTTAGCGTGTGTGGGCTGCCGTTGCCCCTTGGTCTGAGTAGCTGATCTAGGAGTAGGTTGTCTTTTCATTGGAAACCCCAAGAAAATGCTGACCCCCCTTCAGAGATGGGGCCCTGGGTTCCTCATGAGTATTGGCACTGGAGTTATGCGAGGAATCCCCTCTTTGCCCTACCATCTCTGTTGCAAGTAGGTCGGGCATTCAAAGATCCTGTTCATGGGAGTGTTGGGACAGCTGGATCCTTGTTCGGTTCTCGCTGCTCCCAAGAACGGAGCAGAGGATCATCTGCTGAGGCTAATTTTAGGTCTCCAAACATTGCCGGTGTCCCTCTGAGCTCCTATTTGTGTGCGATCCTGCGGCTCCCTGCTAAGAGCTATGTCAGAGTCCCGTATCCTTGTGTGCAAAGGTTTTGTCAGGGCATAGCGTCCCAGGGATTAGGAAGAATTTTGAATTCCTCACTTACCTAAAGTGTCTAAGCCATATCAGATGTATGTGTGACCCCTTTTTTTAGCCCTAGCGCCAAGCACCCTTTGGACCTTGCTTTGTGGGTGCCCACGCATTGCACGGTGGGAAGCAGGCTGCAGCTTTCCAGCCTCTCCCTGCCAAAAATGCAGCATCCCTCCTGTTTGCAGTGGTCGGTTCCTGTTGTCTCGGGTGGGCACATGTGGTGCAGAAAACAATCTTCCGCGAAGCCTCTGTGTGTGGAAATACTCCAAAGACCACAGCCGAGTGAGACGAGAGCCCAGCTCTAGCCCTCTCTGTATGGCTGGATGGCTGCTTGGCATCTGCCACCACCATTCTCCAGCCCAGCAGCGGGTGAGGCTTCCCGGCCTCTCCCTTGTTTGTACACCCAAGACTTTTGGTCTCCCTGCACTTTTTGGTTTCCATCTGCTCAGGTGATTTTTCAGCAGCGCTGAGCTTAGCGCTGAGCTTTGCTAAGTTTCGTGTTGAGGCAAGATGTGGCTCTGCAGTTTTGGCCCATCTTTATTTTTAGCCCGTGTAAGACATGGTTGATGGTATCAGAAGGAAGTTGCATGGTCTCCTGAGCTCTGTGACTCATCCTGGATCAGGACCGAGGCTCTTCCAGCTTCTGCTGTAACCCTCAAGTGATGTAACCGGTTGTGGTGGGCCCTATTAGATCTGGGGAAGGGCAGAATGGTGAGGGAAGCAGAGCTTTTAGAAGTTCTTTTTTATCTTATGTTAAGATAAGACTTATGTTGTTAAACTCATTCATTGAAAGATATTGGCAGGTATCACACCTGAGTGTGGTTCAGCAGGGTCCTTCTTCTTCCCCTTGTGTCTTGTGCCCACAAGGGAGAGGTGAAAGGGAGAGGAGCTCTGCTTACACGCTGGGTTGGGTAACTGTTTGGTGGCATGTAGCAACAGTAGACAACAGTTTTTAGGACAGGAAGCAAAGCAGGATCCTGTCTCCGGTTCAAGCCACAGCGAGGTTTGGTGCAGCAGAACAGACCTCCCTGAAGTGGAAATGGGTTGGGACTGKAGAGCAGAGACTTAGGAGAAGTCTGCCAGGTTGCAGCAAGAAGAGTCTGGGACCTCCATTTCCATCAAATCTGGTGCTGCCACATGGTAGAGCTCATGGGGCTTTCTGACCTGCAGGCAGCCGTGTTGTGCTGGTCTGGGATGGGCAGGGGCTGCGTGTCACCACCATGGAGCAGGCAGCGTGGGACAGGCAGTGATGTTGAAGCATCACTGCCTGCCTCAGCACAACATGGGATGCAGCTAGAGAGGCCTCTGTGCCCCAGGTTTGGCTGCCCGGCTCTCCTGTGTCGTGCTTGGGACTGAGCACGGTGGGGTGTGATACACCTGGGTCTGGAGTAGGCACCTTGCCCATGAAGCAGGTGGGGATGACAGCTTGTGGGGTGGGCTTCTACCTGTGACCCCTTTCCTTCCTCGGGGTGATGAACAGCGCTTTAGGAGCATGCTGAGGCTTTTGGGTGTTGTGTAGCCGGTTTTATGTGTGGGGCAGCAAGACTTAGGGGAGCAGAGACAAAGGAGGGAGGCAGGGGGGCATGCTTTGGGGGGATTGCTATGGCAACTCGCTGCTGGCAGCATCGCTGCACTATGCTTTCTGCAGCGCACAGTGGAGGAACAGCCGGGGCAAACGTGCAGCCTTCTGCAGCCCTCGATGCAGCCCTGTCCCAGCCGTGCCATGGGCTCGGCACCGCTGGGCTCCTGCATGACAATCTGGCATCCGGAGCCATTCGCCTCGGGCAGCAGCCTCAGGGTGGGTGGCTGGGGGTGTTTTGTCCATCTTTTCCCTTCTTTCGCCCCTCGCTGGGGAACAGGCAGGCAGCTGCTGTTTGTGGACCTGTTCTGTCTGAAGCCTTGAGTTGCAGAGCAGGCCCAGCCAGAAAGCAACCAGTCTCCTGAGCCCTCTCACTGTACCATGGAGGAAAGCAAGTCATTCTGCTGCCCTTGCTTATCCTCAGTTAATCAATCTAAGTGTCTCCAGCCATGCCTGCATCTTCCCAGGATGCCTGGCCCCGTACCGTGCCATCCACCTCGCGCAGCCCATTTGCCTTGCTCCAGGGTATCTGTACTCTGATGGAGAGCAGACGCTCTAGTAAGCCCTCTGATACGGTCTGGGACTATCCTCTGGGGCAGGTAAAGGACGGGTTAAATGTTTCTGAAGCTGCCTTTGGGCAGACCCCTTGCCAGATGCTGGTAGAGAGCTGGCACCTGTTGCTGAAGGAAGTGGGGAACGTCGTGCCACTTGCTGCACAGAGAGAACAGGTCAGGAAGCCAGCTCCAGCCTGGCCATAATGTGAGTGTGACTGAGACCTGACCTGTCATCCATGATGTGCCTAAAGCCCTGGATGCGAGCCAGGGGGAAGGGACCGGCTGGCAGCAAGCACAGCTTGCCCGTCTCTACGTGGATGGCTGTGTGAGCTGTAAACCTCTCTCATTACACCTCTCAAAGGTCAGTGCTTGCAGTGAGCTACAACGCCCTGCCCGCAGCTCTGCGCYCAGCCCAGAACAAGAGGGGAAGGAGCCTGCCCCACCTTCGGAGGGTGCTCTGAGGTCAGATGTGTGGGGCTGCCGTGGGGTGGCACACACTGCTGTAGTGCCTGTGGCCAGAGTTCATCTGGGACTAGGATGTTCAGGCAAAACCGGAGGGGGAAAGGATGCGTGTCTGTGAGCTGCCCAAATGGCCCTGTGCTCACAAATGTCATGATCCTTGCCTGAGTTGTGACCCCTCCATCCAGCTCTGAACCAGGGTACAAAGCCTCAGAAATTCCCCTGAAAACCATTTCACCATTACCAATCTGCCATAGTGTCCATCTCTGTTTTAGGGTGATTATAAGATCCGTATAGACTACCCAGCGCTGTCCAGTGCTACAGTTCCAGTCATCTTAAAACCCCCAGATAGGCCAGACTTGTTTGTAAAATGTCCCCTGGACTCCAGACCCTAGTGTTCCCAAGGAAGAGCAAACAAGGAGGTGGAAGCTGGAACATGGAGCCTCTGGGAAAGGCGCCTGCGGCAGACAGCAGTGCGCTTCCTCTCTCACGCTTCCGACAGGTTCTTTCCCTTTTCAGAGGGGAACAACTTGCTCTGCACTGGCAGCTGGAGCTTCCTTCCCATGGAGGAACCTGGGATGCCGGTACCTGACACTGAAGGCAATTTCAGATCAGCAGCTTGAGCACCGCTCTTCATGTATGTGACCTTCAGCACTTGGTGTGAGAATTGGCGTAACAATACATTAGGGGTGCAGATGATGACGGAGCAGGGTCAGAATCCATTGATCCAAACCATAGTTCCTTCTAACCCCACTTTCACAGCCTGTTGTTTCTGATTTTTCCTCCGGACTGAGGCCCCAAGATGTGCTATGAAATATCATGGAGTGGATGCAGAGCCCAGCAGATAAGGCTCTGGGTTAGGTGTGTGTGTTGGGGTGTAAATTGCCAGTTTCTAGGGCAGAGGGTGCTTTCTCTTCAGCTATTTGTACAGCACCTCACATACGAAGATCCTTGCCCAAGACTCAAGCTCCTGGGCGCTGTGACCTGATGAGTTATAACTGTGTCATCTTTGAAGTGCTGTGCCCTCTTTTTCTGTCTTGCCTGTTCATACTACACATTTTTAAGCACAGCACAAAAGATCAGAAAAGCCGAAAGGCGGTGGGGTCACATAGTCTGCTCCCAATTTGGGGAGGAGTTAAGACAGGCAGTGCTGGAATAAGCATTCAGGGAGAGGCAGCCAAGAGAGATTTCCTCCTGGCTGAGCTCCGGCATTGAAGTTCAGAAGTACTGTGTGGGTTACGTGCTGCTGTGCTTTACTGCTGCCATCACCTTGGGCAAGTCCTGGACATGCATACCTGCTAGTAGTCAGATGGGGACACCATTCTGAGCAGTGTTACTCTGAAAAAATGGCCAGTGTCCTTTTGGACATCAGGAGCAACCTTAATGCTGCTGCTGTGCAAAGAGTGCTGGGGATTTCAGCAGAGAGGTGATGGATCATTGGGACCAAGAGGAAACTTTGACTCGGTGGGTGTTTCTACCTGCATTCCCTAATTTGTGAGAAGATAGTCGAGCCCAGCAGTGCTGTACAGATTGCTCTGTCTGGAAGATGCATAAAGAATAGCTTGCAAGAGCCAACTCTTTGCTCAACTCAGACCTGGGGAAAACGCCTGGACTCTGTGCATTGGGGTTTTCTTACTGCCAGTCAGCAGTGCTGTAGCTGTGCAGAGAGAGCATAGTGTAGACAGGTTAGCACAGTCACTCGAGTCCTTTCTATATCAGTGTTTGCATTACTGATGAGATTAGCGTAGCTGGGCCAGTGGTGGACAAAGAAGGTAATTCTCAAGGTCCTCTCTGCTGTGGCTGCCAGCAAAATAGAGCAGTTATGGCATCAAGTAGCGGGTCTGAGGTTTGCTTTCAATTCATCTTCTAGGAGCAGCAACAGCTAAAAATATGAGCAGTTTCTGAGGAACTAGAATGTTCTCAGGCTTTTTGTCTGGGTCTGGTCTGCCAACCAGACTGGGCTCCAACTCCCCTGGGCTGACAGTCTGGGATCTTAAGGTATTTGCAATGATCTGTCCTGGCCATGTGACAGAGAGAACACAAAAATCGGTGGCGTCAATCTGCCACCCTGACAGTGCTCCTCTTGCGGCTGTGCCTGTTCCCTGTAACCAAAGGGCTGTTTCATGGCTTAGATTTGTTGAGGAAACAGACTTATAGCTCCTCTCTTTCTCCTGTGCAGCTATSTCCCTGGCAGCTCAGTAGGAATGATTTATTATAGATTACAGCTCTGTTTAATTCTGTTTCCTTGCAGTATCATACTGTTAAGAGTAACTGAGCAAAACGCAGTGGTGCTTCCGGAGGAAAGCTGCTATCAGAGGCCAGCCCTGTAGCAGAGGCTGGAAGCAAGGAGGAGCAGTTTACCAGGAAATGCCTGTGTTCATGTGCTGGTTGCTTTTGGGAAGGAAAAGGCATCTCACCCTCAAAGCTTTCTTACTAYAGCACTCCAAATGCTGCTGATGGAGCTGCACCAGTGTGAGCAGTAGTGAGAATGTTGCCCTCCAGAGCCTGGGAAAGGTCTGACTAAAGTGGTAGTCTGGAAAGAAAAGTCAAATTCTGTGCTTAATTGAACCTCCAAGTGGTTTTTTTGGAGTGTTTTTTAGTTTGGGTTTTKTTTTTTTTTTGGTGGTGGTGTTGGTTTGGTTTGCGCTCTTTTTGCTACCAAAAAGACAAGGTATTGCTTGTGCAAATCCTTGTAAGGAAAGAGCAGGGAATTTCCTTTGGAGTGAGCCTGCCTGAAACTTGATACGTCTCAGATGTGTGTTAACAGAGAAATGAAAAGATTGTGCCATAAAGTGATAGGGGATAATGAGTTTAATCCACTGTTACGTTGTCCTGGGAGATAGAGCTGGGGCAAGCATATTGGCAATAACGTTATGCTTTGCATGACAACAGCAGCAAATACCACCTGAACACACTTTCCCAGGGAGGGGTGAAAGGTTCTGTTTTCAGAGAGTCCCCAGGAAGATGGAGCAAGGCAACCAAGAGACGTGAGCCTGGGGAAAGACGCCAGCAGATTTGCAGATGGGCAGTGCATAATAGCTGTGCATTTTCTGCAGCTTGAGCTCTGCTTTCCCATTCAGTGGCCCAGTTGAACTGGACAATGCTGTGCTCTTAACCTCATTGAGATCTTGAGAAATGCAGTAAAGAAACTGTAACTTTAGTAACATTAGTGAGGTGTCTGACCTGGAGCCTAAATGAACAAATCTTTATCTTTAGCTTCTCTGCCTGCAAGGTAGATGGGTGGTGATTTGCTACTGCACCAGACGTAGGGATTTTAAAGGATGCTGGTGTGGGTGAGCACTGCTGTGCTCAGCAAAGCAAGGGCTGCAGATGGGATCTGGTCCTGGGAAGGCTTAACTGGCGAGCAGGGCCCCAAAGGGTTTTTGGAGGGGTGTGGTGAAAACAGAGAGGCTGAGGGCAGTACCTGGAAACCTATCAGCTCCTAGAGCTGGACTGGAGAATCCAAGTCTTTACTCAAATGCATGAATCTTTCAACATAAAGAATGCAATGATCTGCCCTCAAGGAAACATCCAGTCCGCTACCAGCTTTTTGGGAGCCGGCGCACTCTTCTGGTTTATAATGCAATATCTGGGTCTTTAATTTTGTTCTTATGTGGCATTACATTTCTTTTCTGGGCCATGCTAAGTTATGTGCATCTGGTGCAGAGCCCTGCATGTCCCCGTCCCCTCTGGTGCCAGAGCACRTGTGGGTCAGTCTGYGGGGCCAGATGTAGCCCAGCAGAGCTGGGTGCAGTCCATATGGCCAGCAGCAGAGTAGGGCCAACTTCTGCTTCAAGAGAGGTGGGAACAGAGGAGGTTTGTGATTCGGATAGCTGCTTAGTGCAGGACATGTGGGTATCTTTATCTCTGCCCATCGCTGGGGTTTTCAGAGCTGTCAGTACCACCCTTGCCCGACTCCTCATGCTGTGCTGGGGGCTGCCCACCCGCTCTCCTTCCTCGGGGCAGGGACACCACGCCGTGACTCAGTTTCCCTGTGGCCTGGGGAGCAGGGAGGGGCAGAGCGGGACCGGAAAGGGGCAGAGGGGAAGTTACAGCAGCTGGTAGGAAATGGCATTTTGGGGTGCTGCAAGGTGGCCCTACCCCATCCTGTCTGCAGGGGTGGTGTTTTGGGGTGCAGCGGTGCAAGCCTGCTTTGTCTACCATGGAGCTGGTGTTTCGGGGTGCTGCAGGGCAGCTCTGTTCCATCCCAGCTGCAGAGCTGGCATTTTTGGGTGCTGCAAAGCAGACCTTGCTCCATACTGCCTTCTGTGCCAGGGATCACACTAGGGCGGGGAGGGCTGGCTGCACCTTCCATCCCCTCTGCATTCCCATGTGTAGGGCTTATGATTACGGATAGTCCCACGTCACTGCTTCCTCCAACGTGTGAGGTATGGGTTGCCGCTTGGGATGTGGGTCTGAGCTTATCTCAGACAAGGCAAGAATCAGGAGTGCTGTCACAGCGCTCTCGCCTACGTGCAGGGTGCGGACGTAATGGCATGGCACCCCTTGCTGCTTTGCACCCGGGCATGGAGCAATGGCTGTACCTGGGGGCAGGAGCAGAGGAGTCCTTGCAGGAGCGACAAGGGGAGTGCCCGGTCCCACCTGCTTCCTTCCTCACCCCTATTCCTTTCTTGCAGCCCGAAATCTGCCTGCATGGAGTGTGTTTTGAAATAAACCTGCTGAACTGAGGGCAGGCAGAGCAAAACCAGGAGGCTCTAAAGAGTTGCAAGCCCAACCCATGCCCATGTTGCTGCAGCAGTGTGGGGCACAGGGTCCCCATACACACACCTTGGTAGTAGTTTGTACTGAGGATGAGGACGGTCAGAGATATCTCCGTCCCCCACCCCGTTGTGTGTATCCGATGTGTCCTGCAAGCCACCAGCAGATTGGCAGCACAGCTCTTCATAGGCAGAGGGTAGGTCCAGCCTCCCATGGATGCTGCAACCTGCCTTGCTTCTGTGAAGCACTCTTTATTTGAGGCAGTGCCTTAAGGGTTAAGCCACGGTTGTGGGGTAGGGTTTGTAGCAGGAACAAAGAGGGCTTTTAAGGTCTGTGTTAGGCTAGGAATAGAGGGGATGGATTGAGTCTTTCCCAGTGTGTTGAATTACAAAGGTCATGGAGACCCTTTTGCTGGGAGGCAGCAGCAGTTGAGGTCCCTGCTGGAAGTGGGGTAGAGAGAAAAGAAATTGTGAAGGTCAGTGAGAGCAACTTCATGGGGAGCTTTAAGACCAGACTGAAAACTGGAACTGTATCCTGAGGTGAATGAGTGTTGAATACGAGGCTGGGAGCCAGGAGGCCAGGACTGTAGGCTTTGTGCAGGCCTTCTGCCCTGGGATTTTTGGGTGGTTTGGTTTTGTTTCCCCCCACCATATTGCATTTGCAGCTGCCCCCACACATGGCACCTGAATTTGCAGCATCACTGGTGTAGCCAGCACTTGGTGAAGGCTGCAGAGGGTAAAAAGCAATGCCTGCAAGGGAGGATCTCTCCAAAATGCAGAAGATGAGACAGTCCCGGGTGCCTGCAGGCACATTTTGCCTTGACAGAAGAGGGAAGTTGGCTTTTAAATGCCTGCCCAGTCTAAAACTGGATTTTTCATGTGTAGTTAAGCAGGAAAGCCCAAGTCTGCTTTCCTAACCCCTCTGCTTAATGTTGTCTGCTCAGGGTGCCCCATAGGGCAGAGCACCCAAAGGGCCAGCAAAAGAAGCTAGGGAAGGGATGGATGGCAGAAACCTCTGTTTCCCTTCCCACAGCAAGGTGGAAAGAGGACACAGCTAGTTTCCGTCCTGAGATTCAGATGGTGTGAGCCAGCCGGCCAGCCCACCCAGGACGTGTATGGAGGGCTGCAGGATGTGCTGAGTCAACAAGAGCATCCCTTTGCCAAGGGCGGGGGGCTGATCAGGGCTGCTGAGACAATAGGGGTTTCCAGCTTGCAGGAAGGGTGAGCACCAGCTGTGAACCACACGGTGGGCTTTCCAATTTTAGCAAACTTGGATTTGTGTTACCGACCAGAAAAGGCAGTTTAGTCCTTAAAACTTTCAGGCTGGGTTAGCAGGCACTTGGCCATTCAGCTCCATCCCCTGGCACACGCATGCTCCCCCATCTAAGCTTTCATTTAAAGAAATTCCACATCTGGTCTTTATGTTGGATCAGATGACCTTGGATGTGATTTTTGGAACAAAGGGCTGATGCTTCATTGGGCTCTGTCTAGGAGATGAAAGCTGGTCCCAGGGAATACTCCATGAGGGTCACTGCAGCCACCACCTAAGTTAGCAGCCTGGAGGCTGCTCTACTTTTTCAAGCACCACGAAGGGAGAACTGCAGGGAGCACAGAGCTGCTGTGAGGAGGAGAACCCAGAAATGAAAGGCTTGGTTCGGGGCTCCTGGAAATGGTAACATCCTCTGTTCACCTTGGTACATGGCCTGTTCTCAGAGTCGTGCTCTGTGTGTCTGTCCTTGTAACAAGGAACTGTTTCAGCAGAAGCATCAACTTCATGTACTTCTTGCTGCTTAGCATCCACACTGAGAAAGCCTGAACTTCTCCACCTGTCGTTGCCCAAAATCCTCTTTTCTCATCCTGCCCTCTGGCATCACCTGTGCTACAGAAGCATGCCATTGACTTAAAGGTTGGTGAATAAACTGGCACCGCTCTGCTGACAGTTCCCAGCTTGCTGACCTGAAACATGCTATTGGAAGGCAGCAAGGTCTTGTCACTGTACTTTGGAGGGATGCTCTGCCACTCTTCTTAGCCACCTGGGCTGCAGAAGGGGAACACAAGGCAGTTGCAAGGGACCCCCGTGGTGTGGGAGAGATGTCACAAGCAAGAGCAGCTTGGCTGTCTCCTCTCTGCCCATCCCCCCCTGGCCTGGCTGGAGGGGGGTGTTGCAGATGGGGTGTTAGCCCTCTGTTAGTCACAAATGGGGGGCTGTCAGGAAATTGTTACAGTCTGGCTCAGATTGGAGCAGTCCCCGGCTGCTCTAACTGGTTGTAGGGCACATCCCTTGGCTTCCCCTTTGCCTGGGGGCTGCAGCAGGGAACCGTTCTTGTCTAGGACCTCGTGTAGGTTATTGCTGCTCTCTCAGGGGCTCCCAGAGCTTGTAGGGAAGCCCATCTTTTCAGTGGTGATAGACTGATTTAAGCACGTGCATTTAAATTGCTGGGCCTGTCCTGCTGGTGGCTGCTGAGTTTTGTTCAGGTGCTTGCCCAGTCCTGTGACCTCGGTGACACCGTGACCACGCTGCTGGCTCTGCCTTTGGCCTCGCTGATGAGACGCATTGAGCACTATGGATCTCCCACCCTGCCTTCCTAGAAGGGACCCCGCGGACTGGAGCATCCTGGTGAGAGGAGGGGTGGTGTGCAGGGCAAGCTCCTGGCACCCATGGGACCCCGTGTGACAAAGAATACTTGGTTTTCTTTGCCCTGAGAAGGGAGAAAGGCTCTCTGCGTACATGGTGAGGATCGGGAGTGTAAAAATCCAGGGAGAACCAGCAGGTCTGACATACAGTCCTGAGCTCTGACAGAAAATCATTCTTTGTTCCTATTAAATACGTGACATCCCAGCCCAGAACATTGTTCCTCCCTCTCTGGCCAAAGGATGGTTTAGTCTGGCCTTAATTCTTGGGTGGCAGGGCCTCCTGACCTGGCTGGACTGTGTGACCCTGCTGGAGTCGTGATGCTCGACCGACTTGTCCTGTTGCAGCCCTAGCAAGACTTGTCCCGAGTAACCTGCCTGTGGCTGTAGGCAAAATGCTGCAGCTGGCCAAGTGCTCCTGGGTGGAAAGGACCAGAGCCCCTTGTCAGCATGACTCTGACCCGTGGGATGTGGAGCGGAAAGGGTGAGAGAAAAGCCTGTATTTGATCCCAGTAATTTTCTCCTGTAGTCAATGGGAAATGGATCCTCCAGCTACGACAGGCAGAGGCACAGGTCCACGACTGGGTGTGCTGCACAGACCGGTGTCTTCTGCGCGCGCCAGCGCTCTCGTGTGCTCCTTGACGCAGATGGATATGCTCTGGTACGCAGAGCTGCGTGCCGGCTGGGAGGTGTGTGCCGCAGCGCTCTCTGGGCTCTGGCACAGCTGCGGTGTGCGGTCTTCCTCTTGTCGCCTCTGCTCTGGTCCGCTCCGAGAAGGAGGCTGAGGTTAGCTGGAGACCCCTCGGAAGGGGTGATGCTGGGGGAAAGGTAAAGGGAAAGGATGTGAGGCAAAGCCTGTTTGAGCTTCAGCCCCTAGCATTAGGGGAACTGCTAGTCAGAGAAGCAGCCTGCAGAGGACATGTATATGTAGCATCATGTGCGTGGCTTGTACTGTCCAGATTCAGGAACTGACCAAGCCTTTAGGCCCTGCATGGGCAGTGGCACTAGCTGATGCTGAGTGACTGTAGCCATGCTTAGAAGAAATCCCTTTCTGGCTCCCAGGAAGCTCTCCACCCTGGCGAGTCAAACTGGGAAGAGGCACAGCCTGGGGGGGCATGTTTGGCTGTACCCAAAGGCAGGTTAGTTGGCGGACCACTCGCCTGTGGATCTGAGCTGCAGCGGCGCTGGGTAACCCTCCCAGAGCTTGCGGTGGGGGGTCAGGCTGCCGGACGCCTGATAAAGCGAACGGGTTTGCCTGGAAGGCAGCCTCGGAGCCCAGAGGAAGCCCTCCCCCAGCATCACTCCTTATCTCCACAGCGCTGGCATACGGCAGCGCTCCCGGCCTGCCTTTCTGCCCCGTCTCCCCGCCGTGGACTTGAGCCAGCAGCATCATCTCTGCCCCTGCTGCCGCTGGGTGCTGCGGGCGGCGGGGGCTCTGGCACAGCCCGGCCAGGCTCCCTGCCCGGTTTGCTGCCTTGCGGAGTTTGTGCCATTGCCCCGACAACTGCGGCTGGGTTGCACACACACACTCACACGCACGCGTGTGTGTGCACAGGGCTGTGGCAGAAATGGGTGAGTCAGGCAGGAGGAGGGGGTGAATCACAGGGGAATGAGTCAGCGGGAAGCAGAGGGCAGGTGCTCTCCTAGGGCTGGGCTTTAAGGGAGCCCAAGGGCCTGGCAGCCCATGCCGGGTCCCTGGGGCAATGGGGTGAAGGTGCTGGAGGAGAGCTGGGAAAGCTGCAGGGCTTAACAGGTGGAGGCAGTGCCTATGGCTTGGGAATGGGTCGGGATCTGGCTCGGCCACGTGCTGAACCCGTACTCTGCCCGCATCTCCTCCAGCCGTGGGTGCGTTGCTGTCCCAGAGGGGCCCGGGGCATCCTCGGTGCTGAGGGTTTCCCAGGAGGGACCGAAGACGAGCATCACAAGGGAGCAGTGCAGTGACCAGGTATCCCAGCCTCCTGCAGGCAGCTCTGGGCAAGCTGAGCAGGTCTCTGTCCTGGTCAGATCCTGCCCAGTAACCTTCCCATCCACTCTGAGAGAGTGGGGAGAGGATGGAAAAATGAATGATCCCTGCTGGAGCAGAGACGGATAAACAGATAGCTCTGGATTGAGTGAATGCAGTGTGGGGGGAGAGCTGGGATGGGGACGATGTGCTGCAGATCTGAGGGCATGGTTGGTCATTGGCTCCGAAATCCCTTGTGTGACCAGGGCTCTGCTGCAGACCCTGGAGGGTACTGGGGGTGGGGGGGAGCGAGTCGTGGATGGCTACTTCCCTCATCCAGGGACCTGCTCTGGGCTGTTGAGTCTCCATCTGGACTCAGCTGGTCTCTGCTGAGTTTGACTCCTGGTGGTCCTGCTCATCACTCCTGAGGGCAGGTCCCCCGTGGGCATGATGGAGGTAGGCCTGCTATCGGTGCCACAGTGGTGAAGCCAAAGCTCTCTGTACTTAGGGCCAAACTTCTTGGAGCAGGTACTTGGGAATCCCGGCTGGGGATAGCCTAGGTGTGTTGCAGCAGGCACTGACATAGGTCCTTGGTATCGCTTCCGACCAGAGCAAGGATCAAATACTTGAATGAAAACAACCCCCACTGGTCTCAGTGTTGAGGTGAGTCTCTTTTTTTTCAACACCCCCAAGGTGTGCAGGTGTCTGCTGCTTGGGGCTGGCCACAGGTACCTCTTGTCCTCCCTGGTGGCACCCTTGGCTGGGCAGGGTGGAGGCTAACAGGCTCCAGCACTCTCTGGAGATGCCCTGGAGCTCTGGTCCTGCACTGGGGCTGCTGATGTGCTGCAGCATGTCGGGGGCAGAGGCTGAGAGTGGTGGGTTTGTGCAGCCTGGGAAAGGGAAGGCAGCGAAGGGGGCTCTCACTGCTGCCGGCAGCTGCGTGTTTGGAGAGAAGCTGAAGCCGGGCTCTCCTGGGAAGTGCCCAGGGACAGGACGAGAAGCAATGGCACACAAGGGAAATTCCAATTAGATATTAGGAAAAATATTTCCCCACAAGGGCGGTTAGACTCTGGAGCAGGGCCCAGAGAAGGGGGGGTAGTCTCCACATTTGGAGACCTTCAGCCCTTGGCAGGGGCAAGCCCTGAGCAACCTGCTTGACGTTGGCCCTGCTGTGAGCAGGATTGGACCAAAACCCCTTGAGGTCCCTTCCCACTGTCATTGTTCCCCAGTTCTGCAGTTATCGGGGCGCTTGACAATGCAGCGGCTCATGGCCTGTTGGACTGACCGGCTTGTAGGCAAATGGGGGGATCAGGGGGTGGTTCTGTCCATCCCCTTCTCCTGGCTTGGTTTGTCTCATCCATATGGTATTAGCGGTGCTGGGGGATGGACAAACTGCCTTAGCAGCATTGCCTAGCTCATTGCTTTGCCCCCACCTATCTTAGCCATCTCTCCAGAGGTCCGCATTATTCCCTCCCTGCACAAGCGCAAAAAGCTGGTCGSCAGTAAAGCACGGGACGATAAACCATCCGCTCTGCTCTACTGGCAGGGCAGAGCTGTGATCTGTAGGGGGGTGGTGGCATTGTTGGGAGGCTGGGGAGGATGCTGGCCCCCAGCCTTCCGGCTGGAAGGGCTCCAGGTTTATCTTCCCTGTGGTGCCTGTCCCAGAGACAGTGGCGATTGTGGGGGAAGTCACCAGTAGCCTTTTTAAAGGCTCCAGCTGCCTGACCATCCCAAGCAGATAGGGAGCAGATGGAGGCTGAGATGAGCCCAAAGAACTGTCTGGAAAGAATTACTTGCTCCCAGTATTTTCTGTTTCTTTGCCAGCCTTTTATTCTCATGGCTGCTCTTTTCCTGATCCTGTCCTTCTGCAAGGCTGGCTGCTGGCAGTCTTATCAGCCTTGTCTTCAGAAACAGCTTTGCTCTGCGATTTATTGCGTCTCTGAGCTTTGACCCTGGTGCCTGATGCTGCCAAAACCCGTGTCCGGTGTGTAAGTGCTCAAAGGGTGTTTAGTGTTTGCCCCATCCCATCTGCAAGGCTAATGAACCAGAGCAAAGGGGGCTGTGGGTAGCCATGGCGTCTGGGCAGAGCTGACCTACAGCAGTAGCTACGTCTGCCTCCCCGTCTGGCAGAGGCTGGGAGGATGTCCAGGCTCCCCATACGCTTTTATGTGGGTTTTCAAGGTCTAGGACATTCCCATGAGCCTGTGGTAGTCCCCAGATCCTTTTTCAAGTTGCTCCTCTCAGCCTTTCCCTTGGGCTTGTTGATGCTGGGCTGCCATCTTGCTCAGAGCCCTGTGCGTTCTCCCTTCCTCAGCAGTTCGCTCATTACTCAGTACTGCGCTGGGCACTGTTGCATTACTTGGATATCCCTGTTACAACACCTGCGCGCATCGAGAGCAGCAGGGTCCAGTGGTCTGAGCCAGGAGTCCCCTGGGGTCCGTTCCCAGCTGCTTGGGTAAATCACTGCGTGGCCAGGGACGAGCTGGTTCCTGGTAGTCTGTGGAGAGCTCTTGGGTCTCTCGTGGGCTCCGTCTCCCTAGGAGGGTCAGGTCTTGGGGGACGTCTGTGTCCCCAGCGGCACGGCTGCCACCAGGGTTGAGGGTGTTTTGGACCCGGTTGCCATAGTTAAGCTCATTTCTGAGGTCTCTGAGCTTTGTGTGTTCCCGCAGAAGCAGCGCAGCAAAACAAGGGCTGCAACAGTGGCAGCAAGCAGACTTTGCACAGGGGCCTTTGCATCTCGCAGGGACTGACGTGGGGGCTCATGTCCTGTGCAGGAGGGTTGTCTGGGGACACAGCTGCGTCTTGAGCCAGTCCCTGTTCACTGTTGCTTCTGTGAAGATGGAGGATGCTGATACACCTGTGCCCCAGTGCCATGTAGTCACTGCAGGCTGCACCTGCCAGATAGCCCCAAGGGCAGGTCCTCTCTGGCCTCCTGCTGATGTGAAGCATCAGTTTGGGGAGGTGCCTTGGCTTCCTCCATCTCCATGCAACATCCAGGTGCCGGTGGATTCTCCCTTCCATCCCGAGGGCATCCCCGGCCGTGTGCATTGCTCAGAGCCCTGGCAGCCCTGCAGGAGCCTGGCCCCCGTGGAGGGGGTGGCAGATGCACCAGGCAGAGGGCTCTGCTGTTGTTGGGACCCGGCGGGTGGTTTGGGCTGCGTGGACCAGGAGGTTTGCCAGTTTCATGGGATGAAATAGGAGCTGGGCTGTGCCTCCCACTGCCCTGCGTATGGGTATGCCTGCAGTCGGACATGCCAGTCCCTCCTACCCCCTCATTTCCCTTCAAAGGGGCTTGTGCACTCGTGTTTTTGCCTCCATTACGGGCATCAGTGTGAGTGTTTAGGTGACAGCTGTGACATCCTTTTCCTAATGCCAGCAGGGTGTTTCTCCTTCACCTTCAGTCCCATGGGGAGGAGAAACTTTCCTTTTCCCTGCCAAGGCACAGGACATTGAATTCATGGTGGAAATCCTCCCTCCCTGCAGTAGCCCTGGATGTGTCCAGCTCTTTACAATCAAAGATGGACAAAGCCTCACCCTTACGGCCCAAGTCCCTGCCCAGCCCGTGTCACTGCTCTGGCCTGTGCTAGACTTGAGACTTTCTAAATCGCTGCTGGAAAGGGGTGAGTTGGGTGGGTGTGCATGGCCGTGTGTGTGTGTGGTATCTCCTCCCCCCATACCATGTAGATGTCTAGCATGGGGAGTGGAAAAGATGCTGAATGTCCCCACAGCTGCTGCAGCCTTATCTGCAGGCTGCAGCTTGGTAACACTGAGCCGGAGGCCTGAGTGCCTGTGCCCAAGCACCTCCCTTGGAGGGCTCTTACAGTAAAAGGAAGTGTATCGCAAGAGGAGTTGTGGTGGGGACGGGCAGTTCCCACGGGGTAAATGCTGCATGCACAATCCTTGCTGCCCTCCCCACCGCCTGCTTCCTCTTCCCACGCATAGCTTTGATGCCTGTGTCACGAGCTGCCTGGGGTAATGCAGCATTCCCGGGACCCTCTCAGCTGCTCTGCAGTGCCCTGGTGACCATTCGGGGAGGTAGGGAAAGGTGATGTTGCTGTGGCTCTCCCAGATGGGTGCTGGGGACTTGTCAGTGGGGTGTGTGCAAGGAGGCTTGGGCTGGCAGGGCTGTGGGTGTGTGGCAGCTGGGGATTGGGGGAGACTGGTGTAAGTTATGGTACAAGCTGCGGCAATCAGGAGGCAGCAGAGCACGGGTGAAGAGCTGGGGACATTGCGGGTATGCGTGGGGGTGCATGTAAACAGGGCAGCATCTGATGGTGGAGGAGGACGGGGTTGGGGTGGGAATGAAGAGGAGCACGCTTATGGGGATGCAGAGCCCGGCTGCCAGGTGAAGGATGTGGGGAAGGTGAAGGATTGTGCATCCGGGATCAGGCAGTGTGGATGGCTACAGGATATCAGGGTAAGGAAGGAGCTGGCTCGGTAAGGAGGGAAGATGGGGCTGTGGATGGCTGTGGCTGTATGTGGGGGTAGCTGGAGGGAGAAGAGAGGAGACAGCAGAGGTGGGAGCAAAAGGGGTCCTGTCACCCACTGATCGCTGTGCTGTCTTCTTCCAGCTCACAAAGCGTCAGCCCCCCCCAGGTGTCCCTACCAGGGGCTCATGTTTCTGTACCCTGCTCGTAGTGATGGAGAGCGGGCTGGGCTGTTCATGCCACGCAGTTAGATCACACTTCCCATGGTGCACGGCCCAGGACAGGGAGCTGACGGGATGGGAGTTACCAGTAAGCGATTGCCTTTCCATTGGGGCTGAGTTAAATGGATCAGGATAGGGTTCGCGGGGCTTCTAATGCAGACACCAATCTCAGGGCATCATTATTCCTCTTGGGACATCAGATAGAAAGGATTGTTAATGCTAACATTTGTGCATCACTTAGTATGGTGAGGGTTTAGTCCTGCTTGGACCTGGGGGATGCATCCCTTGGACAAATGTCCTTATTGAACTTGAAACATGGCAGCACATCCGTGCCCTGGTCACGGCCAGAGACGCCAGGTGTCGTGCAAGTGCAGAGCAGCAGTGGTCCCTGCCCTTCTGCCAGGACCCATTTGCCTTCTCGTGGCCATCCTGTGACCGGCTGCACAGGCACGTGACTTTGTAATCACCAACGGTGGAAAATTTTCTGTCGGTTGCAGTTGGCACTGAGGTCTGGAGTGGAGCAGCCGGTCTGCGTGGTCATCCAGTGGCCAAGGTCCCCGTCCCTTGGGCCACCGCCCCTGGAGAGGGACAGGAGGACTGGAAGGGAGCTGACCGACGTGTCCCTGTGTCTGGGTGGCCAGGGGCTTGCTTTCGCTGTGGGTGCTTTCTTTGTTGCCCTGGGGTGACTGCCTAGGCTGCCGTGCTGCTGCAAGGTCAACACTGTTGGGCTCGGCAGATTGCCTGGTGGCAAAGCTTGCAGGCGCGGTGCTGGCTGCGCCTTTCCCCCGGGAGCGGTGGCGCGCGGCAGCTACCCCGAGGTGAAAAGACGCAGCTTTTTATGAAGTGGAGCCAGCCCGGAGGAATTTTCCCCTTGTGGCCAGCTGTTGTCCTGGGCCTGGCTTGCGTCCTCCAGCACTTCCCACCCGCCGCTGCCTCGGGGAGGGGAGCGGGGGCTGGCCCACCCTCCGGACTCCCTGCGTCGGGCGAGTGGGTGCCACCTCGGGCTCGTGGGGGTGAGTAGCCGCGGTGGAGCCCAGCAGCATCCTGCTGCCTCTGCAGGGATCCTCTTGGGCAGCGGAGAGTTTTCCCCACCCCCAGCTCTGCCGCTGCCTCTTTGTTTTCTGGCAGAAGCCTCTGTGCCTTTTCATTGCCATTGAGGCGCCGAGCAGGAGCCTACATGTGCTGTGTGTGCCTCTCTCCGGGAATGTGATGCGGGCTGGCAAGCCTGCTGGGCCGGGCATCTCCCTCGCGGGGCTGTGGAGGCTGGCTGGCAGCTTCGGTGGTCTCCTTTCCGTGGGCTGTTCCTCCGGTTGAGCAGGGCTTCGAGGCCGCTGGTTTCCTCCGCGAAACCCTCTTTCGCATTGGCAGCGTTTCTGCACCTTGCCACAAGTGGAGTAAGTTGGATGGGAAGGGGCCGGTCCTCAGCTCGGCTCCGCTGGGGGCTCGGGCTCTCCGCTGCGGTCCTCCTTTGCCCTCACTCCTGCTGAGAAGGCACCTGAGATTAGAGCAGTGCCAGGGGCTGCGGAGCCAGATACGGCGGTGGCTGAGGATTGCTTGTGCTGTGCCTGCCTCTCCGTGTATTTGATCTCTCGACTTCCAGCGGGGACTGAATTCCTGTGCTGGATTCTGGGCTCGGCTCTTGTGAAAGGATCCAATTATTTCAGAGCTTTGAGCATCTCCATTTGCTGCCCATATTTGCGGCGCCCGGGTCTGCRCTGGCTGGAATTCCAAATGATTAACGTGGCTGTGACATCCCTCCTAGGGGTGTTATCTTTGCTTGCTGTCCCCCACCGCCCCCCTCTTCCTCCCCCGGCAGCGAGCGAACGAGACAGGCAGGCAGAGACAAAGGTCTGTCCTCAACCTGGGCTGTCCTTCCCGTAAGCGGCTGCTGCATGGGATTTCCCTGCCCTGCCTGCTGCAGGTTTCCAGGGCTCCCGGTCGAATGCTGGAGCTGGGCGGCTGTGGGCTGTATCACTGAGGTTTGAGCCTGCTGGGCTGGGTGGGCAGGGGGTGCTGACAGCTTTGGAAAGCTGCCTGATTGTCCTGCCGGATTTTAAGCTGCTTTTCATTCTTTGACTGCGCTTTCCTGGGGAGAGGGGCAGCCGTGCATGGAGGGGAGGCTGGCGGCGGGGGTTGGACGTGGGGGAAAGCCGTACACAGGTGGCTGTTGCATAGTAGGATCTGCCTGCAGACCCTGCAAGCCCTGCTTCCCAGCTGCAGGCTATTGTCAGCGTTGCTGCCTGCACGCGACGCACCCGGGCAAGGTGTGCGGAGGCGATCCGTGCCATGATGTGGGGCATCAGAGGGAGCAGGGGTAAGCCCTGGGGCCGGGAGCTCTGCTCTGGCTCCCCGAGCTCCCAGGAGAGGTTTCATTGTGTTATCCTGACTCGGCCGAGCAGAAGGGCTCAGTCCCTGCGGCACCTGTGCGTGGGTCTGGGGAGGCACCGCACATTGCTGGGCAGACCTCAGCCCCTGAGGAGCCTGCTGCAGCCGGGAGCCCCAGCAAGGCGCCCTGCGGAGAGGGCTGCTCTGTCCCCAGGGCCTTCTGTACCCCATCAGTGTCCCCTCCCACAGGATGGGAGGAAGGGCAGCAGCAGCACCTCACGAACATGGGTGCTGCAGGGCAGAGGGAGATGTCGGGTCTGACTCTGTAGAAGCTGTCTCCGGTGGTTTCTAGGAGCTTGCAGTCCTGACATGGGCACTGCCTCTTGCCCCATCCTTCCCCTCTGGGCTCGGGCTTCCTCCCTGTTATCCGCACAGTGGCCAGCACTGAGCGAGGCTCTGCAGCTGCATAAATGTGGCGCAGCAGGAGGCCTCCTGAGGACCCCTGAGAGCAGTGCTTGCCCTTGTGGAGGGGCAGAGATGCTACCTCCCTCTCCATCCTCCCTCCCTCCCTCTCTCGTGTTTCCACCAAGTGTGAGCTCTTTCCTCCCCAACCTGAATCCCAGGGGAGTGCCAGAGCCACGTCCACACCGGTTGTCTTTCTCTTCAGGCACAGTTTGCTCCTCTAGCATCTCTCTAACCATCTTCTCTCCAGGATTGCCACCTCTCCTATGGATGGTGCTGCAGGTGGTCCCCAGCCTCACAGGTCTGTCTGTCTCTCCTGACGGTGATACACCTGATCTGTCAGGCTGTGGAGAAACCCTTCTCTGGTAGCAGCATTGCTGCTGGTGCTGCCATCCTTCGGGGTTGTGGTGGAAACTTTCTGCCTGCTGGCACTTCTCAAGCTCTGCTCTTAGCCTGTGCCAGGGAGCTTCTGGGTTTGTACTTCCACAGGTTAGATTTCCTTCCTTCTCCTTGGGTTCAGATAGGACCGATGGAGCTGTGACTTACCCTCCAGGCAGTCTGTTTCCAGCAGTTGCTGTTGCCTCTTCTCTTGCCTTGTGCTCTGCTTGTACCAGGGATGATTATTTGCCCTCTTATAATGACAGCCCCTCTCTTTCCTGGCTGCATGGTTCCTGCCGCACCCCCAGTGAGGCTGCGAAGGTCTCCTTAGCACTTCCCAGGAGAGGGAGCAGGAGGGAGGAAGGCAGAAAAAGCCAGTTTGGTGTTGGTTTGGGTTTTTCTGTGGTCTAAATGGTGCAAGGACACCTCTTGGCCCTGCCAGCCCCTGAGCATGGCACTCTGCCCCAGGCAGCAATGCCCAGACCAAAGCCTCTTGTCCTCCAACCGTGTGTTCCCTTGACTGACTGACAGTGCTGCTCTGGGAAGCCGCATGGATCCCCACTGGGTGAGTGTGGCCCCTTTGGGCACAGCTCTTGCTCTCTTCCTTGCACCAGTGCTGTGCTGCCAGCACTGCCAGGCTCCCCTTTCCAAGGGCTCTGCCAGTCCTGCCCAATGACAGATGCCCCCCTGGCTGGCAGAGCTGCCCCCGCACCCGTCCCGCTTCCTTTCTGGCTGGTACAGTACAGTTAAAACAGCAACAGATCCTTTTGCAGGCTGCAGCCCGGCATGTGGTACAGCTGCTGCATCGCCCAGCCAGGGACCCTTCCTCAGCCGACATCCTGCTCTGTTGCCACCAGACTGAGACCACGGTCTGTTAATCCTGGGTCCCCCCTGGATGTGCTAATAGGAATGAAACCAGCAGGTAAGCCAAGTCCCTGACCCCCCCTCCCAGGCCTGGCTGTGTCATCCCGCATCAGGGTCTGGTGGCTCGGTGTCCCTGGGGAACGCAGTGTCTCTTCCCCAGTGCCTGGAAGATGCTCCCTCCTTGCAGGTCCTTTGGCACCGGGTATTTCATGGGTGTTGAAGCGTAGTGCCCTTCCTCAGGCCTCGCCGGGCTGGAGGAAGAGAGGAAAGCTGTGCCTGGCATAGTTCTGGACCCAGGTGCTGGGAGTCCCTGGCAAAAGCACAGGTCCCTCCTGTCYTCTGAGCATCAAGGGGGCCTGTGAGCTCGGCAGGAGCAGGGCAGAGAGCAGGAGGAGCTCTGGCTGGGCTTCCCCCAACAGGCAAAGCCCTTTAAGTCCTATCTTAGAGTAAGAGCACCAGCACAGGCTGAAACACTGGTAAAATCACCATTACTTGGGCTTAGGAGGGGCTAAACTCTTGGCTTGGGCACAAGGAGCCCCACGTGCTGCATCGAGGGGATGGTACCTGTGCTGCTCAGCTGAGCTGGTGAGGACCTGGACCTGTCCCATCCAGGTGGCCAGAGGTTGGGCTCTGGCCCAAGGGAGGGAGAAGGGAGAGGTGACCAGGTGCTGTCTCCCCGACCCTGCTTAGGGTGCAGGAGTCTCTGGTCCCTGTGTTGCTCTCTGGCTCTCTAGGGGAACCACGGGTTCCCACTGGGTGCTGTAAGAGGCTGAGCCCTGCTGTGAGCTGGCTGGGCTCTCAGAGGGGATTAGCTGCCCTGGGAGGCAGAGCTAAACACAGCCAAGAGAAACCCCAAAGACTAGGGGAAGGGGGATGGGAACCTCCCTTGGCCACAGTGCCTTGCAGGAGGGTGAGGAGCAGTGCTGTGCTCCTGCTGCTCCCTGTCCTAGGCTGCCAGGCAGCCCTCCAGCGGGATGTACAAGGAGGTCCCAAGGTGTACTTGGGGACACTTTTGGGGTGGGCTGGGGAATCCTGGCATTTCCCACCACGATGCTTTGGGAAACAGTGTCTGGGCTGACAAAACATGGTGCAGCCCCGTGTGCTAGGTGTGTGCACTACTGGCTAGTGCTGGCATCACCTGGTGACTGGCATTGAGGTCTCGGCTGGGATGGATTTGTGGTGTCAGCGTGTCAGCCTCTCCTGATGGAC
This sequence comes from Phoebastria nigripes, assembly GCA_035582835.1. Taxonomy (NCBI): domain Eukaryota; kingdom Metazoa; phylum Chordata; class Aves; order Procellariiformes; family Diomedeidae; genus Phoebastria; species Phoebastria nigripes. Next base: position 1,183,847 of record JAYKAV010000977.1, on the reverse strand, counting down.
CCATTGCCCCGAAAGGCAGCTGCCGCTGGGGAGCAAAGGGCTGTGACTGCAGAGGGACATGCGAAGCAGAAAGAAAGGATGCAGGTGAAACTGCGTATTTGTCCTGGCATGGACATGTGCAGGAAGGATGTGGCTTTCTCCCACTGCACTGTGCTGACTCTTGCCGCTGGTTGCTGATTTTGCTTCCCAGCAGTTGACTGTGCCATGCAAGTTGTGGTACAAATCTCCCCCAGGGATGGGAAGCAGCAACCTTCCAGGCAGGCAGAGCACAGCGTGTTACCACCTCGGTGTCTGCCTACAGCTGTGGGCATTCGCTTGCTTTTCTACCTGCCTTGGGCCAGGCCCCATGTGGGGTACCAGGAGGAGGTGATCTTTACAAAGAGCTTTTGTTGAGGCTTTGGACCAGAGGTTTGTTATGCTACGGCGTTGACTTGCACTGCTGCAAGTGCTCCTTGGGAGCTGGTGTATTGTATCTCTGTTCTGGCTGGTCGCTGGCGGTGCTCTTCCCCAGCACTGCTGGCGGTGGCTTTTGGGCTGGCCGGCTCTCGTGGACTGGCCATGACTGCCTGTTAATTAGAAATCTTATTGGAAATGTAATGAAAGAACAAGCCGTTTCCTGGGGCAGGCGAGGTCAGGCAGTGAGCACAGTGAGTGACCTGCCGAAGCTGACTTCCCACCTGCAAGATGATGGGATGCAGAACTTGCCGGACAAGGGTGCCAGAAAGGGGGTGCACTTGGGTGTTTGGTGCCTCTGAGCATCCCTTCAGGATTTTGTTCATCTGCCTGGCCCTGCTCTTTCCAGATTCAGATCAGTGCTCATGGGCGGGATGCCAGCGGGACAGACAGCAGCTTCCCTCTGGACGGCCGCTGCAGTGAGCCCCCAGCCGAGGGCTGCATGGGGAGTGAGGCAGGGAGGGCATGGTCCCCAGGGATGGGCAGTGTTTCCTCCTTCACTAAGAGATTCCTGGGCCAGCAAAGCTTACGGGCTGCCGCTGCCACAGAGGTGTAAGGGTTGAGGTGCCTGAGGGCTCCTGCCCACTCTGAAGGTGTTGCACCCCAAGCTGCTGCCCAGGCTGACTCTCCTTCTTGCCCCCTTCCAGGCATCAAAGCTACGGTGCCCGTGGATTATGACCGCAGGGGAGCTGTGTTGCATCTGCAAATCTCCATCGTGCATCAAGGGCGCATCTGAGCAGGTGAGTGCTGTGCACATGAAAGGACTGCTSTCTTTGTGCTGCGGAAAGCTGGTGGGGGGCCATCATGGCTCAGGGCTGTCAGGCTCCTGGTTTGTGCCTTCCCTGCCAGGCATCTCTTATTGGAAGAAACAATTGCAAGCTCTTCTCCTTGTCTGTAGGGCCAGAAAGTGTCCTGTGCTGTGGGTGAAAGGGGCAGGAAATGGACATGAGACCAGCAGCTAGCTGGAGGCCCAGAGGTTCCTGGTGATCTGCAGTGTCTTGGAAAGCAAGACATGAAACGGTCACCAGAAAGAAGCAGGGATCTGTTCATATGCACAGGTTTTCATACAGGAACATATGGAAATCAAGGTGATAGCACTGCCTGAGATGGCTGAGATGTATGTGGCCTTTGGGTTTGGGAGGTTGGGAGGGGCTGAGCCTCGATGCTGCCTTCTCTGCCTGTGTGACCCTGCAGGCAGGCAGTACCCTAATGCCCTTCTCCTGGAAAGCACCTGAATCTCTCCAGCCCTGCATCTCGCCCTTTCCTTCCCCTCAGAGCTGCTGTGCAGACTGACGACCTGGAGAGGACAGTGCAGAGATTCGGAGACACACCGTGATGGTGGGAGCCATTCCACGGCAGCCACGCCGCTTCTGGGGGGTGCCTGGCTGGCAGGTGTCTTCAGCTAATTGTGCCAACGACCGCCCACTGCGGGACAGGGAAGTTAATCYGGAGCAAAGCGGGGTTCTGCTGCAGAGGGGTGAGTGTCGGGGGCAGCCAGGACAGGCTGCTGCGTGGTGGGTTACACAGGGGGGTTGAGGTTGGCAGGGACCTCTGGAGGTCATCTGGTCCAACCCCTCTGCTCAAGCAGAGCCATTGCCCAGGACTGTATCCAGACAGCTTTTGAGTATCTCCAAGGATGCAGACTCCACAACCTCTCTAGGTAACCTGTTCCAGTGCTTGGTCACCCTCACAGTAAAAAAAGTGTTTCCTGATGTTCAGACAGAACCTCCTGTGTTCCAGTTTGTGCCCATTGCCTCTGGTCCTGTCACTGGACACCACTGGAAAGAGCCTGGCTCCATCTTCTTTGCACCCTCCCTTCAGGTATTTATGGACTTTGATAAGATCCCCCTGAGCCTTGCCTTCTCCAGGCTGAACAGTCCCAGCTCTCCGAGCTTTTCCTCAAAGGAGAGATGCTCCAGTCCCTTAATTATCTTAGTGGCCCTTTGCTGCACTCTCTCAGGTGTGGCCTCACCAGTGCTGAGCAGAGAGGAAGGACCACCTCCCTCAACCTCCTGGCAATACTGTGCCTAATGCAGCCCAGGATACCCTTTGTGGCAAGGGCACGTTGCTGGCTCGTGTTCAACTTGGGTGTCCTAGTGTCTTTTCTGCAAAGCTGCTTTCCAGCTGGTCAGCCCACAGCACATGCTGGTGCATGGTTATACCTTTCGTCACTCCTTTTAAACAAAATCTCTGGGCTCAACCACCCTGGCCTGCCACTTTCCCATCCCCATCATGGCGGGGGTCAAAATACCACGTGCAGCCTTGCTCTCCAGGTAGCCTTGACCCACCTGGAGAATCAATTCCCCTATTGCATGCCTGCCCCTAAGCCTTTGTTCCACAAGAGCAGGCAGAGCTGTGGGGACAGGCAAACGACAGAGCTGCCAGGCATAGGCAGTTTGTAAGGCTCTGGAGCTCCTCAGCCTGTCGGTGACTTTTCCTGCATCTCCTCAGCTCTTGCAGCCATCTCATTATTTATCATGCCAGAAAAACTCGTGGCCAGGATTCTCACAGCTCTGAAACTGGGTTGAAAATCAAAAGTGAGGCACCATGCAGCACGGAGGAGGGTCAGGCCCTCAGGGCAGGCAGGGGTGGGTGGTGAGCTCTGCAGCACCTGGTACCACCCAGCTGCTGACTGAGGTGGTGGAGGTCTCTGGTCCAAGCCGGCAGAGCTGTGACGTTAGGTCAGGTTTCCCCAGGCTGCCCAGCTGGGTTTATGTCCCTGCCATGGGGCTGGCAGCGTAGGGCACCAGCCCTGCCTCATTCAGCGCATGCAGCTGGGGCAGGTCTTGGTGAGCGCTGGGAGATCTTGTTGCTGTTGCCCAGAGGGGTGATTACGGGCCTGAGCCCCTGGGACTGGTCTGACCTGCCTGACTCCTGCGCTCCAGAACAGCGCAAGCACATCAAGTCCCTGGCAGAGGGCAGGCCCCCTTCTCCCCACTTGTCCAGACTTGTCCCCCGTAGCCTCCAGCCCAGCTGGAGACTCTTCTCCGTGCCCAGGCCAGGAAGGAAGTGCTGATCCTGCAGGTGGGTGATGCCACAGGGTTCCCCGGAGAGCAACACCAGCCTGGTTCCTCTTCCCGTCCCTGGCGAGGGAGGTCCGAGTGGGGCTGTACGGGGAGCTGCCCGTGTCCCGGCAGGTCCCTTGCGGCCAAAAGCCCATTTGAGGATGGCGATCCCAGGCTGATCTCTATCCCTCTGCTCTGTCTTTTCAGATGCTGCGCTGCAGTGCACCCCGTAGTGGAGGGCTCACAGGGACGTCCTGAGCGAGGGGGGGTCCAGCTCCCACCCCCTGCCCTCACACCTTGACCTGTGGCACTTTACGGTCCCCCTCCTGCTGCTGCATGGGCTGTTCTGACTCTGGCTCCACTCGGAGTCCAGGCAAGTAAGGCTCCATGCGGCACATCCACGCGGAGACGTCCCTGCCTCCGGAGCGCGGCACGGACCCCAGCCTGTCCCGGCCCAGTGGAGAGACGCCCTTGGAGCCTTCCTCACAGCGCTGCACCCACCGTGGCATCCTCATGGGCTACAACGAGACAGAGATCAAGCGCCAGAAGGTTTACCAGGTCTCCATCTTCTCCCATCTCTCCAGCTCCTCTGAGAGCACGGAGCAACGGGCAGGCAGCCGGCCGGCTGTCAAGAGGGGTTACCCCGAGCAGCGAACTCCAGAGGGGGGCCGAGATCCCAAACGAACTCACTGGGGTGGCGGGGGGGTGGACGGCAAGCGTGATGGGGGCCCTGGGCAGGCTTCCCTGGACGATGATGATACCTTTGAGGATGGTCTGCTGGTGGAGGAGTTATCCCTGTGCGGCTCTGCCCAGCACTTCTCCCACAGCGGGCTGCGGGTGGTGGAGCACCGGTGTGAGGGCAGCCCTAGCCACAGCCCCAAGGCCAGCAGAGAGGACAAGTCACAGGATGTCTCCTCCTCCTCCTGGCCCCAGCACATTGCTTGCAGTACTTTGCACATGAGAGACAGTTGCCCTGTCTCATCGGGGGATCAGCGCACAGACTATGGGGAGAATGGGGAGCGGGCAAGTGGCCACAACTTACTTCACCTTGATTTGCACAATATTGCACAAACAGCCCAGTTGGACTCTGGTGGGAAGAGAGAGAAGCCAGGGAGCAGCCCAGCTCACAGCAGCAGGGCTACCGGAGAAGAGGAATGGCCAGTGGTGGCCAACGGGTGCAAGGAGCCCCCAGCTCCACAGACAGCACTCAGCCCTGAGCCCAGCAACCTGAGCTCCCTGGAGAAGACGCCCTGCGGGAGCAGCAAGCTCAGCAGCAGCAGCTGCCCGGCCAAAAGGAAGCTGCTGCCCGCTGGTGAGGTTGTGGCTGACCCCTGCTCTGAGGATGAGAGTCTGTCCCCACCGGCAAGGAAGAGGGTCCTGCCATGCCATCCGGTGCCCACAGCCTGCCGCAGCACCGATGCCAAGGGGGCCCCATTCTGGAATCACCTGCTTCCCAYGGCCAAGGTGAGCGTCGCTCGTGGAGGGAGGCAGGGCACGGCCCAGGGACACCCAGAGCTCAGGGCTGTCCTCCTGGGCAATGTAGTCCATCGTGGCACAGCACCCTGTCCTGTCCCAGTGCCAGAGCACTGGTGTGAGCAGAACAGTTGCTGACAGCCAGCCCTGGGACACACGGTCTATAGGCTGTCACCGATTCTTGACACCTTTTAGTCACTGGATCCTCTGCTTGCAACCAGCTCTTTAGCCTGGAGAGCCTTGCTCGCACAGGACATGACCTCCCTGTGACAGTGAGAGTTGGACATGTGGTGTGGGGCCACACTCAGTGTCTGACAACTTCACATTAAGCCAGACTGACCCGCAGGGTTGGGAAGAATGGTTGTCTTCTGCCTGCCTGATGAGGAGGAAGTCAGAGGGGTGGGATGGCTTGAGTCCCTGGCCATGATATCCATCAGGGTAAGGGTTTGGTGGCAGGGTGTGGGACTGGACATGCTCTGGCCAGAGAGTGGGAGCCCCAGTGCTGTGTGCAGAGATGCCACTGGCTTTTCTGCAGTTCTGGGGTGCCCATGGGACGTCTCCAGGATGCCACAAACTCGGAAATGGGGCAGACTCCAGAGGTTTGCAACCACCCTGGCAGCTCAGGAGCTGCCTGCAATTCCTCCTGCTTACCAGCCCCTCCTGGCCAGCTCCCTGCCTTCACCATGTCTGGCCAGCTGAAGCTGGAGCAGGCTCATGCCAGAGCTGGCACGCTCCTCTCTTTCCCTGGGTCATCCCACAGTGCAGGGACCTGCAGGGACCGATGGCAGAGCTGCCCTGGCTTCTTGCTGCTTGGAACTAGGACGCACGGTCCATGGGGCACAGCTTCATCCCTGCCGCATGCCATTTTTGGTGACTGTCCCCCAGCCCGGCTGCCCCCAGCACGGCCCTTACAGAGTGAAGCCCTCCAGCAGCTTCCCTGGGTTTTCCCGCCCGGTCATGCCAGCCAGCTCCATCATCCCTTTGTGTTGTGCTGCCCTTTGTGTGGCTTCCAGAAGGGAAAACCCCTGAAAAGGGGACATCTTTAAAAGGAGGCTGCAGTGTGGCCCTGGCTTTAACCCCCCGACCCAACAGCTGTAGGAGCCTGGCTGTGGGCAGGGGCGGGCAGCACACCCCTCTGCCCAGCGGCACTGCTGAGGACTTTGCATGAATCACCAGGGGACAGGACTTTTCCTGGGCTGGTCGGGGAGCTTCATCGTATGTGTTACCCTTCCCTGGGAGGTGCAAGGGGGTGTTGGTGCATGGCTCTGTCTGGGGGTGTCTTGTCACTGGGGCTGGTCCTGAGACCTGCTTTGTAAGGTGGGAGCTGTGTGCTGCACCCTCAGCTTGGGTACCAACACCCTCATCCCCAGCAGAGCCACTTTGGGGTTTGGGCAGCCCCACATCTCCGCCAAACACCGCAGCCCTCACGCTGCCCTGCTGGCTGCCCCTGCAGAGGCTGCTGATGGCTCCCCATGGATGGGAGCCTCTCCGATCTGCTGGGACCCTTGTGGGGCAGGGCAAGGGGCGATGGCACCTCCCGGGGTGCGCAGTCCCCGGTTGCTGCCCTAACATGGTTCTCTATTTCCTGTCCTCTCCAGAGCTCTGCGGATTGCACTGCAGTCGGGAGGAGGCTGAAGGGCGGGCTGCGCCTCAAATCGTGAGTGTCCCGGCAGCCCTGTGGGATGGATGCGGGGGCTCGGGGTGCCCAGCCACCCCAGCACCCCACAGCCCTGTGGGAGGGTCAGGTTGGGTCCCTTCCCTGCCCCAGGTGTCTCCCCTCCACAAGACCCCAGGCTGTGGGGTGGAGGGAGGTTTCTTCTGCCCCTGGTGGGTAGGAAAGTGGGTTCAACCTCCACCAAAGAAAGGGACAGGGGGACTGGAGAGGGCAGCCCAGGGCTGCATGCTCTCCAGCACGACACCAGTCTTCTTTCCTCTCTCAAAGGCGACATCTCCGGAGCAGCCTCCGGAGGGGTACCAGGTCCTCCACAGCGCCCTGGGCCACCACCACCGTCAGCCATGCTCTGCTGGGCAACTTTGAGGTAACAGCACCCACCTGCCAGGGAGCGAGGTGGGTCCTGGGGGCTCCAGGCTGGGCTGGCGATGGATGTGAGAGGCTGAACCTGTCAGGATCACCAGCATGGGGCTGGGCTGATTGTCCCCAAGGGCCTGGCATGCAGTGGTCATGTCACGCAGCCACCGACCACCAGTAGGATGTCTCAGCCAGCAGATCCTTCGGTGATGCGCCAGGACCCTGGACCCCGCTGAGATGGCTGCTGCGGGGCTGAGCCGAGGCGCTCTTACTGCTTCTCTGTGTTAGATGGCTGGTTTTAGCCCACCAATTCAGGAATGGTCTGTCTCGGAGCGAGCAGCCAGAGCCCCTCACGAGTGGTCTCCGGAAATCCGGGAGACACGCGAGGGCAAGCAGACACGTGGTTGCAGTGGAGATGGGGGTGATCTTACCCGCAGCTTTGAGGYGAGGGGCAGGACTGGTGTTTGAAGGTCCCTAACGCTTCCCTCCTCTCTCAGGAGTCCATCCTGAAAGGGCGCTTCGCACCGTCAGGGAGGATCGAGGGGTTCACKGCAGAGATCGGTGCCAGCGGCTCCTACTGCCCCCAACACGCCACCCTGCCTGTTGACGTCACCTACTTCGACATCTCCGAACACAGCGTGCCCTCGCCTTTCCTGGTACGCAGATGAGGGAGGGCTGGGACCATGGGGGTGGTGAGTGGGGGCTGTACCCAGGCACTGCACATACTGAGGGCTGCCCCGCTCCGGAGAGCGTGGCTTGAGCAACCACCTACCTGAGGAGACCGCTAGCTGTGCTGGGACCAGTTTTTAACTCAAAAAGCAAAGAGGGAAAGAAGAGGGAACCCTTGCAGGCGTATAAACAGGCAGGCTGCTGCCCAGCCATCTCATGGCCGTTGCTTTGCCATCACCTCTGCATTGCTGCTTGTTCGTTCTCCGGTCTGGAGAGGGACTGAGCTGGGCGTCTTCTTGCCGCCTTGTGCCAGGCATTCCTGGTGAGGGGGGCTCTCGGCTCTGTGCCGGGTCCCAGCTGGGCTCTCCATGGGCTTTCTCCCTCTCTCACATGGTCTTTCTTTTGCCCCAGGGAGTGATTGACTTGGAGGCCTTGGGAAAGAAGGGTTACAGTGTCCCCAAAGCTGGAACCATCCAAGTGGTGAGTCRTCCCCTGGCCTCTGGCAGTGCCATGGGGAGGGGGCTGGGTGGGCTCCGGTTGCCCCCCGGTGTGGATATGTGCCATTACATTGTTTGGCAGGGCAGCAGCCAGAAAGCTTGTGCAGAGGGGGTACATGGCCACCGAGACAGCACAGCGGAGGGGAGCACTGAGTCCCAGGGGTGCTGGCAGGGAGACAAGGTGATGGGAGATGCAGGGAAGGAAGAAGTTGGTGGGGAGGGACAGGGTCTCGGCAGGAGAGCGTGTATGTGCAGTGGGGATGGGACAGGAGCACGGGAGTCGAGGTGGGTGGAAAGGACTGACTTGTGGGCCTCAGGCCAAGCCCTTTGGGGCTGGTGTGGGGCTTTCTGGACCCTTGGGCCTGCTGGTGCTGCCGCCAGATGCCCCAGCCCTGCTCTACGGATCCGTTCCTGTGCCCTTCCCAGTCTCACCCTCTACCCCTCTGCCCCCAGACCTTATTTAACCCCAACAAGACTGTGGTCAAGATGTTCTTGGTGACGTACGACTTCCAGGACATGCCGGCCAACCACATGACCTTTCTACGCCATCGCATCTTCCTGGTGCCTGTGGGGGAGGAGGAAGGGGCCACCGTGGCCCCCAGCGACCCACCGGGCTCTGGCCCACCTCGCAGGGTCCTCTGCTACCTGATGCACCTAAGGTAGGGCATGCCAGGAGGGATGGATGCCTGCCCCAGGGTCACCCCTGGGCTCCTCTCCCATGTGTCCCTGCCTCCCCAAACTTCCAGGCCGGAGCAGGGGGATGGCAGCCTGGCCCCCTTGCCCTGGGGAGGAGCTGGGACCGGCTGCTCTTTTGGGGAGGTTGTAGCTGCCATCCTGCCCAAGGGCAGCGGTCTCTGTCCCTCTGAAGGCAACCAGAGYGTGGCCACCTTGGCAAGGGGGTCGTGCCCCACACTGAGGCTTTCCAGCCCTTGCCTGGGAGCCTGCGGCTCTTCCACCCTGCTCTTGTCTCCACTCAGGTTTCACAGCTCCAAGTCGGGGAAGATCTACCTTCACGACGACATCCGGCTGCTTTTCTCTCGCAAGTCAATTGAGGTCGACTCGGGGATCCCCTACGAACTGAAATCCTTCACGGAGATGCCGAGGAACCCCTGCTACTCGCCCCGGGCCTGACCTTCTCCATGCCCCAAGGCCACCGGGGAGCCTCCAGCCCAGCACTGTGGGGAGAGATGAGTAAAAGGCCAGCAAGCAAGCACTGCCTTGAAGTATTGCCCTCCCTGCGCGCCCCCGTCCTCCTGAGCAGCACGGACACCATGCCCATGCCCTGCAGCAGGGCTGGGATCATCGAGAGGGCTTCACCAGGAGCGGCAGGGGCTGGGGAGCAGCCCCGGCACCCCAGGGAGATGCCCAAGCCTTCTGCCCGTGCTGCTCCCAGCTTGGAGACTTGGCTGTAGCTGGGAGGGGGAGTGAAGAGTTGGGCTGGGGGCTCTGGGTGAGGCTGCCCACCCTGGTCCCGGGGTTGGGAGCAGAAAGTGCGGAAGAGTTTGTATTTATTAGTATTTATTGTTGCTGGGAGCGCAGAGGAGGCTTGTGCAGAGGATCGGAGGTGCTGTGCTGTGCTGTTCTTCCCCCCCTACCCTGTCGGTGCTGGATGAGGTCCCTGGCGGCGCGGGGCTGCCTGGGTGGGTCAGGGCTGTGGGGGCTGCGAGGGTGACAGGGGTCGGCCGGTGGGAGAGGGGGTGACCCACCTCTCGGCCAGGGTGCAGCTCCGGGGCCGGGGCGGTGTTAAAAAGCCCTGGGAGAGGCCGAGACTTGCTAGGTACCTTTTAGGGCAAGCCAGACGCCAAGGAGTCCGTGGCTGGCAGGGAAGTGGCCGTTGCCCTGGATCCTGGGGCCAAGAGACACGGCTGTCACGTGGCTGGGGACCTGTGGCTCTCTGCAGGAGCATGAGGACAGCCCTCCTGGCGGGAACCTCTCGAGCCCGCGTGTGCTGTGTATCTGAGAGAAGGTGGAGATTGCCAAAAACTCAGAGCCTTGCACATCTGCACCTGTGGGGTGAATCCTATCCAGGAGGCAGCTTTGGGCAGGGGCCTGCCGGCAGTGTGATCGGGTGCCGGAGGATGGGCAGGAGCCCTAGCTTAGTCCCTGGGAAGAGGGGAAGCAGCGGAGGGGTGTCGGGCTGGACCTTCACGAGGGGGTTTGGGGGTGACCTGGAGCAGTGCCCGTCCCTGCTGCAGCCTCGGGAGCTGCGGGCCAAGCCCGGGGGGGGGGGGGGCAGGGGGGGGGCAAGGGAAGAACGAGCTTGCACGTACCCCCTCTGCCTCACCCCCGTGACCCGGGGTCTCTGCTGGGCTCTTGGTGCCCGCTCCGGCTGCGGGGAGCCCCAGCCCCGCTGTGAGGGGCGGGAGGGGGGGACAGGTCCCCCCACCGTCACACGCCAGCCAGGGCAGCCTGCGGGGCCCTGACCTCGCGGGGGTGGGCACCGCCTCGGGGCCGGGGCTCCCTGGGACGGCTGCCATCTAACCAAAGCCCACCCCGTCTTCACGGATCCCCGGCCGGCGCAGCCGGGGCGCGGGGACAGGCCGGGTCGGGCCTCCGCCGCACCGGGGGAGGGGGGTGAGGTCCTGCTCTCCCCTGCCCGGGGGCGGCCGAGAGGCTCCGGCCCTGCTGGCCTGGGGGGCCGGGGTGCTGCTCACCCCCACGGCACCTGGGTCCCCCCCCTGCCGCACGGCACCGGGCCCGGCGCTCCCCCATGACTCCGGGGCTCCCCCCCGCCCCGCCATGACACCGGGGCCCGGGGTCCCGCTCCCCCCACCCCCCCCTCCCCCCGG
>JAYKAV010000977.1:1100084-1166810 GCA_035582835.1 Phoebastria nigripes | reverse complement strand
GCGGTGGCAGGGCACGGGCTGGGAGCGGGAAAGGTCGGGTCGGGCAGTGGCGGGGGCCTGGGGAGGTGGGGCGCGGGGCGGCGGCGGGGACGGGTGCTGGCGGGGGGGGGGTGCCCGGCCCAGGTGGAGCGGCAGCGGGCTGAGCCTGCCTGTCCTTCCCGCTAGGATGCAGCGGTGGCCGGTGCTGCTCTTCCTGGCCTGGGTCTGCTTCCTCTTCTTTGCTGGCATCGGGCTCTTCATGAGCGGCTTCCTGCTCACCCGCATTGAGCTCGCCAGCAGCAGCTCCTGCTCAGACCCGCTCCTGCCGCCACCCTGGGAGAGGCAGAGCCTCCCGCCGGGCTCCTGTTGGGCTCCCCAGCGCTTTTCCAAGGCCGTGCTTGTCATCATCGATGCTCTCCGTTTCGAGTTTGCCCGCTTTAACCCAGCCAAGGCCAGCCCGCTGCCCTACGAGAACAAGCTGAGCATCCTGCACCACCTCGCAACCTCCCAGCCCCGCCATGCCCGCCTCTACCGCTTCCGAGCCGATCCCCCCACCGCCACCATGCAGCGCATCAAGGGCCTCACCACTGGCTCGCTGCCCACTTTCATTGACGTGGGCAGCAACTTTGCCACCTACGCGATCCAGGAGGACAACCTGCTGGCGCAGCTGGTACAGAATGGTAGGTTGGCAAGGGGGTGTCCCACTGGGAGAGGGCACGTGCAAACCACTGGTCAGCACTCACACAGGACCTTTATTCTTCTCTCCCTGGGAAGGGAACTGCTTACAACACCTCCACCTGTCAGCTAATTCTTTTGCCCTGCTCAGATGACAGTTGTCTCAGGCAGAGCTGTCATGCAGGCAGGGTTTCTCCATCTTGTACTGGGAGTGAGAAGTAGCTGGGACTACAGCTTCATCTTCATCATCTTCAAAGATGATGAGAAAGCAGGTGAAAGTGGCTGCACTGATGGTGACTGTCACAAGATCACCACCAGGAATGGCCGTACGAAGCCAAGGGCAGTCAGTCGTGTCGTGTTTGCGTTCAGGTGAGACGCACGAGGAGGGAGGAGCTGGTGCCAGGTGTGCTGTGGGGGTGTCACCCAGGCAATAGGCCTGCCTGCGGCTGTTAGGCAGCAACCTCATGACATTTTCTGTGTGGTTTGGTGCTGCTGGGGTGCGCTTAGTGCAGCTGTAAAGGGCTTGTTAGGGTGGGATGATGGAGTAGAGAAAAGGGGACAGGACACAGTCTTGTGTTACCCAGAGAGTGGCTCAGAGTGGCAGAAATACCAGTGCCTGGGATGAGGCAATGTGACTGGGTTGTCCGCTCCCCTGTATGCGAGCAAGGTGGGCAAACACAGTAAATAATCCAATGTGAAAAACACTGGTAGACCCTGCACCAGAGCAGCAGCCTTGGAGGAAACAGTTCCTGCTCCCAGGCTGGAGAGGCTCTGCGGAAACACAGAGGGCTGGCTGGTGGCAAGCAGGGCAAGCAGAGCGAGGGCAGTGGGAAGCATCGGTGCTTTTGCCTTCTTTTTTCCGCGTATGAAAACCCACCACCGTTGTGTTTAAAGCCAGAGCCCAGGACTCACAGATTCTACTCRACCCCTGCCAGCAGCCATCTACTGCCTTGTGCTTTACAGCGGGGTCGCGGGCCTCGGGCGAGGGTTTGTCAGCTTTGCACTGCACCTTGCTAAGTGCTGCGGTAGTATGGATGGGTACCTGCTCGCCTCCTAGCCTGTTCAGCCCATGGGTCTTTCTGCTGGGGTGACGTGTTGGAGGTCAACGATAAGTCGTGAGGTTGTGCAGGTGGATTTGTGGGGGGGGGCACTTGTAGGCTTAGAAACAGGGCTGGTCGCTCCCCATATTCAAGCTTATTTACAGCCAGATGGTCATTTTAATTTTAGGTCACTTTTGAGTGCGGGTTGGAGAGGAGCCAGCGCTCCAGACCCTGACCTGGGTCTGCCCAGGCTCTTTGCACTAGTGTGGGTAACACCATGACTCGGGTGGGCTCCCTGCTCTTATTAATTCCTTTCTTGCTGCTTCAGGAAGGAGAGTGGTCTTCATGGGTGATGACACTTGGGAAGGACTCTTCCCGAAGAAGTTTTTCCGCTCGTATTTCTTCCCTTCTTTTAACGTGAAGGATCTTCACACTGTGGACAATGGGATCCTGCAGCACCTCTATCCAACTGGTAAGGAGCTCTTCCCCCAGGGCCCAGGTAACCCTTTACGTTACGCGGGGGTCCTACTGCAAGTTTGGGGTAGGACTAAAGAGTTGTTTCTGTTATGGAGTGGCACTGGGCAGTCACACACTGCTGCCCAGGGATTACAGTGCTCTAGCTGGATTTCCACAGATAAGCCAGCTTTTGGGGCCTGTAAACTGTTTCTGTAAAAAAAGGAGTGTAGCTTGATGGGATGAGGTTAGATGTCTACATCTGTCCTAGAAATACACTGCCAGGATGGAGCAGGAGGAGCAGCTTAACTTTGACACGTGGCTGCCCAGGCAGGCACACAGTGCTCGAGGAAATACCCAGCAGTGCAGCCAGGAGGCTGGGGCACAGCAGTGCTCTCAGCAGAGTATCAGTGGCTCCTGGTCTTGGGAAGAAGGTGAAGTGTGAGATGGATTTGTGAATTTTAGGTGATTTCAGACTCCTCCCTGAGGTCCTGGGACCGAGGGGAATGCTCTTTGCTTTATCTGTGTACGAATGTAAGTAAATGAAGGGTGCAGTGGCCTTTCATGGGGAAGTCCTTATGCCTTGTGGGAGAGCTGCAGTTCATCATTTAACTCCAAATGTGTTGGTTTTCATGTGTTGAGACCCTGAAGCAGAAGGGAGAGGCTGGGGTAACTTTCTAGCTAGGGACAGTATCAGTGTGCCATGCCCATGTCCTGGGTGGGATGCAGAGGGGCACATTGATGAGTCTGACCTGAAATATCTCCAGGGAAGGACTGGAGTTCTGGGTTCTTTTCCTGAGCATCCCTGTGCTTTAGCTCCATTTATGGCAATTTGAGTTAAGGGTATTTCAAGGTGATGTGGGTGACATTGGGCCATTCCTCTCCTGAGGGGTGCTGAACAAAAACCATGGATGCTGGGGCGCTTGCCAGGCGTTTTGCTCCCTGCAGCATTGCACCCAGGCACCTGCAGACCAAGAGTGTGCCTCTGTTAAAACCTGCATCGATCTGCTTGGGAGCTGGAGTGATGATGGCTGGCGGGGAAGAAATGGCAGTTTCCAGAGGCACCCAGAAAGCTCTGGCAGGAGGATCCATGCACAGAGCCTGTGCCTGAATCCCAGGCTAGCGTGTGATAAGACTGCTCTTGTTCTGCAGTGGACAGTGGCGAATGGGACGTGCTGATTGCTCACTTCCTCGGCGTGGACCACTGTGGGCACAAACACGGACCTGACCATCCTGAAATGACTAAGAAGCTCACCCAGATGAATGAGATGCTCAGGTGATTAGTGTGGTGGTGGGGGGTTGCCAGCTGGCCTTTTCCTTCAGCCAGGCTGGTGGGGTCTTCCTAAGGCATTTACAGATGCAGAGGGCAACAGGGAATGCTTACTGTGCCTGTTAACAAGGAGAATGGCTTTGGCCAGCAGCAGCTGAAACCCCAGCTATGGGGCAGTCTCAGTTGTGTAGACACATGTTCACAAGAGGTTTGATTTCAGAGGTAAGGCAGTCTTCAGGTCTTGGAGCCTTGGTTTTCAACCAGGTGATGATGCAGCTGGAGTACAGCTGAGCCTCACTCTCCCCATCTTTAAAATGGAGATTGTCACACTGAGGTTTGGCTGATGTTTGAGAAGCGCTTGGAGAACCCTGGCTASGGAATGCTGCATTTACTGCGCAGGCCTGTGAGTTGTGCCTTTGTGTCAGAGGGCAGAATGTGATCCAGAAATCCTGATCATGCAGCCGTGCCTCAGCCCGAAACGCTGTGGCTTTTGGCTGTTAGGACCGCTTTAATTTTTCCCGCTGGAAGGAATGGATAACTTGCCCTGCTGCATCTGAGAGCGCCGTATATATCATGTCATACCTACTGCATCCTTCAGGGACAAATGCCCTCTTTTTTCCTTGAAAGTGGGAGATTGCTCACACGACATGATACAATATACAAGACCCAAATAGAAGCAGCCTAAAATTTGTTCCTGTTGGGAACCTTTCTTCTGAATTGCATTTTGTCAAGATCCCTGAAGGCACTGAGGAACCAGCCACTGTTCACTGGCGACCTAAGCAAGATCAGTCCACTCTGTCTCAGGGCTCTGAATTTTCAGTTCAGTTTTAAAACATCCATTGCCCTGGTCCCTGGCTCAGTTGTTACAGCTCTGCGTCAGCACTTAGTTTTGCTCAGATCCTTTTGTGGGCTTCACCTCTGTGTGCTGGCAGGCATGGTGGAGACATGTCCTCTCCCACCTGGGCTACCTGGGACCCTGCCCAGGTAGGGGTTGACCCTCCTTATGCCGGTGACAGGTCCTTGGTGGATCACCTGGGGAATGACACCCTTCTTCTGGTGGCTGGGGACCACGGCATGACAGAGACCGGAGACCACGGCGGCGACAGTGAGAAGGAAGTGAATGCAGCACTGTTTGTGTACAGCAAAACACCCCTCTTTGGCACTGGCCCTCCAGAGGTGAGAAGAAGCTGATCCTTTGCTGCCACTGCCTGAGGCGGTATCTGGGGCGAAAACTGCATCCTGGGGTAACAGAGAGTAATGGTTCAATTGGGATTGTTTAGATTGAGAGGCATGGGGAATCTGTCACCTTTCCCAAGAGAAGAATGGAAAGGCTGACACAGGATGCAGGTAACTGAAGTGTTTGGGATCCATGTTCAGGCCTCTCCAGCTGTGAGGGGTGTCTGAGTGGGACCAGGTGAGCTGTTAGACAGCCAGGGCCGGACCCAAGGAGCTGCAGCTCCCAGCAACCGTCCTCCCCTCCGCAGGGCGCTCAGGGAGAGCTGAGCTGTGCCTCTGCCTTCCCCTGTGTTTTTCCACCTCCTGGCTTCCCCAGATTCCCCTCTGAACAGGGTTGTCTTCCCCACGGTCCTCTAGCCCAAGTGAAAAGCCGCGTTGCTGCATTCTTTCCAAATTTCCGATTCCTCCCCTGTCTCTCCAGGAGCCTGAGGCCGTTCCCCAGGTGAACCTGGTGCCCACTGTGGCCCTGCTGCTGGGTGTGCCCATCCCCTACAGTAACATCGGGGAGGTGATGGCTGAGCTGTTCTCCGGGGATGGCGACGCTGTGTCTGCAGCCTTGCAGCAGCTCTCAGTCTATCACATCAACGCCAAGCAGGTACGGCCTACGGTAGGCCTCCCCATTGAATTAGAGAGGAGAAGGAATGTCTTTCTAAGTGCGTATCTCCTCTGTTTGGTGGAGGTGGGGTGGTGACATGGTGTTATCTTCGTGGGGAACTTACTTTGAAGAGTTACCTCCTTGCAGTGTTTGCTCCAGTAAAAGGCGGCACCATTTTCCCAAAAGAGAAATAAGAGATACTTGTTTAGTGCTTGGTGGTGAGTGCTGTGGTGTGGAACATACTGGCTGGGAAGGTGGCATTCACTTCAGGATGAGGCTTGGTCCCAGGTGGTCAGAAGTGGATTTGGTTATTGGGGAGGCTGGTTCCTCAAAGCTAAAGATGACTAGGGGTAAGTCTCGTTAATGGAGATTCAAGAGTACAAATGGATGTTTTGATGCTGCTTCAGTTTTGGAGGAGAAACAGTGTTAGCTAAAAAGCTATTCTAGATCAGTGACAGAAGGAAAACAGTAATGAAGGACTAAATAAAAGAAACACCATGTAACAGGTGACAGTAAAGTGGCATAGAGAAGGAACAGTTTACACCAAGCGCAATGAAATACAGAACCCCAATGGCTCAGTGACAAAATTTGAACGAAAGTGACTATACCAGGCATAAAAGAAGCCCAGGCAATGGAGCAGGCCATATGCCAGGGCAAGCCAGAGCCTCTATGGAGGATCTGAGGGCCATCTGTTGTGGCTCTTGGCACGCTACCAGATTTGCCGCACGTTTTACAAGGCATGTGTCTTAGCTAAGTGCCGGCCTGCCTTTGAGGGACCCCTGTATTGCTAGGAGCACAAGCATAACTCCAGCCCCCAGCCAGCTCCCTGCTCCCCCAGGGTTCTCAAGGAAGAAGCCAAACCAGAGCAGGTCCTGTTTTGGGCCCAGCTGCCTGGAAGCAACCCGTGATGTGCCAGTTGGAGACCATTGGTGCAAGTCAGTGAGGAGCTGGAGAGGATACGACTGCTGATGGGAAGGCAAAAATGTTCAGCCTCTCTGCTGTGTATTTATAGAGCAGCAGAGTGCTTTGTCATGTAAAGATGATAGTGTACGTTACTGTCCATTAGTCACTGAGGATATTGATCATCATCTATTAGGAATTAGCATTATCCAGTCCTGCCTGTTTAAATATTTGCACTCATTTGTCTGAGGAGGTTTCTGGCTCAATCACGTTGGTGTTGGAAGAAGCTTTTGCATACCAGGGAGGTCGTGCAGGCCTAGGAGGGAGCTGGTACCTATGTTTGCCATTCATGGGCAGGGACGGTCTGATTCTGCCTGCACTCTGAGGTGACTGGAAGGCATGTGAAGGTGTYGGTGTGTTTCAGGGCTTGAGCAGATCTACACTGCTGAGCAGCTGGATGTTTGTATGGGTGCCCTGCCCTAGTAATGCCCTTGTAAGACTTTTTTTATGACTTTGGGATCATAGCTGCCTCTTGAAGTAGGAAGCAGAATGAGCTCTCCTTAGCCTGTGGTACAGTAGGTTAATGTGCCCRTATTGAAGAAGAGGGAGCAATTTGATTTGATCCACTATAAGCTCTTTAATTTGATGGCTGTCCTCCGACAAACGATGTAGAAGTCGACATCAGGTGCAGATTAATAGCCAGTAATGACTCGAAGTTCTGGGGGAAGTTTGCCTTATTGTTACCAAAGACTCTGCATAAAAGCCCTTAGTGATGCACAATGTTACCGGAGGTGCACCTGCAGGAGAAGAACTGAGAGCAGTCAGTGTGGCTGTCAGGATGGATATGTCACTTGAGAGGGATGTCACTTTGGCAGAAGGATTGTGTTTCCTGCCAGTCACATCCTGAATTTGGGTGACCAGCCCCAGCTGATGTGGCTGGGGCCAGGTCTGTCCTGACAGGGGTTGGCAGGCCGGGGCTGTTTCCATTCTGAAGGGGCTGAGCGAGGAGGATGGCAGTGAATCCCGTTCCCAGTGGTCCAAGTGCCACTGTCTGACCCTGTGCCCCCTCTCCTGTAGGTGGACCGCTTCCTGCACTCTTACTCACTGGTGGCTCAGGACCTGCCAGCAGAGCAGCTCCAGCGCCTGCAGGAGCTCTTCTCCAGCGCCGTGGAGGAGCACATTCGCCTCTTGGCCCAGGTGCAGGGAGCGACACTGGTGCCTCTGGAGCTGGAGTCCAGGCTGGGAAGCCTCATCGGTCGCTTCCAGCTCTACCTGCGGGAGGCACGGGCTGTGTGCACCCAGTCCTGGGCCCGCTTCCGTCCCCTGCGTATGGTGGGGGGCTGCACCCTTATCGCTGCTTCCTGCTTGCTGTGCTATGTGGCCTCGGAGCTGGCCGCAGCATCGGACTCTTTCTATCGCAGCTGCCTCCTGTACCCACTGCTTTGGGGCCTGGTGGTGGCTGTTCTGCTTGGGCTGGCCTGTGCGTTCTACCAGGAGGGGCTGGATCTTCTCCTGGTGTCATCATGGGCAGCTGCAGCTTCTCAGATGGGTTTTTTCTGGCACTGGTGGGGCCGGCATCCCAAGCGAGCCCGTTTGGTGGGCAGTCAGCCACCCTTGGCCAGCGTTGGCCTGAGGCAGAGGCTGCAAGCGTGGCTGGGGCTGGCCTTCCCCATGGGCATTCTCCTCTTCCGCTGTGGAGCTATGTTCTCCGATAGCTTTGTGGTGGCCGAGGCCCGGGTGGCCCCATTCCTGCTGGCCTCGCTGGTGATGTTGCTAGTAGGGAAGCTCCACTGGGATGGTCGCCTGACTGTGCCAGAAGGCCCCAAGCAGCAGCTCCTTGGTTTTTCTTCTTACCGGAGGGAGATCTGGTACCTGCTGTGCCTCGTGGCCATGCTCCTAGTCTGCGTGCGCCTCTCCGGTTTCTTCCACCAGTGCCGTGAAGAAATCCCTCAGTGCCGGCCCTCTCTTTTCCTCTCCCCCCTTGCCAGCCTGARAAACACACGGGCCAAGAACCTCTTCTACCTCCTGTGCGTGGCCTTGCTGGCCGGGCTGGTCTATGCAGTGCGGAGCTGGCTGCGACACTACGGCAACCTGAACAGCTCGGACCCCCTCGTGCTCTTTGTGCGCTGGGGTTTCCCACTGGTGGTCCTCTGCATTGCCTGCTACTGGGCCGTTGCCTCCAGTGCTGATGACTCTCTCGGCAAGCTGCAGGAGCTGGTGCAGGTGGCAGTTGTTGCCTTTCCGTGGGCTGTCTACGGACTAGCGTCCGTGGGGCTGCTGCTCCTGCTGTGCAATCCCATGACAGTGTTTGCAAAGGATACGCGGGAGTCGGCAGGATCCATCGTCACTCCCTACCTGGGGGTTCCCAGCTCTGAAGTTGACTTCCTCCACGTCATCCCTCAGATCTACAAGAGGATGCAGGAGTCTCAGAAGAGCCGTCTGGAGCGGGGCAGCTGCAAGGCCACCGTTGCAGCATACGGGCTGGGCAGCGTGTACTCGGCAGCCCTGGTCATAACACTCACCCTGCTGGGCTTCCTCTTGATGCTTCTGCACAGTGAGCGGCTGAGTCTCGCCTTCCTTCTCCTCTTCCTGGAGGCCTTCATGCTGCTGCACATCTACACGCGTGCCAGAGGCCTTGCTGGAGACACTGGTGAGTCAAGGCTCAGTAGAGCATTCTCTGGATATGTGACCTGGGCCTTACCTGCAGCGACCTTGTCTTATTTCCAGTGGGAGAAGCAGAGTCCAGTCTCTGCTCTTGGGGAGTGGTGGTGCACTGATCCTCAGAGGATCCTCCTAGCTTTTTTAGAGCTGCTTAAATCCTCTAATAGAAGAGAGATGCGTGCAGCAGGGATGCAATGTGGGAGGAGGAGGAGAAGTCCCTTGTGTCAGGGAGGAGGGCTCTATACCCATCCCTTCTCCCCAGGGTGCGAGCAGCCACTGCACCCCAGTGCTGCTGAGAGAGTCCAGTAGCAGGGTGGGCAGCAGAGGGAACGCCTGGCCCCTCGCCGTGTCTTCTGGTCGGAGCCTGACTGGTTTCTGTCTGTCAGAAGAAAGACCATGGAAAGGGAACCTGGAAGAAAACCCAACAGGCTTTTTTTGACTGTGGATCTGTCTTGTTCCCCGATGCTGATCTTTCTCTCTCTCTCTCTCTCTTCCCATCCCTCTCTCAAAACCTCTCAGAGCCTTTTTCGGTGCCCTGGTACGCAGTCATCTCCTGGCTCCTTGCTGCTTCCCAGTTCTTCTATTCCACAGGCCACCAGCCCATCTTCCCGGCCATACACTGGAACGCAGCCTTTGTGGGCTTCCACCTTGACCACAGCACGAACCTCCTGCCTGCTGTCCTGGTGGGCGCCAACACCTTTGCCTCCCATATCCTCTTTGCAGGTAAATCAATTTCTTCCTGGGCTGTTGAGCCTGAGCAGACATGGCTCACTGCTTTGCCTTGTCTGGAGGCCTGCAGGCTGAGCACGAGGCAATGAAGGCTCCGGCACCAGCTGAACAGCAGCATCCTCACTGTCCCCTTCTGGGGCCACAGAGCTGCCTGTGGCCTGCAGCCTCCATGCGGTTGTGCCTGACCAGCAAACTGGAGCTGGGGTATATGCATCCTGCACGTCCAGGGCATGATGGCAGAGCCTAGACTGCTCCTCACCTCCTGGGCTCCAGTAACTTCATGTGCCTTTGTCCTTGAGGTAGTCGGCTGCCCTCTGCTCCTGCTTTGGCCCTTTGTGTGTGAGATGCCCAGCTCGCAGAAGAGGAAGCCCAAGAAGGAGCCCCGGGAGGAGCTGCAGGAGGTGGAGGAGCACGTGATGGAGATGAGGCTGCGGGAGTCCCCGGAGAAGTTCTCCACTGCTCTGCTGCAGCTGGGGCTGAAGTACCTCTTTGTCCTTGGGACGCAGGTATGGGCAGAGGCAGGATGGCTGTGGGGAAGGCTGTCCAAGAGGAAATTGGTGTGCTGTGAGAACCGTGGGGCACTCTGATGAGAGAAAGGGGTAAGCCAGGGCACAGACAGGCCCAGGGGTGATATGTCTGGTTGCAGGTGGAAGAGCAGCTGCACAGGTCCTCTTCTCAGCCATGCCATTTGCTCTGTGCTTTGGGAAGGGCTCCAGCACAGAAACCGTGGTATGGATTAGGCTGCTTTTCATACCCATCTGCCCAGAGTGGCAACGTCTGTTCAGAAACTACAGGGTTGTAATCCTGCTCCCCCTCTTCCTGACCACGCCTATCTATTTTGCATGAGCTCTGGTTTTCATCTGATCCTGTGCTGTGGTGATGTAGGGAGCTAAACATCAGAATTCTAATCCCATGAAAGAAGTGAATAGCTTTCTGGGGTTTAGCCCTTCAAATCATTCTCCTGTGTGGTCAGACCAGAGACAGTGCAAGGGAGGGGGCAGGCCCTGCAGCATGAGAGCGGGAGTGCCCCTCTCAGTGAAATATTAGATCAGGTTAGCCACAGTTTGAGCCCTCATCTGTGCTGTCCCAGCCTGGCCCCAGGAGGGCCTGCGTGTACCCCAGGCCATTTGTGTTTCCTGACTTGAGGACACGATGGAAGGGAATCCTCTTTGGGATGCTTATTTCTGGTGTGCGCTGTACCAGCCTCTGAGGTGTGTGCAGTTTAGTACCACCTTCAGATGTGAACCTAGTGCCCAGGAGGTCTCTCCAGAGTCACCTGTAACTTGTTTTTCCTGATCTCCCCCACAGCTTCTGGCCTGTGTTTGTGCAGCTATGATCCTCAGGAGGCACCTCATGGTCTGGAAGGTCTTTGCCCCAAAGTAAGTTCCAGGAGTTGCTCTGATGCTGAGTTAGGGCTCATGTCCCTGACATCTTGTCTAGTGTTCGTAGACAGTAATGATGGAAGACACCATGCAATCGATCTTGTATGACTTCTTACCTGGTAGAGGCTGTAGGAATGTCCTTAACTAATTTCTGCTTCAAGCTCAGAAGCTGGACTCGAGCTAGAGCATAGAAACTTCTCCTTATCTTGATTTCCAAGGACACACAGAGCACACCTGGAAACTAAGAATATTCAGGGCAGAGAGCCACAGGTAGGGATACCAGACCAGAAATGGTAAACTAGCAAACCTTTGGGCTAGTAGGATTGCGGGGGGCCTTGGCCTCTGAGGGATTCAGAATCCCACCTGTGTGTTTTCCTGAACTGCCTCTAAACCAGAGGCCTGCTTGGCTTCCAAGTTGCAGGCAGCAACTGCTGGGGGGTGAGTGTAGTTCAGGTTTTAGGATCTGGGGTGCTACCAGCCTCTCATTGTCAGGAAAATCAGTCTGCTGGGAGTGAGGGCAGCAGCCTGTCTTTGCAGGCATGCTGGCTGTGATATCCTTACTGCATCTGTTGTGCCTGCAGGTTCCTCTTTGAGTCGCTGGGCTTCGTGGTGAGCAGCATCTGCCTCCTGCTGGGGATCTCCCTGGTGATGCGTGTGGACTGTGCTGTCAGCACCTGGTTCAGCCAGCTTCAGCTCAGGTAGCGTCGGAGATGTGGGGAACCTGACCTGCTCGTCGGCCAAGGCTGTGGTTGTCTCCCTGGCCCCTGGTGCCGGGAGGGTTACATGAGCCACCAGCAACGAGTGCCTGCCGACAGCAGTCGGGGATTATCCCCAGCTCCCTGCCTCAGCGCTGCACAAAAGGACCGGAGCCAACYGTTCCCCACTCGTTGTGATGGTGTTTCTCAGCAGCGGAGGTCAGAGCTCTCACTGGGTGTCTGTTGGCAGCAGGAGGAGTCTGCTGCAGGACCCCAAGAAGCAAGAGTTCTGAAGTGCTCCTCTGGAGAAACACCAGCCRGGGGTCTTGCTGCTACTTCCCTGACAACTGTCCCCACTGTGCAGTTGGTCGGCTTCAGTGGCCGGCAAGGTGTCACCTTGCCTGTGCAGAGACAGTGACTCACGGGAAGGGGCCTGCTGAGGAGGGGAGGGCAGGGAGAGAGGAGAGGGAAGGTCCTGCAGCCACCACTTCTCTTTGCGTGCTCAGTTTTCATGCTGGAATCAAAGTGCATGTGGTTATGCATACAGATGGTTCCTGGGGTCTCGGTGGCAGCTGCTCCTTTGTAAAGTCAGTTGGTTGCTCTGTAGTGAGGCCCCTCTTGCCCTACACTCCCATTTTCCCAGTCTTCCTCAGCCCTGCAAAGGGCAGTGGGGAGCACTTTGGGCTGCCTCGTACTGTCTGAAGCAGGCTTAGCTTGTTGGTGGGGTGACCAAGCAACTCTCCACTCAGGGTCTTGGCCTGTCGGTGTCCCCTTGGGCTGGGCTGTAGCAGCCGAGGCTCCCRATCTCTTCCATGTGCTGCCAGATGTCGGCTGTTGATTGTGAACAGTTGAGGTGCAGCAGGATGTAGTGACAGAGCATTGGCTCATCCCCATATTGGATCTGGTCAGGCAGAAAGGGGAGTCTGGAGTAGCTGTCCCAACTGCAGGAGTGGCCTTGGTGTGAGCTCTGGTGCCTGGGAAGAGCTGCTTGAAAGCCCTGAGCAGGCGACAACTCTTCTGGGAGGTGGCTTAACTCACTGGTGTCTGTGTATGTGCTGGGAGTTATGTCACCTTGAAGGGTCCCCAGGCACTGCAGCTGATGGCATCTGTGATCACACATTTGGTGCTTATCCCCCTCTYGACCTTGGTGTTCTGCGTGGGACTTCATGCCACAAGTGAGCTACCCCAAACCTGCCCTTGACTGCTTGCTGTCAGGAGACATCATATTTTTTTCTTTATGGGCAGAGGTAGAGGACAGTGACCATGGTGCCTGGCCACATCCCAGCTACATTCCCCCTGCAGTTTCAATGGGAGCTGGGATTCCTTACTGCCCTGAACCACTGTGTGGCATTACTTGGTGCTATGAAGCCTTTTGTCTCTTTCCGTTCCGGAAAGAGCCGAGGACTGCTTGCCTGGGATTCCTGCGTTGATTTTTATTCTGATCCCATTTGTTTTTTAACTCGTGCACCGTGACTGCTCCTGTTTGAGTTCCTCGCTGCAGACTGCTAGTGTAATTCCAGGCTCTTCCTCTCCTCTGCCCTGGAGAGTTCCGGGGAAAGTGTCTTGTCACCTCTCTCATCATTGCAGTTCTTGCCATTATGCCCAAGTGCCCAGTTGCTGTGGAAAATGCCTCTTGAGGGCAGGTTTAGTTTTGTATTTTACCCCTGCAAAATGCTTGCTCAGGTGTTAGGGTGCAATTCCAGGGAGGCTTATACTGGTCTAATTTTGGGTTTCCATTACCTGGCCTCCCCCTGACCTGTTCTCCCACCCCAGCCTCGCATCTCCCCTGCCCTGTGGGCCTGTCCTGCTTAATTTCACCCGACCAGGGACTGGTTTGTAGCTGGCGTGACTCCCTGGGCTGCCTCACCACCTGGATGCACGCACACCAGTGCTAGTGCAAGGCAAGGGGTAGCAGCATGCAGCGGGGGAAGCTGGAGAGGGGCAGGAACACATCAGACCACAATTAGATGGGCTTAAGCCGTGCCACCTTTAAAAATAAGTTATTTGCTGTATACTGTGACTCCTTGGTGGCCATATGGTTCTCAGTGCTCATGTTGATGGGTGAGGGGTGCATCGGTGTGGAGAGGAGGAAAGGGATGGAGGTAGCAGCTGCCCAGTGAATTTTCATTTACTGTGAGGTTAGTCTAGATAACACATGTTGCTAAACCCCGAGGCTGGAGCCCAGATAGGTCTTGTTGTAACCTCATAACCTGGTCAGGAGCTTGCTGAAGCTCCAGCTTCTTGCGCTGGCAGAAATCCTTATGGTCACTAATGCTAATGTAGAACTGGCCCCTGACGTCCCCGCAGCTGCCACCCAGGCCGCTGGGCTTCCTTCTCTCCCATCTCTGGGACTAGTTCCTCTTTCAATGGCTGCCATCGTGCTGCTGAGCCTTCCYGTGCCCGTTGTTCATGGTCGGAGCGCTCAGCCGGCGCTTGGGCATCCTCTCCTCATCCCTCTATATCACCCCTCTGTCTTCCTGCTGGGGCTGTAGGCTCACGGCCCCGGGAGGCTGGGGCGGAGCAGAGGGGACAGCAGAGCTGCAGTGCCATGAAAACAGGCACACTTATCTCGCTGGAGACTAAACAAATCTTGCGGTAACAAAGCTGCAGGTACATTCTTGTCACTGCAGAGATGCCAAGGAGTGCTAGCTGCTTGGCCAAGGCAGACTGGCTACTACACCAAAGAATTCAGATTCCAGAAGACGAGTTTTCCAAGGGCTGGAGATGCTCTTGCTTTCTTTCATTAACTATTTTAGTCTTTGCCAGCCTTCCCCAGCTGCCCTCAAGCTGATTGTTTGGCTGCCGTTCTCCTGAGTGTGCTGGGGATGACAGAGTTGTTGGTCCAAGGCTTGGTGACCTTGGAAGCAGGACATGCTGCTGATGCTAGAGCAGACATGGTGGTGTTTGCTGATTTAAAACCCCAAGGAGAGTCCGGAGGAAGGTGCCTGCTGGTCCAAACCAAGGCTCTTTGGGAAACCTGGTGTGCTGGGGGAGGAGGCTCTGCCCTATGTCCCCCCGCTGAGGTTGTCACTGGAGCCTGCTGGGCCTCTACTGGAACCTGCTGGGCCTCTCCTGGAGCAGTTATTCCAAGCGGTTTGTTTCTGTTCCCTGTGTCCCTTGGCTGAGCGTGATGGGGGAYGTGTCATCCTCAGCGTGCTCAGCAGAGCGGTTTCCATCCTGCACTCTGCAAAGCTGCTGCACTTTGGGCTTTTCCAAGTGTCGTGTGTGCGCTCCTTGGCAGGGCTCCTGCCCAGCACCCTGTCCCTCTGGGCAGGGGAGAGCTCCGCTGTGAAACTTCCCTGGCTCAGGCCGGCAGCGGGACGGTGTGTCCCGTGGCGCTGGCGTGGGGCAGGGGTGGAATTGTGTCTCATTTGTGCTGCCTGGAAAATGGCGACCGAAAGCTGCCACCACTGCGAAAGGTCGGGAGCATCTCCCCGCTCTGATCCGTGGGGCTGGTGCTGCCCGCACGGCCGTCCCAAGGGATGACACTGCTGCGGGGAGGCCAGGGCTGGGTGTATCTCTGTTCCCACGCCCGTTTCTCCATCCCATCTCTGTCTATTCTTCCCTCAATGCTTCAGGCCGCTTATTTACACCAAGGCACGGTCCCGTTCTCCGTGTTCGTGTCTCCCCTTCCCCTCGGGAAGCAGCGGTGCCGGCATGCAGGGAGCAGGGCTGGGGAGCACTGCCCTCTCCCCCAAGCTCTGGCTCGACTTGCCACGTAGCTTGGAGCGAGATTGTCGTTTTGTGTTTTGTTATTAACCTCTCTGTGCCTCGGTACCCCATTTGGGAAAAAAAAAGGGGATGGACCCAGTTCTGGAAAGCAGTTTGGGAGCTCTGCATGCGGCGTTGGTGCTACGCTTTCCTGGGTGTCTCTACACATCTGGCCGTTAACGCTTCTGTTCCTGTTCAGCAGCTGCGCCAGGGAGGTGGAAGTGATGCTTCAGTCTCTGCTCGGAAGTAGAGCCTTTTTTCCTTCAAAAAACCCCAAAACAGGCAAGTTGGCAGCACTCATTCACCCGACAGCTTCGCCTCCGGACCTCTGCGGTCCTCGGGTCCGGTGCCCCGCGTCCAGCCCTGCATGCCTCCGCTTGCAGTGCTGGGCTGCCGCCGGTCTACCTCACCGGGGGCTGCGCCGTACCTCGCGTGTGGGGGGCGGCTGGGGAGGGGTCGCTTCGTTATTAAATGACTCGTTAATTAATCGGTGGTGGGGGAGATTTGCTGTCCAAGGGTGGCGCGGGGCTCTGGGCGGCTGTGAAAGAGGTGTCTGCAAATAAAGCCGTGAGATCCCAGGCGGGCGGTGGTCGTCTCCTCCTTCGCGCCCGCGGTGCGGGACGCGGGCAGGCGGGACCCCCCGGTCCCTGGCCCCGCTCTCTCCGGCGGCGGCCGGCGGCTTCGCCTGGCGCCAAGGTTTGGTCCTCCTCGGCTACCGCCTTTCTGGCGGGACGGCGGCTGGCTCCGCCCCTTTCTCTCTACGCTTGGCAGTTGCCGCGGCGACCGCCGCTTCCGCTCTGTCCCGCCCGCCAATGGCGGCGGTGGCGCGGCGGGCGCCGGCCAATCAGCGGGAAGGCGGGAGGAGAGCGGCGCGCGCGGGCGGGCGGGTGGCGGCGGCCATGAAGCGCCGGCGCGGGGCCCCCCCGGAGCCGGGCTGCCTGCGGGCCTGGGCCGCCCAGAGCCAGGCCCTGGCCGGCCGCTGGCGGGTGCGACGGGTCCCCTCCCCGTTCCCTGAGCCCCGGGGCTGCCCTTTCCGCGGCCGCACTGCCTCCGGTGCGGTTGCCATGGGAACGCCGCCGCCTGGGGCTAGGCCGCAGCCTGCCCGTCGGCCGCGGGGCGGGAGGGGAAGCGGTGCCGCGGCCCGGGCCGGCCCCGTTGCGAGGCCGGCGGGTGAGTGTCTCCCTTGCAGGCAGCGCGGTGCTCGGGGCCGGGCGGAGCGGCGGCGCGGGAGGTGCGACAGCAGCAAGGCGGCTTCAGGGAGCTGCTCCTGAGGATGCGGGGTGAGTGGCGGCCCGGTCGGCTGGGGTCGGCCTGCCCCGTGCCTTGTCTTCACCCTCCCTCCCTCCCGCTGCCGTCCCGGACCCGAAGCGCGTGGGCGTGGAAGCACCGGTTCCCGGGCGCTGGTGTTTACCGGGCTGCAGCTCCGGTATCCTAGTGCTGGGAACAAACTTTTGGAGGGAGCGGGGTGAAACGTTCCCCGCTGCCCTAAGCTGAACTGGGCCTGCAAAGGCATTAAGGCCCAGCCCCAGCCTCTACTTAATCTTGCTGGGGGATGCGGGCAGAGCTTTGGGGGCTCTGGAAAAGATGAGGCAACCTTTGTCCTGGGAAGCTGGGGAAGGGGCTCCCCGTCACAACTGTGGTATAGAGGAAGCCTGATGCGAGGGAGAGAGACACAGCGTGGAAAACCTCTACAAAAGGGTGGCTGTGTGTTGGAATAGGGTAGGCTATTGATGCTCTTTTGGGAGAGCTGAAAGGTCTCAGTCCTGGAGGACTGTAGCACCTAGATAGCTGGGGAATGGATGTCTAAAGCAGTGTCGGCCCCTGGAGGGGTGACACCTACTGTCTCTCTAGGTACTGCAGTTCCCAAGCTGCTAAATCTCACCACAACAACAGAAAAAAAAACTTGCCAGGACATTTCTGTTGTCACAAAGCTGGATGATGACACCTTAGCATGGATGGTTGTTGGGTTTTTCCTAGCCAGCTCAATTTCTTGTTGGGTTGGCTGTGATCACAGGGCTGCCGGCTGCCCTCACCACCCTGCCTCTGGAGCTTACCATCCTCTACAACTCCCTGCTTTTTACTATGGGAGCAGCTGACTCTGCCATCGAAGGAGAAGCAGAAGGAATACGCCAGGGGCTCCTCAGGGGTAAGGAAGTTGTTGTCCGTACGGGGGCTCCTTGGGGCGAGGAGATTGTTCTCTGTGCTTTGGAGATGTGTGGTGACTGGCCAGAGGCGGGGGGCTGCGAGCAGGGAAGCCTAGCTCTGCCTGGAAGGGCAGGAGGTGAGGTGGCTTGTGGCCAGGGATGATGTGCAGCTGCCTGCCTGTCCGTCTGCCTGCTGCTGCCTGCAGGGATGAGCCAGAGGTTTTAAGGGAAAGGAGAGTTTTCAAGGCGTAATGTGCCAAGTCTCTAGCAAAGTTTTAGTGACAGTAGAAAATGAGTGTTTTCTTTAATTATGGTGTGCTGGCTTCAAAGAAAACTCACTGAAATAGGCTGCAGGTCAGAGGGGGATCTGCAGTGTTGGCACACGCTTGCCCGGGGGCAAGTGACCTCAGGAGGACTCGGCAGAGTTGGTGTCGTAGCTCCGAACCGTGTGTTGTCTCCTGAGCATGCTGCTGTTAACTCCACTGTCCGAGAGCTTGGTTTCCATGCCGCTGGGGCCGGGCCAGCCCTGTAACCCCATTCCGTCCCTCTCTATGAGGAGCCTGTGCTTGCTTGAGGCCTTTTCTCCCTCTTGGGAGGGTGTCTGTTACCGGCCACCAACCTGTTGTCTCATGGCTTGGGGTTTTTTGTTTGTTTTTTTCAGTTCTGGAGGCTTGTGGGGCCTGCGGGCAGGATCTTGGCACCGAGGAACTGTGGCAGAAGGTGCTGCAGGAGGCAACTGTGGAGGAGCTGCAGGCACCTTTGCACCGACTGGGGGCCTTGCAGGCAGCGTGGTGGCTGGCAGCCAGACGCCTGGGAAGCACTGCTGGCCTCTTTCGGCTCCTGAGCAACGCTGAGGTAACCGGGCGCGGGCGGATGCTGTGCAGCTCCTGGTTACCTGCACCAGAGTATCTGTGCAGATATAAATACCCACAGGTTTGCTAAAGGAGGCAGAGCTAGCATAAATACTGTGTTTGTCATAAACCCCACTCTGTAAAATGTTGCGGTGATATTTGGAGACCTGAACCCATCAGCGCTGCCCAGTCAGCGTGAGTAATCCTCTCCCTGGTGTCCCAGCGTAGCCTAATGGCCCTGAGTGCGTTAATGAGTCCCAGAATATCTCCTGTTGGGGTCCTGGAGCTAAAGGTGCAAGACAGGAGACTTGGGCAGGCTGGAAGGGGGCTACAGGTGGACTTGCAGCCTCTGTAGGGAGCAAGTTGCAAGCAGTGGGATGCAGAGAAGCCTTCCCTGCTGATTGTGAGGCTGCTGAGGGGTCCCACCTTTTCGAAAGCCCTCCAACAGCACTTGGATCTGCCTTGCCAGGAGCCCCTCGAGGCGCACCTCGCTCTGAGGTGGGGAGGTGCTGCCCCGGGCCAGGCAGGAATCACTGCAGCAAGTGGGCTGCAGTTGAAGTGAGGGGGTGGTAGGACATTGCTCCCCAGCACGGAGCACTGTCGAAGGGTTTGGTGGGACCTCTGTTTCCTCGTGCCCTGGGATTGGTGTTTCCTGCTTCCCTTCAGCATTCCCTGCTCTCTCTCCTCTGTGTATTCTCAGGACCAGGGGAGAGCTCGCTGCAGTGAGGGGGAAAATGAACTCCTCTACCTGCTCAAGGCATGGCGAGTACCTGCTGAGGGGGCATCCCTGCCCCTTGTACAGAGTGCCGAGGACTTGAAAGAGACCCTCTGCACTGCAGCAGCCTTCTTGCAAGGTTTGTGTGTCGGAGGCACTCATGCCAGCACAGCCTCCCACTGCTCTCCCGTCCCAGAGCCCCCTCTCCCTGCCCTTATCCTGGTTTCTTTTCCCAAGCAAACCAGCCCTTGGGGTTTTCTGGGCTGTTCCTTTGGAAGAGGGCCTGGGCTGAGCCTCTGGGTCTCAACTTTGCCATTTGGTATCCAAAGAGCTTCTCTGCTTTTTCCCCAGCTAAGCCTTCCTCTGCACTGTCACAGGGTTCCTCTGCCTGTCTGTGGCTTTAGGTAGGTGTCTGGGCCCCGCCGTGATCTTGTATAAAGTGGAAGGCTGGCAGGGGGCTTATGAGGATTTTCCTTTCTTCTGTCTGTCTTCTGGCACTTGCCTTGTTGCAGGCACATTGTTCCCGTAGGAATACGGTGCTGCGGGAGCCACACAAAGCTGTTGTGCAGCTTTGTAGCCTAGTGTCACAGCAGGTGATTGATAGCATCTGACTGCTGCATTCTGTCCCACTCGTGGTTTTCCCTTGCTCACTGTCCTGACAGCCCCAGCAGCTCTGGGGGCAGCCAGTGCTACCTCGCTGTGCTCAGGCTGACCCGGGGCCTTCCTGTCAGGAGGGAGGGCAGGAGCTCCTGCCCACAGACCTCTCAAAAGCCTCTAGGGTGGCGACAGCACTTCCAGCGGGGAGGTGGCAGATATGAATGTGATGTAGGCATGTGACAGCAGCCTCAGAGGGAAGCTTGAAATGAGGATTGAAAGAAAAGCAAATACCATTTGCGATAAATATTCATGAATTAATATTCCAAAGCATCCTGCTGGGAAATGGCCCAGATGTGCTGGAAAAAGTCTTTCTGAGATTCTGTGTGTGCTTCCCCATCTGCACTGCCTTCGCTGTGGATGAATGCGCAGGTGGACCTGCCCAGCACCTGCCTCTGCCCTTGTTCTGGGCCAAGGCAGGCATCTTGGTATCTGGGCTTCGAAGCTGCTATTATTTCTGCTAGATGTTTCCATTGAGTGGTTTGTTCTCTTGCAACAGCATCAAACCAACGATGGCAGCTTGCCACCATCCTGCTGTGCATTGCTGGGTGCGGAGGGGATCAGGCAGGTCCCTATGGCACTGGAAAGAAAAGGGCGCATACGCTTGTTTGGGGAACAGGTGGGGCAGGAAAGGGAGCCGCAGAGCTGAGATGTTGGGTTTGTCCTAGGGCTGCAGGAGCTGGAGGCTGGGAACTTCCCCACCGCCCTCTCCTTCCTTCAGGAGGCTGCAGGAGGATTCTGCTCCAGGAGGGTCCTGGCCCAGATCTACACCTGCCTTGGCTGCTGCGCTCAGCGAATGGTAATGGCCGGGCCTCTTCCCTGCCAGTGGGGAGGGGCGAAACGCAGCCTAGACTGGGGTGGAGAGACTCAGGCTCATGTCCATGCTGCCTCTGCATGGTCCTAAGCTGCTGCAGGAAGGTGAGGTCTTGAGCAGAAGTTGCCCTTGTGGCCCCAGCCTCCTTGGAGAGCTGCAAAATCCAGGCAGAGATTTTGTCTGAGCACAAGGGTTGCTGCAGAGAGAGAAGCTCAAAAACCAGCCTGAGGAGGGCTGCCTTTGGCTAAAAGTGCTGCCCTTGCTTAGTGGGGATCATTGGGGAAGCAAAGCAGGGATCTGGATCCCACCAAACAGTRAAGATGTCAGCAAGATGTCCTTGCAACATGCACCTCTTCCCATCTAACTAGGGCAAGCCTCAGACAGCCCTTCAGCACCTGAAACGGGCCCTCCAGGTAGACTTCCAGTGCCTTCCTGCCCTGTCCCACGCGGCAGCAGTGTACCACGAGCTGGGGGAGACTGAGGCGGAGCTGCAGGCCCTGGCTCTGCTCTACGAGGTTTGTCTGCTTCCTGTAGTTCTGGGTTGATTTTTGCCCAGCAGAGCCTGCACAGAGTTTCAAGTAGGCTCCTGCCTTCTGGGGGGCTGTTTGACCCTGGAGGAGTCCCCAAAGTAGACTACAGCAATCCAGCCATGGTGCTGCCTTCAGCAGTGGGCGGGAAGGAGCCCAGCAAGGTCCAGAATTCCTGCTCAGCACCTGATGGTTGGATGTGGCAAGACTTTTGGGTCCCAGTTCATGTTCTCGGTGGTTTGGGAGAAGAGGTTACACTCTCAAGTCAGAGAGTTATCAGTCTTTTAATAAAGTATCTAATAGTAAAGAGGCCTTTAAAAGGCAGATTGTGGCTGTGAGGGGGTGTGCATTAGCCATAGCAACCTTAGTCTGCCTGGGTGGAGCAGATCACAGCAGACACCAAGTTAGTTCTTCAGCTGTTTGAAATCCACAAGATACAAACACAGCTGTCGAGAGGGATCTCTCTCATTACGAATGGCCTAAGATCTGGTCTAACTAGGTSTGCGGCTGCAATGGGAGATGGTGTTCCAGGCAGCTCAGAGCACCTTGAACTGAAAACCTGAGGTGATCTGGGTGGTCTTGCACATCTTCTGATGCTGCCTGTCCCTGTGTGATCCTGGTTGCTCTTCCTGGAAGCGGCTGTGCTGTACCAAGTGAGAACAACATAGCTGTACTTAGGAAGTGCAGTGCTTCTGCTCATCTGGGTGCATCTCCAGATGCCAGAAGTGGCAACTGATTGCAGCTGCTCAGGACTTGACCAGCGTTGTGTTGACCATATTTTCTGTTCCTGTTTCACAGGCTCTGGGAAAAAACCCTCCAGCACCTGCTTCCTCTAGTCCATATCTCCTAATCCGAATAGAGCTCCTTGTCCACACACCACTACTAGCTTCTCTCCTTCGCCATCACCGCCCCTCTGAAGTGAAGTACCTGCTGGCACAGCGGTGTCTCCAGGATGGGAGGTAACAGCACCTCTGGTCTGCTTGCAACATACTGCATGTTTGGGCTCTGCAGTTTTCTCTGTGCTCCTGGAAATCATCCAGTTCAGTACTGCTATTGTAGGTCTGCTCAAAGCATGGGTATCTTGACCAGAACGAGTGTGGTGCAGGGAGAGCCTGTGGGCTGGTGATCCAGGTTCCACCTGGCTGCTGGCACTTCTTGGGGTCTCCCTGCTCCTTCCACCACATGTCCTGTCTCCATCACAGGGTGGCTGATGCAGTGGAACATTACCTGGATTTTCTGGCTCTGCTTCAGGAGGGGCTGCAGCAGCAGGTAGGTGTCCTGATGAAGAGCTCCCTTGGTGACTTGGTAGATGAGGTTTGGATCCCCATCCCAAGGCCTGGGCCCAGGTGTCACCCCTGGACTCCAGGTTTCAGTGTCTGGTTTGAGATGTGAAGGAAACGAGGTGGGGGCTGGCACCTCTGATCTGTGGCACGTCTGCCTTGGGATTCACACCAGAGACCACTTGCCACTGCTATCTGGAGAAACAGCTTCCTCTTCCCTGTGGGGTGCAGCTGTTGGCCTGGTTTTGGATGTCCTTCACTTCAGGAGTAGGGATTTGCCACCTTGACTCTGCAGAGCTGTTAGTGCTTCACAGCTTCTACCTCCTCTGACAGGCTCCAGTGTCTGTGGGAGTGGGTCTGAGCTTTGCTGGGCAGCAGCTGCAGGTCCCCAGTAAGCAGGGGGTCATTCTGCTTGGCTGGGTGCTCTGCAGTTCTGCGTCTGAGCAGTGCCACCACTCTTGCTCCCCAGGTGCCCCTAGATGGTGGCTCAGCTCTGCCCAGAATCCCCGAGGTGTTCCTGGAAGCAGCGTCTGCCTTGGAACAGGCCGGGAGGCACGAGGATGCCATAACTGTGTGCGAGGAGGTCATCAGCCGGACGACCGACCTGATCCCACGGACGTTACGAGTAGAGGAGAGGCTGGAGCAGCTGGAATGCCCATCGCCAGGGGCAGGGCTGACGGGTGGACTCCTGTCCCAGAAGAAGGAGAGTCTGTGCTGCCTCGCCTGGAGAGCAGCTGGATACCTGCACCAGGGCTGGGCGTGGGCCAGGCTGGGCAAGAGCAAGGAGGCCGTAACGCAATTCAGCAGGTGACGGAGCCTCGCTGGGAGAAGGGGCCTCCCCGGCAGGCAGCAATGGCTGGCAGGGGCCAGAGCAGGGCGCAACGCAGCGCGGGGGCTGGCCTGACGACTTGCAGCTGATTTCCCAGCCCAGGGGTGGTACTGAAGCTCCTCTGTCCTCCCACCCACAGGTGCCTCGGTGATCTCTTGCGAGTCCAGCTTTATGGGTCTGGCGTTGAACCGACAGGTAGGACGCTGCACAGCTGGGACCTGTGCGGGGCCTGGCTGGGTTGGGGTCTGCGTGCTTGGCAGTGTTGGGTACAGGAGCAAGATGCTGGGCCCAGCGTCACCTCTGGCAGGAGGCACTTGTCCCAGCGTGCTGAGCTCTGCGCCACGCTGGAGCCTCTGAAAGGACTGGCTGGTTTGGTTGGAGCAGGGTTTGGCCTTGGCTCTGCCTCCTTCCCTGCTGTCTAGGTGACAGTTAAATGGGTTGTGAACCAGGAAGCTTCTCAAATCCAGATTTCAGGGAAGAGATCTGTACCAGTTGCGCCAGGCTGCTGCCGAGGTCCCTGTTCACCAGAGCCATGTAACGTACCAAGCTCTTGGTGTTCTTCGCTCTCAGCCTGCTGGGACGAGGGAGAGAATGTCTGGAGGATGCTCTCTCCAGGTCCGTGTGTCTTTCCATGCCAGAGAGTCTCCTGCCAGAAGTGGAAGTGCTCCAGAAGATCAGGTTCCTCTCTCTCATTGGGAGGGGTGCACAGTTCCTGGAGCTGGAGAGGCACAAGGAAGCCTTGTTGGACTTCCAGCACGGTTTGCAGATCTCGCCAGGTAAGAGGCTTGTTTTGGTGAGGAACAGAGGGGATTTCCACAAATTTGTCCTGGGCTGCTTTGCTGTCTTCAGCAGGAAGGTCTTATGCTTTAAAGCACGCGCTATTCGGATATCAGGGACTACAGTAGGGCTACTAGCAACGTTATGTGCTTGAGATGCTTCTCTGAGGCCTGGTCAGCTCACTGCTGGTCTGCACAAGCAGACCAAAACTTTTGTCAGAGGAGTGTATCAGGTCCCTGCCCACAACCTGTGCCCTGAGACAGCTTGGAAATTTCTCTTCCTGCCCAAACCCCAGCCTGGTACAGCCAGCTTTCTCCCAGAGAGGGTCTGCTTTCCCAGAACAGCAGCTCGACTCTTGCTTCATCCTAGGAAGCAGTGTATCCGTGCCTGGCAGACCAGAGGCCGAGTACAGAGGCCTGTCAGGGGAGCGGGGAGGCCTGTACATGTCCCCAGCACAGCTGAGGCATGGCTGGTGCTGCTGGCAGGGGTGACCCTGTTCAGCGCTCCCGCTGTGCTGACACGATGCAGGGGTGCGAGCTTCGCCAGGAGCTGCCAAACCTGCTGGTCCCAGTCCTGACCAAGGGTCCCTCCCTTCGGGGGTGCAGACCCGCCTGCAGGGAAAACCCCAACCCGTGTCCAAACAGAGGCGTGGCTGGCTGTGCTGCAGGGCTGATGCCATCTGCCTTGGCTGCCAGCCCCAGGGTTAATTAGAGCCTGTGACACAGCCGGGATGGTCTCCTCCCCATTACACCACCTCTCCTCAYGCTCACCTCTCTCATCTGGCTTCTAAGCTGCTTTTGCAACACCCTGCAACCCCCGGCAGTGCTGAGGACCTGCTCCTCCCCTGCTAAGGGCTGAATCCCCCTTCATGTCTTGCAGGTGACCCAGCTGCTGCTTCCTACCTGGTGCAGGCCTTGTGGAAACTGAACCGAAAGCAGGAGGCAGCTGCTCACTGGCAGAAGTTCTCCCAGAGCCCTGCTGGGGAGGACGGGCAGCAGGAAGGGCAGGGAAGGTGTGTGGAGGGGTGGGTGGGATCTCAGCTGGCCACATGAGAGCTCTAGCAGCGCAGCCTGTGTGTCAAGCTGCGTGGACGGTTTACCTCAGCTCCCGCTAGCCTGCACCCGCAGCTCGGATGTGTCTGAGGAACTTCCCCCTGTCTGAGGAACTTCCCCCACGCCTGCTCCAAGAGACCATGGGTTGTGGCTCTGCAGGGACTCCTCGGGGCACAAAAGAGCTGACATGGAGCCAAGCAGGAGGGCAGAGGCTGGGGGCAGAGCTGGGGGCTCTGTGCAGCACAGGGGGAGCAAACTTCCTAGTCAGACCATGGTGAGGGAACGCTGCAGTCCTTGCTGCTGCAACGCTGCCTTCTCTTTCAGGCCCTTCCCTTTGTACCTGGCTTCGTGTCTGAAGCAGGCGATGTTCCCACACGGTGAATCTCTTGCCAGAAGTGTACAGGATTACCTTGGGACCACAAGCCAGGACCCCTCRAGCCAACCTGGTCAGTCTCCCCATCCCCACCTGCTGAAGTCTCCCACGCTGGGCTGGGACAAGGCCTTTAAGGACTCCTCCAAAACTCAGAATTACTCTTGGATCAAGCTGGGTTCCCAAAGGACTGAAACAGAATAGATCTCCTTTTGTAATAAAAGCCTCGGCTCTATTTAGTTTAAGTTTCACTGTGCCCTTTTTCTACAGCAAACCTTTGCAGTCGCAGCCTTGAYGCTGCCTGGAGCTGCTGCGAGCCAGTGGGCTGTGCCCGCAGTGCGTGGGAGATGGGGGCAGGGATACCCTCGTTCCTTTGGGGCTGGGGTCACCTGTGYGGCGGGGCGGGCTGTTTGGGGCCCAGGGAGGTGGTTCTGGCTGAAGCAGGCAGCTCTGGCATCTGAATTCCACTGTGCTGGACCAGCCAGGGACGGCGGCAGGGTCCAGGCCTGTGCCTGTGTGTCCCCTGCGGGTTGTGCCAACCACCCTGCGTGGCCCCGGGTCCCCCCGTGACAGTGAGGGGAGTGGAGGGGCACCTGCTCCCGCCCAGCGTTTGGTGCAGATCACTGTGGGTGAGGAAGGTCCCACGACCACGYAAGCCGAGCCTTTGGCCAGCCTGGCCTCCCACGGGGCCGCCCCGGCACGGCTCTCGGCCCRGCGGTGCCGCCCACGCGTGCGGCCCCCGCCGGCTGAGCCCTGGCGCGCTCAGCGCACCCACGCTGCTCCTCTGAGCACCCGCCTCCCGCCCCTTCTGATTGGCTGGAACCCTGCCGCTCGTTTCCCTTTCCTCGGGCACTAGCCAATCGCGAAGCGAGGCTAACCCGGATGGCCGTCGCGGAGGGACTTCCCGCCCGGATTTTCCCATTGGTGGATTTTTGCCATTGGCTGCCCGGCCCGTGTTGCCCGGTAGAACAGCCATGGCAGGGGCGGCGCTGCGATTGGCTGACGGGTGTTGCGCTTGGCCCGTGACGATTGGGAAGGGAAAAGGAGAAGGGCGGGGCGGAGGAGGGAGAGCGCTCGTTCTTCCCCCCCCAMCCCCCCGTCCTCCGCTTCCGCCCCTCCCATTGGCTGAGGCGCTGGCCGGGCGGAATTTCCGATTGGTCAGCGCGCACTGTTGCTAGGCAGGCGAGGCGGCGCGGGGCGGAGCTCCCCCCTCCGATGAGTCGGCTCTGAGGTTCAGTCAGCGCGAAGCGCCCCGACCCGCCGCCGCCGCCCGCCTGCCCGAGACCCGCCGCCCGCCGCCGCCGCCCGCCCTGAGGAGCCGCCGCCGCCCGCCTCCCCTCGCCCCTTCCCCCCCCAGCGCCATGGCCTCGGGATCCGAGTAAGTGCGGGCCGCCTGCCGGCAGGCCGCGGCCTAGGCCCTGCGGCGGCGGCGCTGGGCCCGGCCCGGCCTAGCCCGCCTTACCTCGCCTCGGCGCGGCGCGGCCCGGGCCGGGCCCGGGCCCGGCGGTGGGCCCGACCCGTCCCCCGATCCCGCTGTGTCATGCAGGCCCTGAGGAGGTGGAGGCGGTGCCGGGAGGGGGATGGGCCGCTCCCCGCCGCCGCCCTCCCCCCCCGCCCCGGCCGGGCCTCCCCGCGAAGTGTCGAGTCATGGGGGGGGGGGCGAGGCCTGGTCAGGCTGGGCCTCCCGCTGGGCCCTGGCCGTGCCCCCGCCCGGGGCCCCGGGCTGCCTGCCTGCCGTGCCCCGGCGCGGCCTGGGCCGTCCCGCCTGGGCTAGGCCTCAGCCAAGGAGGGCTTTGTCTTCCAGGCCCCGGAGCGGCCGGCGGGGCAGCGAGGAGGGGAGAGGCATGTCCCGGCCTCCTCCTCGCAGCGGCCCTCGGGCCGGGGCTAGTGAGTGACTTGGCATTAGCAGAGGCAGACATGTTGTGCCGGGCTGGCCTCTGTGGCAGCTGAGGCAATCGGCTATATTTTCATCTCCGGTGTCTTGCCTCACTCTCTTTTCAGTTCCAGGCTGAGGATCATCTTTCGTGCTCCTCAAAAATGAGTTGAGTAATAGTGGTCTCTCGGCTCCCAGCCCACGTGCACAAGCCACTTCATTGCCCCTTGAGAGGAGTAAAAATAGAACCTAAAGATAAATTTCCCAAATCCAAGAATACTTGAAGTGACTTTTTGGCGTTGCCAGAGGCACTTTCGGTCCCTTTAGTGTCCGTTGTTTATGTTCGCCTTTTCTTTTGCAACTCCTGAAATTCAGACCTGCTCGGTCCTACTGAGTCAGTTCCAGCAAGGTGTGCCAAGAATTCAGTGTCCATGGTAGAGGTTGTGATGGACGTGACAGTCTCAGAGGCATATTTTGCAGCTGAGTGAGGTGAACAGCATCTTTAAAAAGAAATTTCTACTTTAGCAAAGTTCTTCTCACCACATAGGAATCAGAAAAAGTTACTCTGCAACTGGAAAACAGTTACTTTTTAGTTGCCATTTTTGGGTCAATGCTGCTGGCAGCCATCTTGCTGAATTGAGCCGGAGCACAGCGAGTAGCGTTGCAAGAGCTAAGAGAGTGTGGTTTCTGAAGGGATTCTCGTTTTTATGTGTCTACCTGTCTGAAACAGCGTTTGAGAACTTGGCATCTTGAGTATGAGTATGAACTCACCGCTTGGTTGTCATGGGCTGTTCCAGTAACTGGCTGCRATCATCAGATACCTCACTCGTTTGCTTCAATGGATAAAGTGTTTTACAAATTTTTTTTTTTTTTAATACCTACCAGTTCAGTCTGTAAGATGGATGTTCAGGATGGTAAGAAACTGCTGACATGTTTTATCTCAGAAGCGAGTTCATGAGGATATTGATAAAAAGGCACACCATCATACAGAAGGCATGACTGTTTTCACTTTCGTTACTGCAGCTGGAATCAGTTTGAGTCAGTGCCTTTTCACTATATTTTTAGCACAGACTTGCAGGAACAAATTATTTCCTTAGTTTAAGTGGAGCTTTGGAGGTTGGTAGTCATTTTCAGAAGAATCACTAATTGGTAATTACTTTCTGCTCTCGCTCTTCATACCATCCACCATAATGGATAGCCTCTGGGCGTTATCACATGCTGAAGGAGGGGAGCTCTGACACAGAGAAAAACAATGAAGTCATGCAAGTTCTAAAAAGTCCCTTCCCTGTGTCAGATGGGCCTGTTGGACCACTTTACTGAGAGAGAAAAGGGGACTAAGGATGGGAACTGGGAACCTGTTATTTTGGTCTTCAGGGCTAGTACATATTTGCTTCAATTTTATGGATGTCTTGTGCTTCCTGTGCAAGTTTGGCCATTAGCTGTGCTGGAGATGATGTCCTCACTTCTGGCCTCTGTCTAGGGGCAGGCTTGATGCAGGCTTTGAAGTTCCTTTTAATTCCAAAACAGCTCTAAAGCTACGTTTTGGTTTCAGTTTATCTCTCTGTTGAGTCAGTGAAAGAAAGGAGCGAGAGGGAAGGTGTGTGAGGGAGCTGACAAAAGGGGTGAGTAGGGGAGGTGATCTAGAGGATTTGCACCAGGCTCTCTCTGACAGAAAGCTCATTGGGAAGCTTTAAAAATTACCTGGGTTAGCTGTCTGTCCTACCCTTTGCTGAAGTTTACCAGCATGCGTAGGAAGGTTGGCAGGAGAGAGCCCCAACCCATGCGTTAGGCTTTCCTGCTTGGTATTTTCAGTTCAGGCTCTCTGATGCACAGATGTCAGGGATTGTCTGAGCGTGGTTGAGGTGCGCAGACATATTTTGCTCCATCATCTCAGTTACAGCATGAGGAACCCCCAGGAGAGATGCAATGAGGGCAAACGGTGATGATAATAATATTCTAAATTGCTACTGGAAGATGGGCAGTGCTTGTCTCTCAAAGTCCTTACCCTTGTCTGTAGGAGAAATAACATCAGTCTCCTGTGTAGCCGACGTAATTTCATAACGCCTTTGTTTCTTTGTCTGCAGAACTGTCAGGTCAGATAACTGAAGCTGACCTCGCACATTTAGATGCCTGCATGCTGTTTCTTGGAGACCTTTATTCCTTAGACCCTAGATCTTTAATGCCTCCAAGCTTTTCGGTTGCTTTAAGTGCAGTAATGTACTGACAACATGGATCCAGCCCTCCCTTCTTAGTTAGGAAACTGTAGTTTCAGAGTTCTTCAGTACTAAAACTTTTATCTCGCATTCAGCAGAACCAAGTGGACCTCTTGTTGTGCTCTTCAGCAGTGCTGTGTGTCAGGAGGTATCTGAACTTTCTTTCCAGATTTATACAGCTTTTGGTTTATTGACAATTTTCGTCCAAAAGCTTTCACTGGCTGCCCAACTCCTCTTCCATTTATTTTTATCTTGTGTCTCAGACTGGTTTTTAGACTGCACAGCAGTCTCTGCATCCCGAGGGACTGCCACTCAGTTTCGGTGACAGTTTAGGTAGCCAAAGTCTGGCAGCGGTTTCTTACCAAAGGCATTTGGATCCACGTCTCATGCGCAGAGGGGTATGATTTACATTCACACTTTGAACAGGCTAAATAGGAGTATTGTTTCTTTCTGGTGTCCCTTAGCTCAAGTTTTAAAATCTAACTGCTAAATTAATTTCCAGTGTCCAGGAGCTAATGCCGAGGCAAGGTCCTTACAAGTAGGTTGCTGTTTTTATCTACTCTTTCAACCACAAGATCCTGTCTGACCTGACAATGTATTGGTTCAGTTTTCTTATTGCTCTCTCAGTTTTCCTGGAAATTCCAGACCTTTTAGGACTCTACTAAGACCACATTTTAGGTTGAAGATGGAATTCATGAGCTTCTTCCAGGATGTATCCAGCAGCCTTTCCTGTGTCTTTTTGGGTTCAGAGAATGGATCTGTTATATCTCACGTGGTCATTGAAAGGGATTGATGTCGATGTCTTGCCTCTGGCACTCTTCAGTGAAGAGAGGAAAACATGACTTTTCCAGTGCTGGCAGTCCAGGAAAGACATGTTTTACAACTCCTCCTTTTGTTCACTTAAAACAATGTTGTCTCTCATTTCCAACATGTTTCCTATGCTACCAGGGCTTATGTGAAGCTTGAAAACCTCTTGGAAACAAGCTGGCTGCCCTCATAGGCTTGCTTGGTATTGTTCCTCCTTTTAAGTGTCAGAGAAAGGAGATGATACTGCATAGTCTGTCTTGGAAGAACCTCTATCTTGAGGGGCGGGGGGACCTCGGGTACCATCACACTGTAAGTACGTCATCCCTCTCTGATGTGCTTTTAAAAATGCAGTGAGTGTGCCAAGCGAGCTGCCATGGTCTGCATTCGTGCTGTGTAGCTGCTTGCTCTGTCACTTCCGCTCAAGGTTTGATTTCTTCTGGTTATTTTGTCCCTAGAAGAGTGAAATGGAGCCGAAGTGTACGGCCAACACGGTTGTCCTCAAAGCTTCCTACTCTTTGACAGTGTTTGCCACTTGGTTAGGACAAAGGAAGACTTTATTTTCTTTTTTTTGTCAGAATCAAACCAAACTGTGCAAAATTTTCTGTTCCTACCTTAGACACTGGCACATCTGGAATACTTTGAGAAGTCAGGGACCCGCCAAGGGAAGTTACAACAGTCTGCCACTGTTGTGTCAGGCTGAGATACAGCTTCCAAGAGCTCCTCAGGAATCAGTTGGTTCAAATTCATATTTCTTTTATGAAGTGAATTATTTGCTGTATTAGATTTTGAAGGAAATTACTTAATCTGCCTTTCTTCCGTTTCTTTGCTGTTTGATTCACTCCATTTTGTCAAGGCTAATGAATTATCTGTCATATTTCTTGTGGTGTAGTGGGCTAGAGCTGCAGTGACTCCTGTGAAGGTATTATGGAAAGGTGCTTATATCCTAAATAGAAAATCCCATTTTTCATGAGCACTTGAATATTTTTACTGACTTGCTAGGTTTAACTAATAGGCCTGGACAGGCTAAACTCTTACAACTCTTCCTGTCAGGGGAGCTGCAGCATTGTTCTTTAATTCCCCTATTTATCTAGGATTTGACGCCAAATAGACTTGAACTTTTGTTTCGGTCACAGTGGTTACATGTGATTTCAGATGAGTCTGACTAATTCTTTTAGGCAAAACATCTTGCAGTCAGCAACATCTCACAGACCATTTCTTTTCATAGACAGCTTCATAGCTATTTCCATTTGAGGCTAGTAAAGTACTTATGTTTACTGACAGAAAACATTGTGCTTTGCACTCCTGCAACTGGTGCCTGGGAAAAATGTTCTTCTTTTGTCTTTTAGAAACTATACTAGTTTGTAAGACGGACAACAATGAAACCTGTAGAAAATGGAGATGAAAACGGCGAGGGGGGTGGCTGGAAAGGGGGGAGCAGTATCACTCAGCCTCATAACTTCTGTTTTCTTTGCCAGTTCTAAAGCGGATGACTTATCGACTGCTATTCTGAAGCAGAAGAACAGGCCCAATCGGTTAATTGTTGATGAAGCCATCAATGAAGACAACAGCGTTGTGTCACTGTCCCAGGTGTGTCATCTGTAAAAGCAAAGCATTTAATCTGGTAATTTGCAAGCTGTTGCTGAGTGTTAACTTGAAATGTAACTTTGCAACATGAATCCAAGTATTTGTGTCAGAAGCTGCAGCTGTTATGAGTAAGTGAGGGTTGTCTCGTCTTGTTTCCTAACACTCTTCCATGATAAAATGTATTTTGATTCTCAGTTTGTAGGATTCAGTTGAGCTTGTGCCCTTAGTCTGGCTTCAGGATTAGCTCTTGACCAGCGTAGTGGGAGCCTCTGTCCTTGTGGATTTAGTATATCGCTTCCAAGATGTAATTCTCCGAAGTCAAGTAACTCTCCTTCAAATGCTTGAGTTCTTGTTTTGTCA
Organism: Phoebastria nigripes; assembly: GCA_035582835.1. Lineage (NCBI taxonomy): Eukaryota > Metazoa > Chordata > Aves > Procellariiformes > Diomedeidae > Phoebastria > Phoebastria nigripes. Next base: position 1,134,634 of record JAYKAV010000977.1, on the reverse strand, counting down.
AAAGCTTGTTCTAATGCAGTTACTATTTACAGGCGAAAATGGACGAATTGCAACTGTTCAGAGGAGATACCGTTCTGCTAAAAGGAAAGAAGAGGAGAGAAGCAGTCTGCATTGTTCTGTCAGATGACACCTGCTCAGATGAGAAGATTCGCATGAATAGGGTTGTTCGCAACAACCTGAGAGTGCGCCTGGGTGATGTGATCAGGTGAGGACTCGTTTGCTAACTGTTGCGTATCCCTGGGTTGCCTAAAGAATTTGTGCGCTGGCTCTGAATTGATTGAGTCAGTAGCAGAGACAGAATCTGCAGGAGGTATTCTTACGTMTTCCAGACATCTTCCAGTTTCCACAGAAATGTTTTCAAGTGCGTGGCTTACATCGGGGATCTCCGTTTACTTTTGCATGTGTTTCYGGCTGTATGCATCTTCAGATGAATACTAAAAAATGATGCTAAAGATTCTTGAAGTCTCTTCAGGACCTTTACAAGCCCAGGTCCTGTCATTAAATTGAGTGGTTCGATTATCCCACTGTTGTCACAGTCATCTTCCCAAATTTACATTGTCAGGTGAACTTGCAGATTTTTCTTGTCTAAATTTTTAATGTCTACAGTGTTAGCTGTGGAAGGCATTAAGCAACATTGTGATTGATCTCGTAGTATCTGAGCTGCCCTATGACAAACAGAAGTTAAAACTTGCTAGAAATGAGTGACAAAACCATGAAGGAGTCAAACAGCAAGATTAAAAATCCCCAAAGGATGTTTATATTCTGATTTTTGTAACAAAAATAGCTTTAAAATTAGGAATGCTTAAAAAGTGTTGCAGGGATTTTGTTGTGCAACAACAAGTATACATCTCGGCTTACGGGAGACAGGTTCCATTCTGTGACGGGAGTAGGGGGAAAAACGTTATTTCTTAAACATAAAAGTGCTAATTTGCAGGCTTAAATATGGGAGGGCTGACAGCTCTTCCTCCTGAGCATCTTCCTAATCTGAAATATCCTGGGTGTTCTGGGAAAATTGGAGCCTGGTCTCTGACACTAGACTTCTTGGGGTGATATCTGGAATAATCTTTAAATGCAAAATGTGTTTCATATGAACTTTGTAGAGGACAGGAATGAGGCTATTCCACCCATAAATCTACYGCTAGAAAATGCAAGTTTTAAACACCACTGTAGTTGGAACTGAACAGTGCTTTGTGCCAGTCTGTGGATTTAAGATAAAGGTGAATCCTTACTTTAACCTGATGTGAGGTTACTGTTGGAGTCATTTCTAGTGTGACAGCTCAGGCTGTGCTCTCCCCTTCTCTGCCAGGACTGTGTGCGTAGTGGTTGTCAGCCTTCCAAATGTGTTACCGATTGCCTTAGCTTCGTTGCAAGGGTCAGAGAATTTTCACACCTYTTGCCCTCACAGTTTTTCTTGCTGATCTGTAACTGCTTATTGTGTTACTTTCTGTGGCCTGGTTTCTGCCAAAATCCAGATTCATGCGCTAATCGCTTCCTGCCTGTGGTCTGTCAACTCTGTTCCTTCTGGGGCAGTCTGCCTTTTCCTTTAGCCTTTCTGCTGTATCCTCTCTGTAAAGCCTGTGGTAAAAGAATCTATGAAGAGTCTCTAACAAAAGTCATGTATGAAAAGTTGCATGCTTAGCTGCAGTTCCACGTAGACTTTTCTTAGCTGGCAAAGCCAGTTTGAGCTTTCTAACACAGCCTGGTACTCTTGAGCTATCGCTACAGTAGGCTGTTGTCCTACACTGCAAAATAGTAACTGTAGTGTTTATTTAAAAAGGGGGAAGGGGCCTTCGGACTTTAACCTAAATGTCAGCGTCCACAAAGTGGGACTGACATACACCTGGCTGCAAGCTGGTTACCCCTGGTTGGTACTGTGAGAGCCTTTGCTCAGAGTCAGGGTTGTCAGCAACAGGGGCTCTGGTCTCTGTAGTAAGTTAGAGGGAGGAGCAAAGAGCTTCCCCCATCTCCCTTTCCCTTGCAGCTGGTTCAGCAGTAGCTCGTTGCTGAAACAAAAGCTAGCTCGTGACTCTCACAGGTCTTTAGGATGCATTAGTAACTTGCGAATGTGCCTTGGCGGGAGGATGGCGAAGCGGGGCTGAAGAAGAGCAGGGGGTAGGAAGAAACTATGAAACTCCCCAGCGGCCTTGGATAGGGCTGGGAGGAATGAAGGAAAGTGTGTTATGAAGACTAGCTCTTGATGGGCATGATTTTTGCCTTGTCAGCACTGAAACGTTCTTATGCAGGTGGGAAGTCTCCCCAGGACTTTAGAGGGTCCTTTCTGGCATTTGTACTGGCCTGGGAAGGGGCATCACTGCCTTTTCCAGACTCATGTGTCAGTCCAGCGTGATGTGGCTAACTGGAGTTTTCTTCTGTTGCAGCATCCAACCTTGCCCAGATGTGAAATACGGCAAACGTATCCATGTGTTGCCAATTGATGACACGGTAGAAGGGATCACAGGGAATCTGTTTGAGGTCTATCTCAAACCGTACTTCCTGGAAGCATACAGACCCATCAGGAAAGGTAATAGTGCCTGTTATTGAAGTCTTGATGGCAGCAAGTCTGAGCTAGTCCTGAGACTGAATAAGGAGAATTTCTAGAAGCTTGCACAGATTTCTGCGAGGCATTAGACTGACATCTGTAGAGTGAGATTTTGCTGGTGCTGATTTAATTTTTTCCTGATCTTCAGAAGAAAGGGTGATTGCTGCTGCTGGCTGGCAGAGCAGCTTGATAGTTCTCCTGTGTTTTTTGGCTTCATGAGATGGGAGAGCATCAGAAGAGGCTCAGGTAGAACTCAGGAGAAAATCTCATTAAACTAAGTTGCTACCACTTGATGGAATTGGGGAGTTGCCCACATATTAATCAATTGGTTGGGTGTACCAGCTGGCACCCTGACTAAATTAACTTCTTCAAAGTAATTTAATAACTGGGAGAGTGCATAGAAAACCAAATGCACTTTTGGAGTTTTGCTAGTAGCACTTCTGCTGGAACAAATAGGTCCTAATACACTATAAACACAAGCTGAAGTTATCCAGCTTCTGTAGCCCAGTTTAGCCAGGAGTCATAGTGTGGTATTATATATTATTCTGCTTCTGGAGACAACCAGTTCGAACTAGTAACAACTAGTTATAATAACTTCAGAATGGTTTTTTATTAAGTTAGGGCTTTTTGCCTGTTTTAGAAATGTTAAATTGAAAATGAATGGAAAAGAAATGTGATTCCTTGCCTTTGTGTTTTGCATTTAGGCAGAGTATTCTTTTCTATTGTTTGCTGGTTTTGTTTGCTGTTTGTTACTGGATGAAATTTGAGAACTTTAACTGCTGCAGATCTAAACAGTGCTCGGATAGTCACAGTATATGCAGCTCTGGAGTTTAAAATGCAGAGCAGTGTTACAAATACCAGCAGTGTATGCCTGTGTAACCCACTTCCTTGTCCTCCGGGGCTGCTGGTAGTACAAGGGTCGACATTTTGCAGACATCGGTTGCAGCAGGCTACTGAAGTGTGGGGTTTTACAGGTGACATCTTCTTGGTGCGTGGAGGGATGCGTGCAGTGGAGTTCAAAGTGGTGGAGACAGATCCCAGTCCGTACTGCATAGTGGCTCCGGACACAGTGATCCATTGTGAAGGAGAGCCCATCAAACGAGAGGTGAGCAGAATCCTGCCATGCTGTTCTCCTACTGAATCCCCTCTGTCCGAAATCTATTTCTGTGACAGTGCTTGAGAGCAGCAGTGTTTGCAGCTCCTGTTTTGGCATTTTGTGTATTGAATGCAATGGTTAGAAACTGTGGTTTCAGGAGATGAGCTGCTGCTGAAGGTAGTCAGAGAAATGTACTTCCAGTGTCCTTCCCCATATGCTGAGATAGCACCAGTGCGTAGGTTTGCTGATGAGATGCCATACTTTGGCAGCAGCTGGTTTTGCATCTGCTTCCACATATCTCATGCTGGACTTGGATGCATCTTTTAATTCCAAGGTTCCCTTGATCCATACCAGGGAGAGCTTATAATGTTGCTAAATTTCATGCCATGTGAAAAGAAAGCAATTAGTTCTTTTTCAGTGAGAAAGTTGAAATCCCAAAATGGTTGACTTAAAAAAAAAAAAAAAAAATTCCCCAGTCCCTTAAGGTGTCTAGCCTTGAGTGTCCCAAGCTTGAGGCAGCCTGAGTGGCTTCTCTGTCAGGTCTTGGCCACCTTACTGTTACAGAGTAGGAAATCTCAGAGAAATGATCTAAGATGGTCGCATACTTTGTAAAGTAAGTCCCTTTTTACTACCTGCAAATCAGGGTGAGTGCTGGTTTGTAGTTAGCTGCCTTCTGAAAAAGTCACCTCTGTGTGACACTTGTGAGGCTGCATCTGGGCACCCCATGAGTCCAGTTTGGGCTCTTCAGGACGCAGCAGAGACAGATAGGAGCAAGTTCAGCCAAGGTTTCCCCCAACCCTGGAGGAGGGCCCAGAGAGGGCAGGAATCTCCAAACCTGGAGACCTTCGGTGCTTGATAGGGCCAGACCCTGAGTGACCTGCTTGAGGTAGTAGTTCCCATTTGTGGGTCTTGGACAGAGCCTCTCTGAGATTCCAGGCTGTGTTATTTTATTTTAGTGTGGCCTAATGTTACAGATAACTAAGGCCAGTAGAGATTTGGACAGCCAAATGAATGGACACTATAGAGCTGTACTGGAAGAGTTGGTTACAGTTGATCTTACCCACGTGTCTGGATCTTAATATTCTCTGTTAATTTGAGTCAATCCCAAAACACAACGCTACATCTGAGAACTGTATGATAGCTAGAGTATGTCAAGTAGTTAGAGATATCACTTACAGTTTAAGGAATAAGTATATTTTATACTGAGCTTCGTTGTCTATTGCTATCTTTGTTAGCCACATTGGAGGGTCACAGAGCTTGTTTTGCGCTAGAGTCTGTAGGGAACCTGGCAGCAGAGGCTGTCATTCAAGAGGGTGGGCTTCAGTGAGGTCTAGGTATGTGCAGGCGATTCCCTTTGTATGTCTGGGAAGACAGAGCTAAGAAACAATTGTAGAAGACACCAGGAAGACTTGAAAGTGAGAATCTCAAAACAGCAAAGAAATGGCTACGAGCAAAAACCCAGATTCCTGGCTTCTATAGACTGGGAGGGGTTGTTGAACTATTGTTTTCACTCAGATGTTTAATATATTTCCTTCCGGATAGGACGAAGAGGAGTCACTGAATGAAGTGGGCTATGATGACATTGGTGGCTGCCGGAAGCAGCTGGCTCAAATCAAAGAGATGGTGGAACTTCCCCTCCGACACCCTGCGCTCTTCAAGGCCATAGGCGTGAAGGTAAGTCCCCGTGTGCACCAAGTGGATGAGTGGGCTTGCCCTTCCAGATGACTCTTGATGTCAGAGGTTTATGAGGCATTGGCAGGGGGAAAAAGTAATTTGTGGGTTTTTTTTTAATGCTGGTGTTAGGAAAGTATTTCGTTACATGTTCTGGACACAGATTAAAGTACTGGCAGCTTGTAAGGCAGTGTGATGCTTTGAATCAGTGCTGTCAGTTACTGGCAGGGTTTTTGTTTGTGTGTCATGCAAAGTAGTAAGGGTGTTGATAGCAATGCTGGGATGACAGCTGTTGCATGAGTTTGCATCACAATTTCGGACTGGCTTTATCAAATGCTTACAATTTCAGTGTGAAGCTACTTAGGCATTCAGATACTAGCTCACTACCTAAGTCCCTTGCCTTTGTCCTCAGCCTCCACGTGGGATCCTGCTGTACGGTCCTCCTGGCACTGGTAAAACACTGATTGCCCGAGCAGTGGCCAATGAAACGGGGGCTTTCTTCTTCCTGATCAAYGGTAAGTTTTGTGGCTGCTTTGGCCCCCGATCTGTTGTGTGCTCATCCATCCGTCTTACGGTAATGAATGGTGTTAATAGGGCTTGTAGAGCCACGTTGTCTCCCTGACATCCTTCCTTACCTCTTTGAAGCGTGCCTCTGGGGACATGTGGAGGCCATTTCTGTGGAAGCATCTGTAGTGGCACTTCCCTTAAGCTTGATTGTGTTGTAGCAGGGTGGTTGGAAGACAGCTTTGCGATGCAGGGACTTGGAGTCTGTCTGGTTTGGTGCTCATTTGTGTTGGTGAGGGTAAAGCTGGGAGTGAAGTGCTGAGAGTATTCTAAGTATATGGGTGCAGGACACTTGCTTCTGTTGCTGTCACCATGTTCCATTCAGAAAAGAAGCTGGTCTGCTGTGGATTTCTCTTTCCCCTCAAGTAAAGCACAAGACCTGTTTTGTTTCATGTAACATTAATTGGGAGGAACTTTCCTGAAAGCTATAATGAGTACCTTGGGATTTAGCTACAAGTGACAGAACCCTTCCTATTGATAACTCTCACCTGTAGCAGTCGAGATGGTTACTGGTTTATGTCCAGTAAGGACCAAATTTTGAATTTTCCTCGCTGCTTTTCTGTCCCATTTTACAGTCCGTGCTGGAATAACTGAACATTTTTACTTAAGGAGTGCTGCTTTTCTTTTAGGATTTCAATCACATAGACCCATGAAGGCGATAGCAAAGGAGTGTATAGCACAGCATAGCAGTGACCAGCAGTAGGGAAGTGACTTGCTTTGCATCTCAAGATATCAGCTGTCAGCTAGCAGCTTTGCACTCCTGAGGGTCAGGTTTCTTTTTCTTGGATCTTTTAGAAGCATACTTTCTCTTCATTACCACTCCCATCGGCATGATGGAAAAATCTGTAAAAACAGAATAAATCTGTAAGCCTGCACTAGCGTTCAGCAATTGTAGGAGATCTCTGGGGAATGCTGTCCTTCCTTCTGGGATTGATGTGCTTACACATTTTTATTTTTTTCATTTATTCATTGAGAGAAGATGGTATTTGGGTTTTTGGTTTTTTGGTTTTGTTTTGTTGGTTTTTGTTTTTTAAACTCATTTACAGGATCTTACAGAGGTAAATTTATACCTGTGTTATGTAAGCTAAAGGCAGCTTCAGTATCTCAGAGCTTTTTCCTTCCCTACCCTGATAATTCATCACCATATAATTTGATTGGTTTTCTTGCAAGCTAGGACTGGCATTAACAGTGTGTGGTGGCACATTACAGAGAAGCTCACCAAGTGTGAAATAGGGTAAGGAAAGAGGCAGCTAAAGGTAGCTCATTGACTAGCGCTGCATTCTGTTAGAGTAAACTGAAAACACCAGAATAATGATAGGAAGTAATTCTGCATGCTGTTCTTGCCTGTTCAGCTGCAAATTTAGTGAACTCGGTTGATAGCGTTTGCTTTGGTTTGAATTATAGATTGTCCTGTGTGAACGTTGTACTAAAAAAATTCAGCTGCATGTCTTGGGGCTAGCTGCCTCTCTTCTGGGTGCCACTGTGCCGCTATTTTTCAGGTCCTGAGATCATGAGCAAGCTGGCTGGTGAGTCTGAGAGCAACCTGAGGAAAGCCTTTGAAGAAGCAGAGAAGAATGCTCCTGCCATCATCTTCATTGATGAACTGGATGCCATTGCTCCTAAGAGAGAGAAGGTAAAGAAAGCCTGTAGAAGGTAAAGTCGTACATCCTTTTTGGTAGCAGCTGGTGTGAATCTCTGCATTTGACTACAAGGTAAAGCAGTATTTAACTTAACATCTGATTTCAGTTGGACGTGAGAAGAATCAGATATAGTTCACCATGTTTCTTAACAGCTCACTGCTGTTCTATCTGTCTGCTCTGGTGCAGTAGTAGCTCCTGTGCTGTGTTGTAGAGCTTTTGATCTAACCAGTGCCTTCTCCGTAGACACATGGAGAGGTGGAACGTCGCATAGTGTCTCAGCTGTTGACTCTTATGGACGGACTGAAACAGAGAGCACACGTGATCGTTATGGCAGCTACCAACAGACCTAACAGCATTGACCCAGCACTCAGGCGATTCGGTAACCACGATTGCAGTCTCTTTCTTGTGTATCATGTACTTTGCTACAGGTTATGCGTCGGGGGCCTTGGAAGGATTGAGCAAAAATTAATACTAAACAACTTCTGTGTATTACATAAACTATTGACTTGTCTCCAGCTGCTTGTTTGAAATTAATTTCTTCCAGCCTTTGGTATCATTTTCTGTGCCGTATTAGGTTAGAACTTGTAGAAATAAAAAAACGCTTTGAAGCGGAAAAGTGTGCTAGCCTCTATTAGGTGAAGCTATTTCAGGACACACTGAAGGRGTAAATGCTTAAGGGGATGTTCATGCCTTAGGTTGCAGAAAGCTCTGAATTGTCTGATTTCTCTTTCTTTTATTGATGAGAAGTCCGGTAGTTTCTGAGATTCAGGTTTTTGAAACTTTGCATTGTGAATGAATGTCTGGTGTATGACCAGTTGGTAAAGTCTGTAACAGCAAACCAGTCAAGTGTGCAGGGGAAAACAGCCTCTTAAATTTGTAGTGAGCCATTTGAATGCACAGCTATGGCTAGAGGAAAATGATAGGTGTACGTACCTTACTTAATACTGCAGTAATACCTAGGTGTCCTGCCTCTCCAGATACTGGGGCAGTTCATGTTTTTCACCACTTGGGTACTGCTGTTAAAGTTCTGAAAAATGAAATCTCTCAGTATTTGTGGACTCTTGTGATGAGGACACAAAGGTAGCAATAAACAAAAATGTCTCATGGTATGTTGGTTTGGGGAAGCATATTTTCCTAAAAATGAGGATCAGAAAAAAGTTATTAAACCAGCAATCGTCTGTGTCATATAACCTTGAACTCTAGTTAATACAGTAGTCTCACTTTCCCTAAATGGCTAAAGCCTTTCCTCCTTCTCTGATCTGACTCTGCTACTGTGCTGATAGGTGCCGCAGAGAAACCCAAAGCTCTGGCATTTTCTGAAATTGTATGTGTTTGTGGCTTGTCATCAGGTTGTTCAGTCAGAGGAAGGCAGCAACTGCAGCTCCTCTAGTTTGCAGAATCAGCAGCTCAACATATGTTTTGTGCTCCCCAGGTCGTTTTGACAGAGAGGTAGATATCGGTATCCCAGATGCCACTGGGCGCCTGGAGATCCTGCAGATCCACACAAAAAATATGAAACTGGCTGATGATGTGGATCTGGAACAGGTGAGTAGCATGCTATTAGGAAAGCTTGTCTCTGCAGACAGATGTTCCCGATGCTCTGTTTTGTAGTGGAAGAGTTGTTAAGGCTCCATCGCATAAATGTAGTTGCTCATTTAGGACAGCATGAAACTGGGTGAATGTGTGACCTCTGGGCTTCCTTCTAACTAGTTTACCAGTGACCAAAAATCCTCACTCACTAGTTAAGAATGGCATGGCTAAGTGAAACAAATGTGTATCAGTCCAGTCTGGAAGTGCCTTGCCACTCTCCTCCTGGGTTTGTTTGCTGTGGCATTCTCTTTAAAAGTAAAGCAAGCCTGAAACAGCTCACACAAAGCTGGGTGAGTGTTATGGTGACACTGGACACCACATGTAAACTGGATGGTTCCTGTAATCTCTGTCCTGAATGAAGAACTGCAGTCCTCAGGATTATCTTTCTGCACACCATCTGAATTCCAGTTGCACCTTTGATCTCAAGTAGGAGATGRAACAGTGGTGTCTTTGCCTGTTAAATATGTGGTAGCACTTGTCTTGAATCTGCAGCAAAGCACTGATGTTCCTGTCCTCCAGAGCTTTGTTGCACTTCCCAGTGAGTGACCAGAACATCCATCGCCCATGCAGAGCGCTTGCCTGTATCCCTGTGAGTCACAGTCAGTGCTCTGCTTTCAGGTGGCAAACGAGACCCATGGCCATGTTGGTGCTGACTTGGCTGCTCTTTGCTCAGAAGCTGCTCTTCAGGCTATCAGAAAGAAGATGGATCTCATAGACCTAGAAGATGAAACCATCGATGCTGAAGTGATGAACTCGCTGGCTGTGACCATGGATGACTTCAGGGTAATGCAGGAATGCCCCTCTTTCTTTTGGGTGCAATATCTAATTGCTCATCTGAAGCAAGTGAACATAATGTGTTAGAATTCATATAATGCGGTTTCTTGTAATGATAGTGGGCTCTGAGCCAGAGCAACCCTTCTGCTCTTCGGGAGACTGTGGTGGAGGTGCCACAAGTTACCTGGGAAGATATTGGTGGTCTAGAAGATGTAAAGAGAGAACTCCAGGAGCTTGTACAGGTAAGGGTTTCCAACAGATTTTTGCCTAGTCAGCTTGAAATATAATAATAAAATCCAGAACTTCTGCAGATTCCTGTTTGGGCTGTGAACAGGGTAAATGCAGAGGTTTTTATGGTATTTGCTTGTAATGGACTAAAAATACCATGCCGTTCCATCTTAGTGAACTTGAAGAGGAAGGTGCTGGGAAGCAGCATTAGGCTTTCCTTAGCTGGGTGGGTGTTGTGCTACATGCAGAAACAGCAGCAGTTCTGCTTGTCTTAAGTGGACACCAGCAGTGGGACCACTGCTGAAAGTCCTCTTACACGGTGGCTTTATATGCTAGAAAGTGGATGAAGATTCTCATGCAGAGAGCCTCCAAAGGGCTTCCCATCAGCATTAGCACAGGGACAGGTGAGGAGTAATTGTGAAGCCTTCTACAAAGGGACAGACTGTGAGAAAGTCATGAATGGTCTGTGGAAACTCCTGGTGGGTGCATTGGGATGCTTTGGGTTTAATATGTTCCTGCTTTCAGTTGGCACTGTAGGAGCATCCTGTCTGTGGATAAAAGAATCTAATTTTCAATCTAATTTTCTGGTGTTAAAATCATCACCTATCTCTGACCTCGTTGCTGAGGATAAATGCTCACGTCRGACACCTTGCCTGTCTCTGGAGAGCAGAGCGAATAGGTTAGATAATGAGCTGTTCCCTTTTGCTTCTGCCGGGCAGAGTGAAGTTGGGGTTAAGTGTGCTGGAAAACTACCTGAACTGGTACTTAGTTCTTAGAGGTAAATAGGTTGTTTAAGGCAGCTCTCCAATTTAGCTGTGGTGCTTTTCAAACCAGTGTCCCATTTAAAAACTCCAGTGCACTGACCAGGCAGGATCTTGTGTTTAACCCACCAGAAATCTCAGGTAGTGTTTCTGGTAGGAGGAGAAACAAAACTGAGCTAGAGAAAGATGTCCCTGCCCATGGCAGGGGGCTTGGACTAGATTATCTTTGAAGGTCCCTTCCCACCCAAACCATTCTGTGATTCCAAGGTACAGGCCTGTTCTGGCTCATCACAAGAGGTTTTTGTTTGTTGGTTTTGTTTTCCTTCAGTACCCTGTGGAGCACCCAGACAAGTTCCTCAAATTTGGTATGACGCCATCGAAAGGTGTTCTGTTCTACGGGCCACCTGGTTGTGGTAAGACGCTGCTGGCCAAAGCCATTGCCAACGAATGCCAGGCAAACTTCATTTCCATCAAGGGGCCGGAATTGCTCACCATGTGGTTTGGCGAGTCTGAAGCCAACGTGCGTGAGATCTTTGACAAGGTAAGTGTTTCTTCTACTCCCTGTGCTATGTTCGTGCTGAGGTACCCCAGAACTTTGTCTTCACTGCGTCTTTCTTACTGGCCTGGTTCTTGTTTGTGTCTTTTGTGTTTTCCCCACTTGCACGGAGAGCAGGGGCTGCTTTCCTGATGTTAGGGAATTAATCCTCTTCAGCAACATAGCTATTTAAACTGTTTTCTCTGGCTGCAATTTGCATCTGTTGTTACAGGATGATAAATGCCACAGTGCCTTAGCAGTGAGACTAGTGTAAGAATGGCATAGATATCCTCCACATCCCTGAAGACTTACCTTGACACCTCATTAGCCGTCACCATCTGCAGATTTTCAAAATACCCTGTGGGTTCTTGTCCTGCAATATACATGGCTTAGAAAGGCCTACTGCCCAGTTGCCCCATAGATAGTGTCGTCTCCTGTCCCAGAAGGTATCTGCATGGATTATCCTGGGAATCCTCTCTCTTGTGATCAGGGAAGGTGCTGATAGAACAAAGTTGGAAGGAGAGTGAGAGAGAAAAATTTAGGTTGTAAGGGAACCTCAGAGGCCATTTAGTCCAGCTGTTTGTCCAGAGCAGGGACATAACTTGGAAATTCGATCAGGTTGCTCAGTGCCTCGTGTTCTGAACATGTGCTAAGGGGTGGAGAATCCCTGACCTCTCTGGGCMTGTGTGCTAGTGTTTGAGCTCTCTCACTGCAAAGAATTTTTTTTCCATATTTCTAACTGGAATTTTCTTTGCAGCCGTTTGTGCCTGTGGTCTTTCATCCTTCACTGCACACCTCGAAGAAAGATCTGGCTCCCTTTTCCCTATAACTGCCCATTAGGTAGCTAAAGACAACGATTGGATTTCCACCTTCCATTGGATGGAAGTATCACCTACAGATACTTGAGTGCCTAAATGACCAATTGATGTCCCCAGGTCTTGCAGGGAGAGTTCTAGTCCAGGCAAATTGGCTCCAGTTTTCCCTCTAGGCGTTGGAGTTACCACCCTTCTGCCTGGTTCACAATGCTCCCAGCTTTGGGGAAATTCAGCTGCTTGTTCAGGAGATTTTAATTGAGGGTTTGTGTGGCAGGAGACTGTTCTGGAGCAGCTCCTCCAAGCTCTCCTTGCAGCAGCAGTGCTCTGGTACTCCTCTGAGCTGCTTTAATGGTAGGGTAGGCTTAGTGTGAAATCAGTGTGCTCCTCACCAGGTGGTATTAACATGGACTAATTGTTCCCATTTGCTTTTTGCAGGCCCGCCAAGCAGCTCCTTGTGTGCTCTTCTTTGATGAGCTGGACTCCATTGCAAAGGCTCGAGGTGGGAACATTGGCGATGGTGGTGGTGCTGCAGACCGTGTCATCAACCAGATCCTGACAGAGATGGACGGCATGTCCACCAAGAAGAACGTCTTCATCATCGGTGCCACCAACAGGCCAGACATCATTGACCCAGCCATCTTGCGCCCCGGCCGCCTCGATCAGCTCATCTACATCCCCCTGCCTGACGAGAAGTCCCGGGTTGCTATTCTCAAGGCCAACCTGAGGAAATCGCCAGTTGCCAAGGTAGGATCTGCGCCCTGACTGCATCTGACTTGGGTTTGCTGTGTGCTGCACATGCTCCTCACAAGCTGGGGACAGAGCAGAGGGCTGGTGGCTGCTCCACGCGGTACAGAGCTGGGAAACCTTCAGTTCCTGAAGGATGGAAATTAAGAGGTATGGGGAGGCTTGAGCTCTGAGGCTAGGTATCAAGGAAGCTAGGTGTCGGTGTGTAAGCACAGCAGGTCTTTGTCACATAGTGGGAGTTCTGCCCACAGTGCAGGAAGAGGAAAGCCTGTTACGGCAAGATGGAAAAGATTCTTGTACTCTGAAAGAAAAGTAAATGTAGAACATAGGGGTGGGAAATGGAAGTTGAAGAGGAACCATTGCAGTTAATTGTTGCTGAACTCTGTTGTAGGCAAGAGCTATGTCCCTTGCCTGGGGAGCAGGCAATAATGCAACTGACAGTTAATCAGAGAAAAGCAGATGTCAAGTGAGAGCTCAAGCTTTTTTATGCCAAGCTTACCTTTTTAGGTTCTGTTGGGAAGGAAAGCTTCAGAGGAGGTTGCTACCCCCTTCAGTTGAGGGGAAGGAGGAGAAGGTCAATTGTCTTGGTCTCCCTGTGCCCCATCTCCATTCCCAGTCTGTCAGTGTTTCGTTTGACTCCTAATGCTGAGACCTGAGCAAATCATATCCTAAATCCACAAGTGCAGAAGCATTTACAGGCACTTTGTGCATTCTTGTTGGGTGTGTGGGGAGCGTGGCCTGCCTTCGTGTGTGGTTAGCTTTTCCCAGAAACAAGAACCTTAACAGCTCATCTTTTCAAAACTGGACAAAGTTAAGGCAGCACCTTGGTACCACGGGATCTGAAGACACCTCTCTGTCACCTGAGGTTGTAAGGTATTAAGGAGAGGCCTCTTTTTTTTTTTTTTTTTTTTTTTTTTTTTTTTTTCACTATGATGTTGACTTGGATTTCCTAGTTTAGTTGACCAATGGCTTTTCGGGGGCTGACCTGACAGAAATTTGCCAGCGTGCCTGCAAACTGGCCATCCGTGAGTCCATCGAGAGCGAGATCAGGCGAGAACGCGAGAGGCAGACCAACCCTTCCGCCATGGTGAGTGGGGCACTCTGAGCTTTCCCTGCTCATGAGATGGGCAGCCCGCCTCTGCCCATGGGTGAGGTGCGATGTGTTCGTCTCTGTAATCATCGGGTGGGGACAAGTGGGCTCTTGGCACAGAGCGTGGACCTGGAGCACTTTGTTCTCATCTTGTGGGAGGGTGAGGCCCTCCTGGGGTGCCTCATTGTCAACATTGCTCAGAATGAGCTCATGGTCTGCTGCAGTGTCCCTCTCCAGCCCCTGCCTCGGTGGGTGTTGGAGCATCCTGGCCTGGAGGGAGGCTGTGGGTGGCCGTTGGGCCGCAGAGCTCGGGCATGCAGCTGACCTGGGCCGCCCTCCCTCCCGCTGCAGGAAGTGGAGGAGGACGACCCGGTTCCCGAGATACGCAGGGATCACTTTGAGGAGGCCATGCGCTTTGCTCGCCGCTCTGTCAGTGACAACGACATCAGGAAATACGAGATGTTTGCACAGACTCTACAGCAGAGCCGTGGCTTTGGCAGCTTCAGGTAACCATGGGGGAGTGGGGGGAGGGCAGTGTGGCTCAGCCGGCCCCAGAGCAGAGCACTGAGGCAGCTTTCTGCTGGATTCTGGGTGACAAACCCCTCTTCCACTGYGCTTTCCTGTTCTCCCCAGTGTGTACAGCAGCCAGTACACAACGTGGTAGGTGTAGGCTGTGCTGCAGGTCGGTTGTAGCTGCTCCGTTAGTGCTTCTGAAATCCATCAAACCTTTTTCCTTTAACACAAGCGGCAGCCATGTGAGCCTTTTGCGTGACCTGCTGTAAGGCTTCATCCCGTTTCTCCTGCCTGTCCTACTTGGCACCGGGGTGTTGGCGTGGAGGGAGGGGATGGCGCTGAGCTGCAAGGAGGCTTTTGAACAGCATCTCTTCTCTCCCCTTCTGCGCCACTGCACGCAGGTTCCCGTCAGGTAACCAGGGCGGCGCCGGCCCGAGCCAAGGCACAGGAGGCGGCAGCGGGGGCAACGTGTACAGTGAAGACAATGACGATGATCTCTACGGTTAACTCGCTGTCCTTGGTGGACCAAACTCCAAATCAGGCCACGTTGTACAGGGAAAAATCCAATGTTCAATGGACTCTCGGCTTCTTCATTCCTCAGTCAGAACAGTGTAGCTGCACGTCAGACTTTGTACAGGGAATGTTTTCTGCAAACACAAATCCAGACCATTGTTCAGTTGGGAGGCAGACAGTGAATTAACAAGGAGGGGAACCGACTTAATTTCTGAGAAATTTCTGTTCTAGTTTATGTGGCAGAATCAGCAGCTTTAGCAAAGGGTACAACGCTAGCCTGTATTAAAAAAAAAAAAAACAAAAAACAAAAAAACAAAAAAAACCACCACAAAAATAATAAAAAAAACTAATAAAAATCCCACAAAACTCTAGCCAGGCCCCGGCAGTTCCTTTGTGTGGCACTGGCGCGCGTAGCCGGTGCTGTGTGTAAACCCCATGTCTCGGGTGCTGTGTGAGGAATCCTCACTCTGGTGGAGCCCATCTGGATGTGCGCTTCCCTGCTGCRTACGGGGTTGCTCTTCATTCTTAACACCTCTTAGCTCACATTAACAGAAGAAATTGGTTTGGCAGTGTCTCTCCTCTGCCCTGGCTTGGCAGGAAGCACCGAGTAAGAGAGCCTGGCAGCAGGTACCTCTTGCTTCTCCAGTGCTGGCCATGAGCTGTTGCGTCTCCTGCTGCTTTGGCTCCTCTGCAGCAAAGGACTTCTCCAGCAACCCCTGTCTCGTCCACCCTGCCATGCAGGTGCAAGGGGGCTCTGGGGCTGTCCCTGGGCTTTGTGGTGCAGCGTGACACCGCTATGGTTAGGGAAGAGGGGAGCTTCAGCACAACATTTCACATGTCCCCTTGGGTTTCTGGTGCCAGTCTTGGCTCTCTGCTGCCAGCCTGCCCTGTGTTGTGCCCCATACTTGGTAGTCGGGTGTGTGGCCGAAGGGTGCCCCAGGCCTTTGGGGCTGTGCCGTGATGGGGAGGGCAACTTCCCCTCCGGCAGGAGTTGTGTGGGGCCTGGGTGGTGGGAGCTTCTGCCCCAAAGCCTGGCATGCCTTGGAGGGCTCCATCAAAGCAACTAGATTTAAGGGGAGGGGGGAGTCTCAAAATGGCAGAAGGACGGGACTATCCATGAGAGGAGGCTTGTGCGCAGCAGTGGGGAGAAACACGCTGAAATTGGGAACACTGTGTTTAAATAGCACAACCTCCTGCGGGGGTAGGAGGACACGCAGGCCCCCGGGGAGGGGGGGCAGCTCAGGTGCTCTGTCCTACTTCAGAGCTCTCTGCCAGCACTGCTCTTGCCCTGTCCTCATGCCACCTCTGTTAGAGAAAGCGCTGCTGCTCGCTCCTGCGGGGACGCTGGCCATCGCTTCCTCATACGGCAGTGGGGCTGAGGATGGGAGGGCTGGTGCTTCCCCTGCCCCTCGCCTGCCCTTTTTTGGGAAACCTGGAAACTTTCACTCCAGCGCTACTTCCCTGCCTGCGCTTCTCCCTGCAGCTCAGCAGGGACACAAATGCTGGCTTTGCTTTCCTATCCCGCTGCTTCACCAGTGCAAGCCCGAGAGAGGCAGCTCCAGCTGCTTTCAGCCACCTGGGAAGGCCGGGGTGGGTTTCTCTCTCCCCACCAGTTCGGGACTGTCACCATACAGCCAGTGCTGGGGGAAGATCCATCCTGGCATCTCTCTCTGCTGTGGAGGCCGGGGCAAGCAGGGCGTGGGATGGTGGGGTGTGTGTCCCAGCTCCCGGCAGCCCAAGTCTTCCCTGCTGCCTCTCCTAATTGCAAATGCTAATTAAATCCAGCAGGAGGGCTGCAAAACCTCATCTTTCTTCCTTTCCACCTGTGGGACATGGCTCCTGGTGGGGACAGCACCCACGGGAGCTCTGAGAGCATCTTCCCCTGCCCTGGAGCAGTGTAAACCTGCTGGAGGGGCTGAGGGTATCCCCCAAATCAGCACTTGCAGCAGCTGGGGAGCTTGGGTGAGCCCTCCTACCCCCATGAACCCCCAGCAGCCCCAGGAGAGCAGTTGGCAGGGGGGACTGGGTTTGGCCTCAGCCTATGCCCCTTTCCAGGGGCCGCCCCCGCAGCAGAGACTCGCAGTAGCTGCAGGGGCAAGAGCGTTCCCACTGCCCAGCACCTTGCTGGGGGTACTGGGCACTCCCAAAGTTGCTGGGGGGGAGGGAGGTGCTGGTGGCTGCAGCTTGCCCTGGATGATGTGAGATTAGCGAGGGGGGCAGCTGAGGGCAGYCCTTTCATCGCCACCGTGGCCGCCATCTCCTTCTGCCCGCCTGGGGTTCCCCGTGTGGCCCCAGAGCCACGTCCCCCCTACCCCAGCCCTGCAGCTGGGTCCCGCAGGGACCGTGCGACCTCACAGGGACCACAGCCCAGCCACAGTGGGTGCGGGATGCGGGATCCCTCCCTGGCCAAGGCGTTGGGGTTAGAGGCTGGTCCCTGACCCAAGGGATTGGGGCCCTCCTGCAGTACCCCAAAACCCTCCGGGGCCAGCAGGTGCTCCTGCCAGCAGAGGGCAGGCAGCGGCCACGCTCAGCGGGTCCCCTCTCCCACTCGGGGCCAGGCACAGGTGCCCTGTGGGCATCCCTGCCCCGTGGGCATCCCCGATCCCAGGGCCATCCCCTCACCTTGGGCATCCCCTGTCCCATGAGCGTCCCCTGCCCATGGGTATCCCTGCCCTAAGGGCATCCCCCTGCCACAGGCATCCCTCCTCCATGGGTATCCCCTGCCCCATGGACATGCTCTCCCTATTGACATCCCCTGCCCCATGGCATCCCTTCCCCATGGGTGTTCCTTCTCCAAGGGCATCCTCTCCCCAAGGGCACCCCCTACCCATGGGCATTCCCGGCAGCATTGCCAGCCCCCATGGCTGGGGGGGCTGTGCTGGCTCTGCTGCCCCAGTCTGTTCAGCCCATTAGTTGCTCCCAGCCCTGTCTGCGGTGTGGGCTTCAGGGTTAGCTTGTTGTGGGGTGATTTCATGGCCTCGAGCTCTCGCCTGGGAGGGGACAGTGAGCCATGGCCCCCATTTGGGGTTTGGCAGCCTCTGCCCAGTCTCCTCCTGAGGAACAATGACTGTGGGTTTCACTCTCATCGCCTGCCTTTGTGTGCTGCTCCTGCTGAGGGCATTTGGGCAAACTTTCTGGGTATCAGAGGGAATTTCCCTGGGTGCAACTTGTGCCACTGCCTCTCACCCTGCCCCAGGGCCCCTCTGGGCACTGACGTCTCTCCAGCCCCCCCGGGCAGCCAGCAAGGAGCCCCCCTTTGCCATCCCCAGCTGCAGCACCCCACCGCCTGCAGCCCCTCCTCGGCCAGCCCCGCTCCCGCTGCCCACGTCAGCCATGTCCTGCGAGCCCCGAGGGAACACAGAGCCCCTGACCGGTTCCCCCTGCTCCCGACCCCTGGCAATGTGGTCAGCACAACGAACGCCATTTTATGAGGCGAGCAGCCATCCCCTGTGACTGAGCGGGTCACATATTCGTTCCCATCCCCTCGTTATCAGGCCCTGAAGGTCCTGTGCACCAAGCAGACGGACCAAACAGACTTCTTCTTCCCCTCTCTACCAGCCTCAAGGTTCCTGGGCGCCAGGCCAGTTACTCCCTTCCTCACCAGCTTTGAAGGTCCCGGGCACCCGGCCAGCCCGGTGCTGTGGATGACCCCGGCACACAGCCCCGTCCCCGCCGCCTGCACGAGCATGGCCCAGCATCTCCCATCACAACACACCCTGAGGAAGTACATTTTTTAAAATATTTTATTTCTTTTTTCTCTCAATACTGACATTAAAAAAAAAAAAAAAAAAAAAAAAAAAAATTACAAAAAAAACCACTATAAAACATTCAGGTCTCATTGAAACTGAGAAAAACAAAGCAGCTTGCATCTGTGCGCTGGCCTGTCTTCTCGCTCGCGGTGTCCATCAGGTTTCTCTACATCGAACTGCACAGGGACCAGCGGAGGGAACCGGCGGCGCCCCTCGCCGTCCAAACCAGGTGATTAATTAAGCAGCACCTAACGGCTCTCCTCACCCCGTATGATACGCTGTACAGCTGTACACCCAGCCCCGTCGGACGCCCTGTGCTTGCCCCCCGCCCCAAAAGACCCCCTGTTTCAAGTCAGTGATTTCTCTTTAAAAAAAAGGATTCTTGGGGCGGGGGGGATATTTTGGCAGGGGTTTGCTCGGCGCTGCTGCGGTGGAAGAGGAGCCGTACAAAGCCAGGTCAAACGCGCCTTCCGCTCCGTAGGAGCCCTTTCCTGGGAAGAAAAAACTGGCACGAGGCAGAGTGGGCTGAGAAAGGTAAGAAATATAAAAATTCTCCTGATGGAAATCCAAAGGTTTTAAAAAAATACAGCATTTGAAAATGAAGCCACCAAGCAGACTGCCTCATACGCCTCCCAGCTCCACCCCGACGCCCAGAAATACCTCCTGAATGAATCCTCCCTGTAGAAAAATATATACATGTGCCTTTCTCTTCTTATTAAAAACCCTAAGGTTGAACTCAAAACGCTAGTGAAACCCACAGCTCTGCTCATGCTTGGCTCTGCTTTTGCACCCGGACTTGTGCTACACCCCCTCCCCGCCACGATGGGCTTGATGTTCGTGTGGCTGAACCATCCCCCCCCCCCAGCCCCAACCCCAAAAGTCATGGTGCACCACACCAGGAACCCCAAAACGGGCAGAGAAAAACCCTTACGGAGTTTATCTAACGAGCTCTATATATATGTATTTAAAAAAAAAGCAGCAATGCAAACTCAACACATCTGAACAAGAAAGCTCCACCCTGGGCTTTCCCCCCTCCTCCTGCTGGCTGGGGCTCTGCGGGCAGCGGGTGCTGGCAGGTGCTGCCCACGGGCAGCGGAGACAGCCCCGGGCAGGGGCAGGAGGCTGGACAGGACCGTCCCCACGTGCTCCGTCGTTTGGCACAGCCGAGGCTCTGTTGTAGGCTTGGCACAGGAGGACAGACCGCGGTYGGACTCGGTACCGTGGTGCCAGGTGAGAAACAGTCTGGCTACGGGGCGGGGGGGGCCACCGTGGGCAGGAGCGATCGGCACTGCGGTACAGCTGGGACCCCGAACAGCAGCAAGTATCAAAGAGGGGAAGAGAAAAACTAACAGCGGGGACGCCAGATCCTGCGGAGTCCTATTTACACTGCGCCGGACCCCAACGAGTCCAGCCTCTTGTTGGAAAAGTGGCCTGAAAAGCAGGTGACATAAAAAAACCCACACGTGATGCACCTCCCCGGGCAAAGGGCCCACGCCGCTCGCTTGTGCGAGGCAGAAAAGCTGGACCTCTGGGGAAAAAATAAAAATTTGGCAGCCAGGAGAGCCGTGATGGGCAGGAGCCTCCCCGCTGCCGGAGTAGAAAACGGGCCAAGAGGGATGGATGGGGAGAGGGATGGACGGGGGGTAGGCTGGGTGGGATTTTTGGGGAAGGAAAGTGGTGTGAGGGGGTCTTTTTTTGCATTTGAAAGTGCTGTGGCACCTCTGCTCCGTGCGGGCCGAGTGCTGTGGCACATGCGTTTGGAGTATTGCTGCTTGGAGGAGAGTCCCCGGGCTCTAGGAGCACGGGAGGTGCTGCTTGAGGATCTGTCTCGTCTGGGGAGCTATTCTGTCTGGGAAGCGGATTTTGAATTCCACGATCAAGTCTCCTCGCTGGCTGGGGGCCTTGGGGAAGGGCAGCCCCTCCCCGCGCAGTCTCTTCACTGTCCCTGGCTTGATGATGTCATTGCAGGGCAGCGGGATCACCCGCCCGTCGATGGTGGGAATGTTCACGGTGCAGCCGCACAAGGCCTGGGGGGAGAAGAGGGGACACGCCGTCAGACGGGGCTGACACCCCAAAGCATCCCAACAGCCGCAGCCCGTCCCCCCCACCGGCTGCTTCCCGGGTTAAACCGCTCAGCTCCGTTTGGATGATGCCCAGGAGCATCGGTTGATGCTCACTGTGATGCTCACGGGTCTCTGCTGGTGCCGGCCCAGTCTAACCACCATGAACTGGGCTGCAGGAGCTGTGCAGGAGAGGGATGCACCAGGCGAGGGGTGCCCCAGGAGGGGTGCCGCAGCCTCATGGGGGGAAKGACCCCCCCTCCCCACCTCCTGGGCTCCCCAGGAGGCACCACCAGCAAGCGCCCGGCCACTTGCAGCAACAGGACAGGCTAAATTTAGCCCCTTCCCGGCCTCGCTGCCCAGCCTCAGGCAGCCGAAAATCCAGCTGAGATCATCGGATGCCGCCACGGTTCATCAGCTGTCACCCTCCGGAGCCCGGCAGCTCTGCCCGGCGCTGGGGGTTATCTATAGCACAGCCTGCGTCCTGTCCCCCCCCACCAACAGCCCCCAAAAGGTTACGCTGGCGTGGGACGGCGGTGCGGCCGCAGCACAGCAGCGAGCTTTCCTAGAAGCCGGGGTCCTGGAGGGAGTGGTCCCTGTTGCTGGCCCCTGTTGCAAAGCCAAGAGCCAGTCTCGTGGGTGCCACCCCGTTGTACCCCAGCCCCCAGCAGCAGCCAGCAGCAGCCGGGGTGGTGGGTGCCGTGGCAGCCGCAGGCCAGCCTGCAATAACGAGCCACGTGACAGGGGAATGCAGCAAGAAAATCCTTGTGTCCTTAAATAACTCAGACATCTCTGGCGTACATGTGGGCAGGATCGTCTCCAGGCTTTCGGCAAGGGCTGAGGGAGAGGACTGCGGAGTGATGCTTCTGGAAGAGGCGGGGGTTTGCCAGGGGTAGAGCCTCGAGCTTCCAGGTGGGGGGCTGGCGCAGGCTTGCCCCTCCTGAGCTGTGTCCTGGGGGTCCCAGCCCTCCTGTACCCCCCCCAAAACACCCTGTAAAGGGAGGGGAGGAGGGTGCTATTTGCTGTTTCTGGGGGTCAGTGGGGGGATGTTCTGCATCCCCCTCCCCAGGAAAAGCCTCCAGTGGCAGAGCAGCAACAGGCACCAGAAGAAACATCTCTTCTTCTCGTGCTGGCCACTGGTTCAGGGCCGATGGCTGCGGCTTCTGCGGCTGAGCGCAGGCTTTGCACCAGGGTGACTGCGGAGGGACGCGTGCTGGAGCTGGCTGGGGGGCTCTGGTGAGCAGGGAACAGGAGAGCTGGGGCTGTCTACTTGCACAGCTCATGCGCACCCGGTCTCCTCCTGGGAAGGGTCTGCTCCAGGGATGAGCTTTTCTGGCTGCAGGAGGATGCCCATCGCCAGCTCTGTGGGAGCAGCGGGTGCTTGGATTGATCTCCAGCAGGTTGGGGGGGGGAGCAAAGGACGATCTCCCCCCATCAACACACTTCTGCCCTGTGCTTGCCCAAGGATGCTGGAGCCCTCCTGCTTGCCCGTGCCCACCATCATGCGCCATGGAGGGCCGCACAGGTCCACATGTGCCAGGGAAGGGACATCTCCAGCCACAAAATGGGAAGGAGAACAGGAACTCCCTATGGGAGCACGAGGATGGGGCAAGCAGAGGGATGCGAGCAGGAGCGGGTGGTAGCAGTGAAAGCAGATGGGATCTTAATGTTTACTTCCTAGAGCCAAGATGCAAGAATCCGAGACGATCGCTCCTCCTTACGCCCCTGTTTTTCATTCTTGCTCAACTTAATTTAGGGAAACCAGTTGCTGAAGTAACACCAGTAACCGTGGGAGCTGCCCCGCATCCTAGAAAGAGGCTCGGTTTATCCCTAGGGATGAAATCACCCTGGGTTTGATAGCTGAGTGCTGTGCTGCGAGAGCTGAGCTTTATCTAGGTCAGCGTTGGGTCCTCCTCCGCTCGCGGCAAAGCCGCGGCGGGGGACGTCGYCACCGGTCGCGTCTCAGCCGGGCACTGACGTGCGGATGCTTCGAGGAAGGTGATGCCAGGTAAAGGATGCAAAGCGGGCRGCTGTCGAGGGCAGGCGTTAGGCAGGCAGCCGGGCGGGCACAAGCTCCTGCCGGCAGCGCTGCCTGAAGATCTGCCTCCCAGGAGAGGCAGCTGCCGGTGGAGCGGTGTCACTTCTCCCTCCCTCAGCCTCCTACTACGACACGTGCCTGTAATTTTAGGAAGGGACAGTTCCCCGCAGCCCACGAGTCCCTGGGGAAGCCCTCACGCACCTCCGGCTTCTGCAGCAGCCGGGGGACGAACACCCCGCACCGCCCCGGCCCGGGGGGATGTGGCACCCAGCGGGGCTGGGACATGAGGGCTGGGAGGGCATTGCCTCCCCGGGCTGCTGTCCAGACGGGTCTGTAGGACAGAGGAGGAGGAGGAGGAGGAGGATGCCCTCCTGAGTGCCCCCAGCCCAAGCACCAGGTGCCTTGCTCCCCGTGGCAGCAGGGTGCTGGTGAGGGGTCTCCAGCATGGCACCCACCGCCTGCCAGCTCTGCCTGCTGGCACCGTGCTGCTTTCGTGGCAGCAGAAAAGACTAAAGCTCAGGCTAAAAAAGGCAGCCTTGCAAGGAGGAAGGGTGCAAGGGGAGTGCCCGAGGCTACTGCTGTAGGCTCAGGTGATGAAGAGGTTGTGCTCCGTCACATACTGAGGTGGTGGCATATGGACTCACGGAGCTCCTGGCATCTGCTCGTGCTCCAGAGCACTTAAGGTACTTCTTCTCACGGAAGATAAAAGCAGCGAAGTATCACCCTGTGCTGGCAAGCAGCAGGCTGGGGATGGCAGCCAGGCCGGCAGCTCCCCAAGGATGCCCAGCACGTTGGGTTTGCGGTGGGGGAGGACAAAGACCAGAAATTCCAGCTCAAAGAGACGAGGAATTTGCCCGAACCAGCAATTTTCCACTTTGTGGAAAATTGAGATTTTCCACATGGAAATCTCAGGCATGAGATCGCAGGCACCCAGCACCAGCATGTGGGGCTGGAGCAGGYTTCTCCGCTTGCTGCTCAAAGGGCAACTCCAGGCGAGAGTCCCTCCAGCCTGAGCAGCACATGAACTTGGGCTAACGTGGTCTGGACATCAGCACAGCCAGCTTGGGGTTAATTTTACAGATAGGGGAATTCACAGAAGGAAACATCTGAGATATGGCATGCATGGCTCCATAAATAAGGCAGCCTCTCCTCAGTATTTCTGGAGCGGCCAGGGGAGCCAACCACGGCAGGAATAGACCGCTTCACTTTTGCACTGCGAAGAGAATTCAACTCCTGACTCTGCAGGAGCTTGAGCTGAGTTTGCTCCAGGAGCACCAAGCTCCGCCTGACCCACGCGGCTGCTCCTTGCCCCCAGTACACCCGGTCACAGCCCCAGCTGGGACGCAAAGCCATCACAAAGCTATCCTGACTCGCTGGCACACTAATGAGCTCACATTTCCCTACCTCAGGTCTGGCCCATTGAGCTTATTTCTGTTAAATGCATTTGAGAACATAAATCTGTCTTCAGGAAAAAAAAAAAATCAGCTCATTAAGAAGACAGACAGCGTCTACAGTCTGAAAGGAACAGCAAATGGCAGCTGCCAAAAACGTCAATGTTAAATGCAGCTGCCAACTGGGATTTATTAAATGTGGCGGTGAACAGCACATCTTGTACTGGGGTAATCTCCCCTTCCTCTCTCACCTTCGGGCGGCTTGCTGGCTCTGATGCATCCAGCCCCGCCGTGACCTCCAGGATTGGCAGCCTGGATGTGTTGGGTTTTGCTCGCTGCCTGAGTATTTCGTTTATTTGGTTCTTTATCTAGGAAAGCCAGAACCAAGGAAAACAGCTGAAGCATTGCTCAGCGAGGGTGAGGTACCACCTTTCTCTGCGTGACCCTGCTCTCTGTCCATGGGGAGAGGCACTCGGCGCTATCCCGGACAGTAACTAAGCCACAGCAGGCTCAGCTACAAGAACAAGCAGGGACCAGACTCATGCCAGCAAACTGGGATTTTCCCTTGTTCCTACAGAGGATCTGGGCTCTCTTCCACATGTGAATACCCTATGCTAAAATAGAAGGACAAGACATGAGGAAGGCAGAAAATGGGTAAATACCACCTGTATTGGCTCAAGAAGCAAGGCGCGTTCAGCAGGGACTGCAGCACCTGTGTCCTACACCCGGCATGGAGGTTGAGCATCTCCAAAATCAAGCACGAGCTGGCCTCTGTGCTCTTCTTTGCAGAGGTCTTTGCTCATGTCTCTCGCGACCTACCTGGTCCTTCCTCATCGGCGCAGGACAAGGACTGACTCCCATCTTGGCCCCACGTGCCATGACCCAGCGCCACCTCCCACCCCATGGGATTTCCCACCCATACCCACCTCTTTAAGACTGATGTTTGCCGTGTAGACCACGTTCGTCCCGTCCCTCTTGAAGTGCGAGTGAGGCTTGTCCTTGAGGATGAAGACGATGTCGGCAGGGATGTTGTCCGGGGTGGCATCCCCTTCTTTGGGGAATGTGATTTTGGTTCCCTCCTTCCAACCCCGTTTGATGACAATGTTTAGGATCTTGTCCTCAGTCCGCATGGTCCGGCCATCAGCGTTGAGCCTTCTGCGGGTGATCTTCATCCTCTTGGTGGAGCCATGGTAGATCTCTTCCARGGACACCTTGAGCTCATGGATGACAGGTGGGTCTTGGACCTTCCTCCTCGTGTGCAGGGACTCTTGGTGCCGCCGGTGAACCCCGTTAATGCCATTGAAGCCAAACCGGCCGAAGGCACTGAAAGGGTCATCATCGTCATCAATATCCATGTCTTCCTGGTCAAAGCCATTGAACACCCGGGAGCGGCTGCTAGCAAAGAAGATGTCGAAAGGGTTGGAGCCTCCGAAGAAGGATGCGAAGGTGGCGTGGGGGTCTCCGTGGAAGGTGTAGTGGAAAGTGTTGCCTGAGCCACCTGAAGAGCCACCTCCAGTTTTGAGACCTGGAAGAGAAGGGGGAAGATGAGACATGAATCCTGCCCGCTGGTGGACGCCGTGCTGGGACTGCACTTTCCAGGCGGGAGCGTGGTCTCTGCTGGCTCCAGGCAGCCCTTCCAGCACCTCCCGGGGGTGCAGGTCACCCCCTCCAGCCCAGCCACCTGCGGAGAGCATGGACCAGGAAGGCACAACCTCAACCCATGACACCCAGTCCTGCCCCTACACCCAGCAAGCTCCATCTCAAAAGCTCTTCAGGTTTCGTCCCCGCTACGCCTACTGAACTTCTTCTTTGGTTCTCTCCACCCAGTTCATGGCCTTTTCATTTAAAACATTTCCTGATCAGCCCATCTCCATGTTTCCCCATGGGCAGGCTCCCTTCTGCCCAAATAGCCCTGTCTCTTGGGCTGCACCGATGGCCGTGGTCCAGGAGCATCATGCCTGGCAGGTGAGAACAGGCTTTGAGCTCAGCAAGTGACTGTGACTCTGGGTGGCTGAGCAGGTGGAGGTCAGCAGACCTCCAGGCTGGCACACAGCTCCCTGTATATACGCTGTACAAAACGCCAGGTAAGCTCGAGGTTTGGATCTTTTGGCAACCATTCCCATGGGAAACTCCCCTGCCAGGGTCCCAGGCTGAGCCTTAGGTCACTGCAACCCCCCCAAAGTCCCAAGCAGCCAAGGCACACGACAAGTGGCCCCCCAAAGAGGTCACACATGCTCTGCAAGGCTATTTTTGACCAGGAGGGGCCAGGAAGGGTTAAGCCAAGCCTAGCTCAAGGACTATTTTCAGGGCACGCCAGTGACAGTGAAGGGCTATTTCTGACGGGCTGTCCCTCGTGCCAGCCCCCCGCAGCGGGAGACAGGAGGGGGACAAGCGCAGAGCAGGCAAGTCTGGGGTCTTTTCTGATCGATGAAGTTAATACTCCGTGTGGGTGGGGGACCAGAAGCCCCTTGAAATGCCGATCCCCAAGATATGTTGCTCCAGAAAAAGGCATCTGATGGGAAACAAAAGGGGTTCGGGACCATGGACCATGACTGGTCCAACAGAGTTCGGCTTTGCCGTGACTCCTTGTCCCGCTGCGACGAGGGGGCGATTTCGCCAAATCCCCGGCAAGCCCCCATCCCTAACAGACTGTACAGCCAGGAGGTTTCACCTTTAATCCCGTGACGCCAGCCTGAGCGGGGTCTGATTTCGGGTGCCTCCGGGGAAAGGCTGGTTTCCCGCTTGAGACAGCCTCTTCTCATTTTACACCACAGCAAATCACCCTGCCTGGGTGCGTCCATCATAGCCCTGACATAACTAACGGGTCGAGAATTAACCCACCACCGGTTAATTCTGCCGGTGGCTCGTTAGGGGATGCACCTGCCCGCTGGCCCCGTGAGAAGGGCTGCCTCTTCCACCCAGCAGCCTGTTCCTGCCAGACCTCCTGCTCTTTCAAGCACCCAAGCCCTGGGCTGATTAATGCAGATGCTATTCGGCGCTCTCCTCGAATGGGGTTGCGCTCTTCCATCTTCGACTAATAAGGCTGCCTGCAGTGGAGCGGCTCTCCTCCTCCTCCTCCGTGCCAACCACCAGACAACAGCAACCGCTTGGTTTCAAAACAAGGACCTATTACTTAAATTGGGAAAAGATTTGAATCCTGTGGGTCAGCCTGTACCGGGGAGGACAGCGGGACCGRTGCCCAAATGCGGGGGGGAATGTGGGCAAAAGCAATACTCCTCTGCTGGGATATTTAGGTCAATTAAAGGCTTGCTAACRAATTAGCCCAGGTATGACCCAGGAGGTGAGCTCCTTCCACTTCTATCGTCTCAGCCGGCTGCTGGGGTTTTGGGGTGGAGGGCAGGGAGAGCCCGGCCATCCTGGGAAGCAGGGTGGTGGGTTGGAAAAGCAGAGCAGCCCGGGGAGGAGCGGGATGAGAGGCGATTTCTGGCACCTGCGGACCCTTCGCCCTCCCCAGTTCTGTGGCTACCAGCCCCGGTTCGGGGACAGGCACGAACCATGGGGACAACTCTGTGCGAAAACGCTCCCTCGCCTTTAAAAACCAATTTGGACCGAGCACCCCTGCCTCCGAGCGGGCAATGCACACCCCCTTACCTTCCTCCCCATACTGGTCGTAGACGGCTCGTTTCTTGGGGTCGCTCAGGACATCGTAAGCCTCCGCGATCTCCTTGAACTTCTCCTCGGCGTTGGGGTCTTTATTCTTATCAGGGTGATACTTCAGGGCCATTTTCCGATAGGCTTTCTTGATTTCATCCTCGTTGGCGCCAGACTGGATGCCCAAAATCTTGTAATAATCCTTCCCCATGACGGCGACGCTGCCGGGAGCCGAGTACTTATTCCTGAAAGCAGAAAGACAGCTCTCCGTAAGCTGAATATCGCACTGGGGCAGCTGGGGACGGGACCCGCACGCACTTATCACGGAGCCGACGCTCCCCGCGTCCCACCGGCCAGCAGCACCAGAGCCGGCTCAAGTCCACGCTTCCCACCGGCGGTCAGCGCCCTGGCTCCGGTTTTACCCCCCCGAGCCCCACGGCGGGGACGGGGAGACTCATCTCTGAGGCTGTCGGGGAGAGGGAGAGCCCGAGCCGGGGCACGGCGTTATTATAGGGGCCACGCCACTGCTAACGTCAGGCCAGGACCACATCCCCGTCCCGTCCCCCGCCGCCGAGCCAGGAGGGCTGAGCCGTGTCTAAATGTAGCCGTCGGCCCCTGCCTGTCCCCCCCGGCTCTCTCCCAGCCAGGGACCTGGGACGGGAGTCGGGGCGATGACAGCAGGTTTTTGGAGGCTGAAAGCGGCGGCAGGGACCGTGCTGCCGCCTTCACCTTAAAGGAACTTCAAACATTTTGTTCCTGAAAGCAATTGGCATTCAGCTGGAGATAAGCGCCTCCGGCGTGTCAGAGACGTAATTTGTATTTAGCGAAGAGAGAACGAAGCCGTTAGACAGAAACATCTTGTGATGGTGGGAGGGCTTTTTTATTTTTTTGTTTAAGAAAAAAAACCCACTTTCTAGCCTGACTTGCACTCCCCGAGAGCCTTCAACTACATCTTGCAGTAAGCCAGAAACCCAGGGCTCCCTCCCTCCATTGTGCGGGGGCCGAGGCTGGGGCCATGCCTATACTAAGGCATGGAAAACCTGGTGGCCGTAACCCAAGGAAGGAAAAGGACGGGCGATTAATTCATCCCCCAGTCACGCCGCCGGAATCGCAGAGAGCCAGGGAGCAGGCGGAGCAGCCGGGAGGGCAGCTCCTCCGGGCAGAGGCTGGCCAAGCCCCAGACTTCTCCAAGGACGCTTCCCGCCGCTTCTCAACCTTCGGTTATCCGACAGCGAACTCCCGTGTCCTGCGAGCCTGGCCTGCCCTCCCTGCCTCACACGGCACAGCTCGGTGCTGGCTCCTGGCCCTGCTCTTCTCCAGGTGTTGCCCCAGCAGACCCTCTGCTCTCTGTTAAGACCCTCTTGCTCATGTCCTGCTCCCCTGGGCAGCCCCAGAGCCCCTCCAGCACGGGGCGTGAGCCTTGGCCCTTTCCTTCACCATCATACGAGTTACCAGATGTTCCCACAACCTCTATCCATAAGCTCCCAGGGGAGGTCACGGAGGGACCCCCCCCACCACAGCAGCTCAGACGAGGGTGGCCAGGCACCCCTGGGGTGCACATCCACAGTGCTACGCTGAGACCCTGGCATCCATCCCAAGCATCCAAGGCTTGCCTTGGGTCATGCCTCAGGCAATAACCCCTCTGCAGCTGGGTAGCTGCTACAGAGGCTTGGAAATCGTCCACCTTGATTCAAAGCACCAACTTCTGCTCTTTTTTGCCCCAGCCACAGAGCAGGTCCTTTGCTGTAGGTGGGGAAGGGGGCTCAGGCACCCAAGGCACGGACCTCTGAAGGATGCCGCGAGGGAAGATGGGGGCACCCACAGACATGCGAGGCAGCCCGGGGGGGGGCACAGAAGAGGTGGGAGAAGGTCTCTGGGGGCGTAAAGAGCATCCGACAGCGTCTCCCGCGGCAGCTCCTGGATGCCAGCACGTTTCCGTACCAGCTCCTGCGCACAGAGCTGCCGCCAGCACCCAGCCTACGCAGGAGCTGGGTGATGCTCTGCCCCCTGCCCGCCTCTGCCTCCCCATCTGCCCTCCCCATGGGGCCGGGGGGCTGCAGGAGACCCCAGGCAAACACTGGGGGTGTGTGAGAGGTAACGTGCCCATCCGCCTTGCCAAAGGTCACCCCAACGCCTCCCTTCCCCACGGCAGCCTCCGGTGCGGGGCAGGGGCTCCCCACGACCAGCACCAGGACCTGGACCAGGATCTGGCCCCTGTCTGGATGATGCCAACCCTCCCACAGCGAGGGCAAGCCAAGCAGCGCTGAAGACAACCCCGTTGCACCCTGGCTTGAGAGACGCGAAGGTGGCAAACCTTCAATCGTCCCCCCRGGGGACCACAGTGCCCGGCTCTGACCCCGCGCAGCCCAATCTGACAGCACCACCGGGACCCCCTCACCCAGCCGAAACCCCACGGTGCTTCCCATGAAAACACATCCTGTCCCGGCAAAACGCTGTCACCCCCCGCAAGACCTCTGGTCCTGACCGCTGAGGGGTCTTTGGCCAGGGTGGGGGTGCCCGCTGGGGATGCTATCCCGGCCGGGGACCCCTTTGTCCATCTGGGATCGGGGAAGGGGAAATTCTGCACCGAAACGCATCCCCGCGCTGTGGTTTACCGTGCCGGTGAGGACCAGCCGCCGGCGGGTGACCCGGTGGGTTAAGGCACGCTCCGGAGGCGACGCTCACATGCGCGATGATGGTAAAACACGACTCTGTCCCCGCAGAGCCTCCCTCCCTCCCTCCCACCTCCCGGGGATCAGCTGYGCCTTGCCACCGCTCCTCTCCCCCTTCTGCTCAGTCATCCTCTCCTGCCTTCCCATTTAACCCCCTCGGGAGCAGGAGGGGGGAGAAGGGGCTGCAGGGCGGGTTTCAGGCAGGCAAAGCCATTCCTGCATTGCCCTCCCAACCCAGACGCCTTCGGACAAGCCACAGCCACCCGGAAAACCACAAGCATCCCCCGGCCCCGCCGTGCCAGCCCAGCCTCCATCCTCCTCTTGCAACCACACCACAAAAAAAAAAAAAAAAAACCTAAATAAAAAATTAAATCTTTGTTCCGGCCCCACACATGACATCACCCCGTGCAACCGCTGGATGAGCACGCCAGCTGAATAGCTATCATTTGACATAATCCCTCCACTCGGCAGTCATCTAAGGGAACAAACCCACCCTGGCAGCGGCACTGGGGAGATTTTTTTTTCCATCTCGGGGTGCAAGGTCACCATGGGACGCGGTCGAGAGGCGGAAACCCACTTACCGAAACTTTACGAACACATTCAGAGTCCAAGCTGTCATTTTTAAAGGCTCTAGTTTTATTTTAAACATCGCGGTTATCCGCAGGCGCCGGCAGGTGCTGCGTGCCCGACCAGGAGGCACCGGAGGGTGGCAGGAAGACGGCGGAGAGAAAGGTGCCGGCTCGTGCCGGAGCTGCCACCGCCGCCGAGGGATGCTCTGGTGGCAAGCCTCCCCCTCCAGCTCCTCCGGCGCACCAAAAAGGCAGCTCCTGGCCAGCCCGGCAGCTGCGGTTGGCTCCGACCTCCGCTCCCAGGACGGCTCTGAAAGGGCTCCCGTGGCGGGCAAGCGGGCGTCGATGCGGTGCTGCCGGGGAGCTGCCGGGGAGCTGCCAGGGAGCTGCTGTCCTTTGTGCGCCTCCCAGCCGCGCGCGGGGGGACCCTTCAATGGAGTCATTTGCTGAGCCGTAATTTTCCTTTTAATTGGTTTCTTGATGCTTTCTCGCTAAGCCGCCGGATTAAGACACTTCTGCCGTCAGCTCTAGCATCCTCCCTCCCCGCTGCTGCAAGGCCCCCGGCCGCCCCGTTACCGTCACGTCCCCCGCGCAGCCCCCGCCGCGGAGCAGGGAGCGCAGCCAGGAGCCCCCYGGCGCCCCCCAAAATGACTCTGCTGACGCCCAGGGCCGTGCACCCGCCAGGCGAATCGGGGAGGGAGAAAAGTAGGGCGGCAGTGATGTGGAAAAAAGTCACGTTAACCAATTTGCACCTCCCCAGTTTTCCCCTTCGGATGCGCGGGGGTCCCTGTACACTCCTCACCGGGCACCAGCACCGGTCCCTAAGCAGAAGGGGTCTGACTGCCGCGCTCCCACCCAGCGACTGGGGCTCCCCYGCTGCAGCAGGCACCGGGACGGTGCCTCCTCCGAGCCCGGCGCGCAAAACCTACTTCTGAGAAGTCACCTTCAGGCGCGCCAAGGAAATCCAATGCCACCGCATGTCCCCCCCGGTCCGTCACTGTCACTCGCGGGCCACAGAGAGCATCCTCTCCGGATGCCCCACACCGAAATTGRGCGGCCGTGCCAGGACATCACCAGGCAGCTCCTGCATCCCACCCTCGGCGAGCAAAACGCCGGGCAGGTGACAGCCCCCAGCCGGCTGCGCCCCCAGGGGTCGGGGGTCCGGTGGCTTGCCGGGCACCAGGGTGGGTGAGCCAGGGGTAGCCGGGGTGGATGCCAGGGTGGGCGCGTACCTCTCGGCGCGGCTCCAGAAGAGCAGGATGGCCGGCATGGCAGCGTATCCTGGGTCTGGTCAGGGAGCCGGAGGGGATCTCAGCGTGCCGGGGCAGGCAGAGCCACCCGTGCCCGTGCTGGCTGGCAGCCGCAGGCAGCCAGGCAGCAATGTCATGACTACCCGCAATGAATCATCCCCTCCCCGGGCCCCCACACGCACCGCCCGCCTCCCCCTCCCCACCGACAGCCCCACTGGGGTGCCGGCACCTGCGTGGGGACGGGGTTAACCCTCCCCTTGCTGCCTCTGCCGGCACAGCCCCCGCTGCCAGCCCYGCCGGCTGCTGCCTCCTGCGTGGGACGGGTCAAGACCCCCCCAGTGTCTCCCCAGATAGGGTCCCACATTTCCATGCCCACGGGGTGCTGCCTCCTGCGTGGGGACGGGGTCAAGCCCCCCCCTTAGCATCTCCCCATATGGGACTGCCCCCTTCCAGCCCCACTGGGGACCTCACACTGGCATGGGGACAGGGTCAAGCCCCCCCAGTGTCTCCCCATGTAGGGTCCCCCCTTTCCAGCCCCATCAGGGTGCTCACACTGGCATGGGGTCGGGGTTAAACCCCCTCACTGCACCCCCCCCATGCCCCCTGCCCAGCCCCACGGGGTGCT
Organism: Phoebastria nigripes; assembly: GCA_035582835.1. Taxonomy (NCBI): domain Eukaryota; kingdom Metazoa; phylum Chordata; class Aves; order Procellariiformes; family Diomedeidae; genus Phoebastria; species Phoebastria nigripes. The sequence goes on along the minus strand of JAYKAV010000977.1, from coordinate 1,101,595 downwards.
CACACTGGGGGGTGCTCACACTGGCGTGGGGATGGGGTTAAGCAACCCCCCTGTACTCCCACACATGGTGCCCCATTTAGGGGTGCGCTATTTAGGGGCTCAGTGAGGAGCCGTCACCTGCATGGGGAGAGGTTCACACCCCCCCCCCCCGCTGTGCCCCAGTGCATGGCCCCACAGGGGTGCTGGCCCCTGCCTGGGGTGACCCCTCACCACCCCTCCAGCCCCACTGTCTGCCCCAAGGGGAAAGGGGGTTAACCCCTTCCTCCCCACCGCCAGCTCTCCTGGGGGACACTGTCACCTCGATTGAGGACAGGGGTTAACCCCTTCCTTGCTGGCCCCTCCGACCCCATTACTGTTACCTGGGGTGGGGTTTACCCATTTCCTCACCACCCAGTTCAGTCCCACTGGGATACACTGGTGCCCCCGATGGGGGATGGGGGGGGTTTAACCCCCTCCTGGCCACACCACACAGCCCCAACAGGGCACGTTGTTCCCTCCAAAGCGGGAGGGGAGAGAGGGGTTAACCCTCACCTCACCACTCTCTCCAGCCTCACAGGGATGTACTACAGCCCCACGGAGGGGGGGTTTAACCCCTTCCTCCCAGCCCCACTCGGATGCACTGTTACTGTTATGGGGCAGGGGAATTAACACCTTCCTCCCACTCCCTTCAGACCCACGGGGACCCCCTGTCACTAGGTAGGGCAGAGCAGCTAACCCTGACCCACAGCCCCACCAGGAAACCCTGTCACCCCATGGGGGCAGAGGCGCCAACCCCTTCCTGCCCTGCCTTCAGCCCCACAGCGACGCCCTGTCTCCCCACGGGGCAGGGGGACTGACCCCCCCCAGCCCCACACTGTCTCCCCACGGGGCAGGGGGACTGACCCCCCCCAGCCCCACACTGTCTCCCCACGGGGCAGGGGGACTGACCCCCCTCAGGGACACGCTGTCACCGCAGGGGCGGAGGGGCCGCGCCCCCGTCCCCGCCGGGAGGCCGGCGCCGGCGCCGTGGGGGGGGGGTCTGTGGGGCGGCGGTGTGGGGCAGCGCAGTGGGGCAGGGCCGCCGCCACGTCAGGGGAGTCCCGCCCGCGCGCGCCCCGCCCCGTTGGGCCGGCAGGGTGTCCGTCGCCGCGCCGCGCCGCGCTCATTGGCTCCCCCTGCGGGGAAGGCGGGGCGCGGCGGGCGGGTGGAGGCGAGACCCTCCCGCCTCGCCCCGCCTCCCTACCTCCACCTTCCATTGGCCAGTTCAAGCCGGCACCGCCCCCTCGGGGCGCTCTCATTGGTCGGGAGCTCGTTTGGCGCGGCGGGATCCCCGGGGGAATCTTCTGGAAGGCTGTGGCGTCACCGGGCCGCCGCGCGTCAAACACCGCCCCCTCCCCCCCCCGCGGGGCTGAGGGGACTGGGGGGAGGTGTGGGGCTGGGGGGTCACGCGTGGGGTGCGGCCTTGTAGGGCCAGGGCCCGTCCCCAGGCTGCGCGGGGCCCGCGGCCGTGCCCCGCGGCCGGCGTGTGCCCG
>JAYKAV010000977.1:863882-1099825 GCA_035582835.1 Phoebastria nigripes | reverse complement strand
GCGCTCGGCGGGGCCGGGAGGGGCTGGCCCGAGGGAGGAGGCTGCTGGGAGGGGGTGCCCGGGAGGGTGAAGCCCCCCCGGGCGGGGAGGGAGGCGCGGGGCGGCCCTGGCCGGGGCGGGGTGAGCTCCTGCAGCCGGGCGGTGCTGGTGGGGTTGCGGGGAAGCGTGGGCCTCCCGGGAGCCCGGSCGGTGGTGGGGCGGCACCGGGCTTGGCGTGGGGCGGGCTGGGGCGGGAGGGAGAGCGAGCCCCGGCGGTCGCTGCCGGGGGTGGCCTGAGGGCGTCGGAGGGGGTGGTGGGCGAGGGCCCGCTCCCCAGGGACAGAGCCGTACCCGGGTCGAGCACCCAGCGTGACGGGGGCCGTGGTCCTTCTGCAGCAGAGCTGCCCTGTCTGGGGGTCGGCTGGGGCGCCTTAGCCCTGGGAGGGTGCGAGGGCTCCCCTCGGGGTGTGCTTTTTCACCAGGGAAAAGCCATCGGACCCCAAAGCCCGGGTCCTGTGCGAGGCTTAGGGGCTGCGTTTAAAATGGGCTCCTGATGGGCTCGCCTCTGTGCATCCCAGCTCTGCAGCCCACAGCCCTGGCCAGCTGGCAGGGAAGCCGGGTAGCTGAGCTAAACACACTCCCAGCGCTGTCCCCCTGTAAAGCCCCGTCACGCGTCCCCTTCTGAGGGGGGAGTGTGTTGGGGCTTTTGCTGTGTGAGTCTCCCCCTTGATCTTTCCAGCGTCCTGGCCGGGTTTAGACCTGGAGCAAGGCTGGAGGAGCTGTCTGGACCCAGAGCCCTGGATTTTGTCCTAGGAAGCCTGCCCCTCTCGAGAAACAAGCCCATCTCTTGCCCCTCTCAAGGTACCACGTTGGTGCAGGGCAATGATCCCTCTCAGGACAGTGTCCTGGCTGCAGACCTGTCCCGAGACCGAGGGGGGAAGCAGCTGGTCCTGCGGGTGCTGCAGCTCATGGGTGAAGCTGTTAGTATCACGTTTGTCATTATTAGAGTGTGCTTTTGTGACGCTTCCCCTTACTGAGGAGGTGTTTGAATGGGGCATTTTGGAGCAACTTCTGGGTTTACAGTTTGTCCTTCCCCTGTGGTTTGGTCACAGCATCGGTCTCCCTGTCCTTTCCTGGGCTGGCTCTCTGGCTCTCCGGGGCAGGGTGCAAGCAGCCACCTGGGCTCCTCCTTTCCCCCCATGAGCTGTTCATGGAGCCCCTGCGAGCTGGGAGAGTTGGAGTTTTCACTGTACTCCCCGCAGAGCGGCTGAGTCATCGTGATATTAAACCAGCACTTATTGTTCCCCATCTATTTGTTCGGCCGGCCGTGTACCCCCGGCGTGGGGACTCGCACCACTTGTCCCGTGCCACACTGATGTCCTGGCCTTGCAAACGCTTTTTGTTGCTTTTCATCGCCGGGGGCATTGGAGGCCACGGGAGGGAGCTGGCGCTGGCCGTCCCCGTGCTCACAAACGATCTGCTTGGTGTGCAGCCTGCCTGGGCACAAACAAGGGCTTTGGTCCAGGGGCTGGATGCGGCCCCTCTGCTGCTGAAAGCTGGGCAGGAGCGGGGTCAGGGCAGACCACAGCCRCCCTCCCGGGGCACGGCGGGTGTCTTAAACCAAAAGTGCTCCTCCTTCGCAGCCTGTCTGCCTGCCGGCACATCCGCTCCCTTTTAAAGACACGCCGGGAAAGTGCAGGGAGGGGTGGCAGGAGTAATTAAAGGTATGAAGCCGTTTCCATAGAAGGAACAATTACATAAACTGGCTCTCTTCCATCTGCGGGAAGAGATGACTGAGGGAGGCGTGATGGGGAATAATAGAATGCTGTGTGGCGGGGGGAAGGTGAGCAGGGAAGGGTCACTTGAGTTCCTTCCCATAACGGGGCATCTCCTGCAGGAAGAGGCAGTGGTACCTCTGGGTGCGTTTCGTGAAGCAGTTTGGGATTCACCTGTGGAAATGGTGGCCTTGGGTGGAAGGATGGAGGGAAGATGCGAGAAACTTGTCTGGGGTCAAAGGGCAATTAAGCAAATTCCTGGAAAGAGAAATCCACCGAGGGCTGGTGAGCCCAGTGATAGTGCTTCTGGTGTGGGACGGCCCCAGGCTGCAGGAGCGAGGAGCATGGTGTGTTACCCTGGAGCTTTAGCTCTTCCTGATGCTTTGGCTGTGGGTCTCTGTCCTGGAGAGGATGGGGAGGTGGGGGACCGCAGCCCGGGCAGTTTTTCTGTTAAAGCATCATTACTTGGTGTCTGAAGGTCGGAGCAGTGGACAAGGCCACCAAGCTCTGCAGCCTCCTATCCGAGTGCTGGCTGCGAAGCTTGTTCCTGGCGGGCACCGTACCACTGCTATGGAGACCTCTCCCCCGTGGCTGCCACCTCCTCCCAGCTGGATCTGGATCTCCCCACGGCTGAGCAGACGGGGCAGGAGTGAGGGTGCGATCCCTCCTCGCTGCGGTGCTCCCCTGGCCCCCTCAGACTCCCCCACTCAGTGCGGCGCAGGGAAGTCTCCAGCGACGGTGGCTGGGTGAGCTGGGAAGATGCATCTGAGGACACTGGGCTTGGCAGCAGCGGGGTTTGTACTCTGTTCTCCACGGCGAGAGCAGTGCCCACGCATTTGGTGCTGTCTCTTCTTCCTGCCTGTTCCCATCCTTGGAGATGCCGCCCGCCTTTTCCAGCACCCTGAGCTGCAGGATGCGGAAAGGGCTGCAAGACAAAAAAAAATCCATGCTTGGGGTTTTTTTGTTGGATTAATGCCCTGTTCCTTGCCTGCTGCTCTCCTGGCTGTGGTCTGAGGTTGATGCATTTCCACAGAGATGCTGGTGGGTCACCTTCCAGGTCAGGCCTGGGTCTTAGTTCCTGCTGAAACTGCTGTCTGTGCAGGTGAGCCCTATCCTGAGGACATGGGGACCTTCTTCCTCGGGGCTCAGCCAGCCCCTGGCATGTCCCCCGAGGAAACCACCAGCTCCCAGTCACCCTGACTTTGTCGGTAGCCCCAGCAGGCAGCGGGCTTGTGAGCATGGGATAATCCAGATGGGAATGGTCCCCAGGAGGTCTCGTGCTCCAAGCAGGGTCAGCCACAAGGTCAGAGCGGGCTGCTCAGGGCTTTATCCAGGCTGACCTTGAAAACCCCCAAGGACGGTGACAGCACTGGAAGAGCTTGTTCCAGCAGCATCTCCCACGTCCCCGTGGTGCTGCCTCTCACCAGAGCCTGCCTGGCCTCCGAGGGCACGCGGGAGGAAGCGGGTGGACGCTGCTATTAGCCATAATGATGGTGTTTGGTTCGTCCTCCCCGGCTGGAGCTGAGGATACCGGTCGCTGCCTCCCCCCTGCCAGCATGCTGCYGGTGGCAGCCGAGCCGGCCGCTCTGCTCGGCGCTCAGCACCTGCGGGGGTGGCATAATGAGCCATGTCCTCGTCTCAACCTGCCGCTTCCTCTCCCGGCAGCGTCTCTGCTGCCAGCTGGGTTATTTTTTCTTTTCTTTTTTTTTTTTTTTTTTTCCCCTCCTGCCTCTATTCTCGAGTGGTTCCCAGACGGTGCTGGCATGCGGCCCTTGCCGGAGACCTCCTCCTCCTGGGCTGACCTTTGCAAACCCCCTCAGATGAGCACACTGGGAGCTCTCCTGCCGCCCGTGTCGGGCGTGCGGGGGAGACGTGAGCGGCTCTGCATGGCAGTGGGCAGTGGTGCGTGGGAGGACTCGGTCCTCTCCAGTCCCCTGCTGTCCCCACCTGTGCTTGGGCTCTGCTGGAGTGGCCAARACCTGAGGGCAAGGGCGAGTGGGAGGAAAGGGCAGTGTGGGGGATGCTGCAGTGCTTTTTTGGGGCAGAGCCTGGGGAAGAGCAAGGCTCTACCAGGCAGATCCTGCCTCTGGACACCTTGGTTTGGCYTGACCTGCCCCACTGGCTCCTACTCTGAAACAGCAATGCACAGGTCTAAACTGGGCATGCAGAGTGTGTGGGCTGGGAAAGCCCCTCGTGGGAGCCATCTCTGCAACCCCCCTGTCCGAGCAGGTGAAGGAGGAGAGGCGGTGTCCCCACCCTGACTTGCAGATGCTGGAGCACAGTGAGTTGTCCCGGGTTGCTGTGGGAATCAGCAGCAGGCTTGGGACTCGAATGCAGACCGTCTGGGCTCTGGTTGAGATGCTCCCTGGCGAGGCAGGGCGATAGCAGCTGAGAGCCGGCAGCACCCCTGCAGCCCCCGGCATCCTCCTTGCTACCCACCTGTGACCTCGTGCGTCCCCCTGGAAGGGACCAGCCCTGCTGGGAAGCCCGAATGGCATCAGTTGTCCCTGGGGACCCGTCTGCATACAGAGGACATGCACTGAAGTTTGGCTTGGCTCCATTTTGGCTTCCAACCTTTGCTCTGCTTTCCTCAGCAAAGGTGTCCTGTAGCACATGATGGTTTCTCTTGGGGATTGTGCTCTCCAAGTTACGTTTTAACCAAGTTATTTCTAGTCTGCATTTGGGTGCCAAGTGCACAGAGCTCTGCTAGTCTCTCCAGCCACCCCATCATTTGGGGAATTTTGGCCTTGAAACACATCCCGAGTCTCTGCTTTCCAGGGCAGGGGCATCCACGGGTGTTCCCAGTGGGGATGCTGGCACTGAAGGTCACAGCTGGAGGTGGGTGGTGTCCAGGCTGGAGACAAACCCTGCTGCATCTGTTGGGAGTGTGTCCATCTGATGCTTTTCCTTTTGCAGATCTGCCTGGCATCTAATCCTTAATTTGCCAAATGAGCTGGCAGTGATGAGATGGGTTTGTCAGGACACAAAGTGGTACCCAGTTGACTGCTGTAGAAAGCTTATTACCTCTGTGATGCTACCAAATCGGTGACCTCTTAAAAAAAAAAAAAAAAAAAAAATTACCTGGGGGTTGTCTGGCAAGGAGAGTTTTCTGAAAGACCAGGCTGGCTTGCCTTTATTCTGGTCTTGCCTCTTCTCCACTGCCTCCAAAACCTACTTCCCTGTGACTGCCCTGGCCTGATGGCAGGTGGTGCTGAGGGATGCAGGCGGAGTTATGCTGGGGGCAGAAGGCTCCACTGGTGCCGCAGCGGTGCTGGGTTGCTTCCCTCCCTACCCACAGCCCATAACTACTAACCCCTCTGATTTTGCTGCTTCCTGAGCATCCCATGTCCTTGGTCCAGTGGGATTATGGATGGTGGGTGGGTAAAGCCATAAAGATCCCTGTACAGAAGGAGAAGGAAAAGGAGGAAGATTTCCAAGCACCCACTCCAGAGTGCTGGAGGATGCTGAGATGCCCCCGTCTTGTCTTTGCAAGCAAAAACTTGCCTGGAGCTTTTCATCAGGAGCCTGGGACACCAGCCAGTGTTGAGGCTGAACTGGGAGGCATTGTGGTAGTGAGCGAGCTGGGGATGCTGGCAGGGACTGGCCGAGCATTTGGTGCCCTGGCTGGAGGCTGGAGCAAGGATGCTTTTCCTCTCTGCCCGTTACTCGCTTGGAGGCAGAGTATGGGGAGATGGGGCAGGGGGTGGTGGTGGTGTATGAAGTGGCCAGTGGTTAACAGTGTGTTACGGGTCACCATCTGCAAGTCAAGCAGCTTTCTCATGTGTCTCTGGCCCAGAGGGAAGTCCTTGGAGGTTTCTGTTTAATCTGGTCTCCCTGGGTGCCCATCACCGTGGTATCCGGGCACATTCATCCTCTCCTGCCTGGCAGACGTGTCTGTAGTGGCTGCTCTGTGCGTGGGTTTTTGCTGGGTGCATTGCCCTACTCCTTGGTGAAAGGAGATTGGTCTTGCCCAGGTGRCCTCGAAGGTGTCCACTAACCTGCTGACCTGTCCTCCTGCGCTTGCTCAGGATGAAATGGGGCTCCTACTCATCACCTGCATCGCTCGGCTCTGGTGGCAGTGCTTGGGCTTGGGGCTGTGCTTACCACATCCCCCTCTGTAACACTGACTTGAGAGGACACCCCGCAAGGAGCCCTGTGCTCTCCTCTCAACCCAGACCAATGGACACAGGGTGGGGGGTTTGCCTGTTCCCCAGCACCCACCAATGCTTTCCAGCAGCCCCGTCAGCTGGGGCTCCAGAGAGGCCAGATCCCTGGGGATGCGAAGGTGTCTGGAAGCCCTGCACAGCTGGCCAGCTGTGGGGCCACATTGGGAGCATTGGGGCTCTAATTCCCAAAGCCTCATCCCGTTGCCCACAGTGGGGATTGCAGAGAGGATTTGGCCTGGCATGTGGTGCCCAGAGCTGCTGCAAGGCACCAAGATAAAGCCAATTGTGGTTGTTTCTGGCAGGACCATCACAAAGCAAATACATCCGAGCCTGGTCGGGGATGGCAGTGGGTTAAGGTGAAAGTGAGACTTTACAAATCCCACCCTCCAATTTCCTGGAAGAAAGTGAGCAAAGAGGGAAAAGTTACAGTGCCACATAATCAGGGAGTGAACGAGGAGAGCAGCAGCGTCTCCACTTGAGAAGGGGCTGGAAGAATTAACGCTTAAGAAAATACAGCCCCAAACTAATTTGCCGCTTTGCTTCAACCTTCAGTAAGAGCAGGGGCACTGAATGCTCAGCCCCAAGGAGGCTGGGGAGTGGGAAGGAGGCAGGGAGGAGAAATTGCTGCTGCTGGAGGGGGAACAAAACCACAGAGCGTTCAGTGTGCCAGGCCTGGGGAGAGGGGCTGAGCTGCACCATGGGCCCCGGGGTTGCTGCTGCGCACTGTGATGGTGGCAGGGCTTCTCTTTGGCAAACCACTGTCTTTAAAGCATCACTCAGGCTGGAGCGGTATTGAATGACCTGTGTTCATGAAGGAGGAAAAGCAGTCTGGGCGGATACAAGCCCTCGTGTCTAGTCTCAAATTCTAGATAAAGTTGAGGAAAAATAAGAATATTCAAAGTCAAGCAGGAAGAGCAGCCATTGAGGGGTGGGTAGGGACAGGACGCAGGCTCTGGGCTGCGGGTGCTGATGCTTTTGCTTCCTTGAGGCRTGTGGCCCAGTGCCTGCATCCCTGGGTCATACCGATGTAAGCAGCAGTCCCCACTGCAGGAAACCCTCCCTGTCCAATGCAGATGTCGGCATGTGTCCAYGGCAGTGATTAGAGGGGGGAATCGAGCTGGGTGCCCGTCCTGCAGGTCCTGGGGTACCTGCAGGTACATCAGCGTTTCCCTCCTCTACAAGGGGAGGGGGAATAGGACTGGGGACATGTCGTGACAGCTGACCATCCTGGGTGCCAGGACCTGTGACCTGCCCGCCAGGTCGGGAAGGGGGCCCTGGCCAGGGCATGATGCCACGCTCGCGAGTGCTGCACGCAACCGTGCCGGCTGCCGTCGCTGCACCGTGGCTTGGTGCTGCTGGGAGGCTGCCAGGTGAGGGGGTGGGGGGTGGAGATGGGATGTTTTCTCGGGCACCTCGCGGGGCTTAAAAAAAAAGAAGTTATTCTAGGAAAAGAAATGAGCTGAATCGGCTCCATCTCCCTGCTCGGTGCGGTGGCTTGTCCCACACTCGGCTGGAGTTATGTAAGGACACACCGGCAGAGCGGGGTCACCCCAGGGAGCGGGCAGGCTGCAGGCAGGCTGCAGGCATCACTCTGCCCCGCCGCTGCCTGGCCATGCCTGTATGTGCCCTGTGTGTGCCGAACCCCTAAATGGGGTCTGCAGAGCTGTGCATCGTGGAGCATGCCAGGTGTGTGCACRCGCGCGTGGGCAAGTGTTGCACCTGCCCAGGGTTGCACACAGGTGTGTGCTGCGAGCCTGCGTGTCCCAGGGGAGTGTTTGCCAGGTGACAACCCCATGCCAGAACTTCCAGCTTAGAAATGGAGGTTTCTGTCCATGCACACCCCGTGTGGATGTGGCACTGGGCATGCACACGTTGCATGCCATGCACATGCATGTTCTGCATGCCATGCACATACATGTTCCCCATGCCATGCATGTGCTGTGCCCTGCATGGCCCCTGCCAGGTCCTGCTCAAGCTTTTGGGGATGGAGGGACCCATCTGGCCACAGTGAGGGGTTTTTGCTACAGCAGCATCCCCTTTAGAAGGGTCTCTTCTGAGCCGTGGGGGCAAATGTGGCTGGCAGTGCTTATGTGCGTGCTAAGGGGGCATCTCCCACGTGAAGTCTCTGGATTTGGGACCAAGAAGTGGCAGGGGGGCTTCCCCCCCCAGGGAATGTGGGTCACCCCACCATGCCAGGAAAGGGGTTGCACATAACATTTACTCCAACCACGGTTCCCCGCCTGCAGAGCTGAGTTCGCGTGGAGGGACACGCACGGGTCCGGGCTGTGCTTGCATTTCGGAGCGGGTGGTGAAGAAGGTGGCTGGGGGGGGGCATTCCTGGAGGGCATAGGGGTGGGTGCACGCGTCTGCCACACATGCCTCCCCGCGCGTATGCTTGCATGTACAGGCAGAGCTTCCGGAGAGGGTGAATGAATGAGGCAATTCACTATTTCAGCACAGGCTCTGGTGAGGCTTTTCCTTTAGAGGCAGGCGTGTACCGGCGCGTGGGCTCCTGCCTGCGTATGCGTGTGGGCTCCTGCCTGCGTGTGCAGGTGGGCGTCGAGGGGGCTTTGGGAGATGTTTGCCACGTCAGGGAATTCACTCTGGGGGCTGGCGTGTGCCCCCGCCGCGCTCGCTGCCTTGTCGGCTTGGCGCAGCGTTGTGTAACTTCCGATGCCCTTGCCGGATCTCCTTCCCCGGCAGAGGGGGATGCTCTGTCCGCTCTCCCTGCCCGCTGCCAGGGAGACATCCCCCTGGCCAAACGGGGCGAGGAGGGCAGCCCTAATGTCACCCCTGCTCGGGGATGGCAGTGCCTTTCCTCCCCACTGCAAGGAGGGCTGGCCCCAAGCGGCAGGCCTGCTCTGGCAAGGAAAAAGCCCTTGGCACCCAAAACCCAGAGGGACCATTTTCCTGTATCTCCCAAATTTATATCCCTCAAACAAGGTGTTTGCTCCGGAGAGGTAAGGGGGGGTATGGGTCTCCCCCCGCAGGGGACCTGCAAGTGACATCTGCATGCCAGTGCATCTCCCTGGGTGCCACAACCTGTGAGAGCCGGGCTGAGACCCAGCAACTCATCTCATGCAATGCTGGGTGATGGGGTGAGAAGGACATGAGGCTGGTGGGGCCTGTCGTACCCAGCACCCACATCCTGTTGGAGGTACCCAGGGGAGATGGGGCTGCTTTGCTGCTCTGGGAAGCAGAGGGAGAGCCGGGGCAAGGGGCGATCCACCTGACATTTTTGTCTCTCTGCCGGTACCGCCGTTGTCATGCTGGTACCGCCGTTGCCATGCCGGTACAGCCGTTTCTATGCTGGTACAGCCGTTGCCAGGCTACGCTGAGGGTGTTGGAAGAGGATGTCAGGTTGCTTTGAGGATGAGGAGATGGGAGATGAAGCCRGGGTGATGCTGTGGTATCTGAATCCCACCTCGCTGCCAGGCCAGGGACCTGCTGGGCACCGGCAGGCACGGTCGCTGCCCATGGGAGCTGGTGTGGTGGGTGGCAGTCCCCAGGGCTGGGTCCTGTCCGGTTGCTGGCCTTGTGGCGATCCCCTGGCATTGCTCAGTGCTCAGGGTGCTGGAGGGATGACCTGACAGCAGCCTGGTATGTCCATGGTGTTTTAGCAACCAGATTTATAAAGTCATCATATAAAGAAGCCAGGATTATTTGACAAGCCCTGTTGAGCACATGGGCATGAAATCATGCTGGTTTATAGCCCCTTCCTTAATTTCCTTTCCTGCACCATCCTGCACCATGGTCCTGCTCTCGTAGCTTATAGATGTTCAACTGATGGGGCTCATACCCAGCCTCATTCCCACTCCCTGACCATAACACACACATTTCAGTTCTGCACTGTTAAAGTGAGCCAGAGACCCTTGAGGCACTCCTGGCTGCAAGTTTTGGGGGCTTTCTGGGTTAGAAATGATGCTTCCCTTGCAAACATCCTCCTGGGCTGGAAGGTCTGGAGGGCACGCAGGTTCCTCGGCTCCGATCCCCATGCACGGAGCAGCCTGCAGGCTCCCACAGCTTCACATGCCGGGTGGGTTGGGATGTTTGTGCCCCAGTTACACTGCAAAAATCTTTGCAGAGCAGGGAGAAGAGTTGCAACCTGAAGGTCAATGAGGCAGGGTGGCCCAGCTGAAGTATCAGCAGGAGTTGTGGCTCCATGTGCTTGACTTGCTCTTCTCCTTTCTGCCATCAGCCCCTGAAGCACAGGGTGACCCCAGGAGTTAGGTTTGGTACCTGTCAGCTGTGAGGGTGGCTTACGTGGTGGGGTTCCTTCCTTCCCGGGAGAAGGGATTGGCCCCAGAGGATGTTGAGCCCCTGGGTCTCAGCATCTCCTCCTGCCTTTCATTTTTGCTGTGCACCAGGTGCTTACGTGAGAGGCAGCCCTGGGCTGGGCAGCCCCTGCACCAGGCCAGGGCTCAGGAGAGATGCCACAGAGCAGGGTCTTTTTTCCACCTTTCTCTCCTCACTGATAAAAATTCACCTCGTGGGCACTGAGGCAAATTTTTGCAAGGCCAGCGCCTGTCTGTCCCCCAGCAGCTGGCCTGGCGTAGCGTGGTGCAACCCGTCTGCAGGCAAGGGGCTGGCCCCAGCGTGGGAGCAGCATGGCCCCGAGACCAGCAGAAATAGCTCCCGCACATAGCCTGCTGTCTGGCTGCCGGCGTGTTGCGGGAGGGCAGGGACGGGGCTGTGCATGCCTGGGGACCTGCCCTGTGCAGGCAGCTGCCGGGTGTTTTTCCATGCATCGGGGGTGCTGGCTGTCCTGCAGTGCTAATGGCAGGTCTCTAAGCCAGCGCCTGGATGTGGGGTGGGGGCCAGGGCAGGACACCCCCCTGGCTGCAAGTATTTTCTCCCCAAAAAGTGAGCTGGCAGCTCCCAGTTCCCCAGCTCTTGTGCTGTTTCTCACCAGCCCGGTACCCGGTGTCCCTCTGGCGTAGAGGGGGAGTGCTGCCAGAGCATCCCACCCAGCCTCCACCTTCCCTCCACCCATCTCCTTCCAGCCCCCCTCCCTCCACCCCCACGCTTCAGCCTAAATAATTCCTCCTCTGCCTGGCGGTGTGCAGACTGCTCTCCTGTCCTTCCCTTAGTCATCGCTCAGCCGAGCGAGACCGATATAGTTGCGTACAGCTCCTCACGGATCAGTCACTCCAGCCCCCGGATCATTTCACTGCTGGGTCACGGGGTGCCCTGTGCCCAACACRAGGTGTTCTCCCCCTTTACTACACTCATTGTTGCTGTCAGATCCCCTAACGCCCAGCCCAGGGAGTGAGCGGCCTYGTCGATGCTGGGTGGGTTGGCAGATGGCCCAGATGGGGCTCGGTGTCCCTGTCCGACTGCAGGCTGAGTGCCTCTGCCTGTGCCAAGCACAGTGCTGGTTTTCTGGGGTGGCTCAGATCCAAATCCCTGCTTTCCAGGTACCCTGGCTGCCTTCCTCCTTGCCTGGCCAGCCAGGGTACGCCTTGGCCCCGTGGGTCTCCCACATTAGCCCTGGACTGATGCCTGGTTACTGGCATCCGCATCAGGTGCCTTGACACGGGGGTGTGGCGGAGCAGAGGGGACTGCGTGTGCTGGCTTTCAGGTGCAGGGGCACATCCCAGATGGGGAGTGGATGCCGGGGCGCATAGCACACGTGTGGTGCGAGAAGGGATGCTGGGGCGCGCAGGGACATGCGTGGCACCATACAGCTGCCCACCCATGCTACCCGGAGGGACTGGCAGCGTCTGCTCCAATGCCAGCCGTGGGGCTTGGATCTGCACAGCTGAAATGGGAAGGAAGGACCTTTGCYGCACCCCAAACCATTTCTCTCCCCACCTTATTTGGCAGCTGATGGCCCCCTCCACACCAGCCCCAGCATTAGATAGTAGCTGCTTAGGCGCCAGCAAGGTGCAGGCAGCTGTGAAAAGGGAAACAGCAGGACACGGGAGCCCCAGGGAGCCCAGGGCCAGGGCCACCGTCCCCGGTGCCACCTCCCCGTCCCACTGCAAGGCCAGGGCAATAGATGCAGGGAGGCACAGATGGAGGCACCCAGGGCTTGTGGTGTTAATGTGTTGCTCCTGCATGGCCTTGCACTGAGGCAGGAGAGAACCTGGACACCCTGCCTGGGTGCTGTGTGGGTTGCCAGGATGAGTCACAGGAAAGCTGCTGCAGGGAGCAAGATGCTCACCGTGCCCAGCACCACGCCGTGCCCCTCCTCATCCCAGGGCCGCCTCTGCACCCCTTGCACCACGCAGGTGCCCYGTGTCCCCGCACGCAGCTGTGCTGTGGGGAGGAAAGCGGGAGTGAGTGTGCCGGGAACAGGAGGCAGYGTCTGGCAGCCCTGCGCTGTGTCAGGGCCACCGAGCCGGCAATGTGGGGGTGGCAGGAGCCGGCGGCATGGCATGCYGGCGGGAAGGCGTGCACAGCCCCCTGCGTGGGCTCCTGTGGGTGGCCCAGGCCATGCACATCCTCCCGGGAGAGAAGCACACCACCTCCATGCCAGAGTGCCCGCGGGGTTGTGTCCTGTTGAGGCAGCTCGTCCTGCTGCTCCTGGCAGCATGCTAGGGGAGATGCTGGGGAGGGGACTCCATTTCCCCACTCAGGTCCCCTACGGCTCCCTCTGGGCTGCCCTGTGGACCCAAGCAGCAGGTCCCAGCAGGCGCTGGTGGGCATCACTGTCCCTACCCCTGTCACCACACCCAGTGCCTGGGTGCATTTCCATCGCTTGAGCATCCTTCCCAGCCCTGCAGCAGTGCCGGGTGCTGACAGACCCTGCAGCTGTTAGGGGGGTGCAGTGGCTTTGTGCAGAGGAGGGGGTGCCCAGGGCTCCTGCCAGGGGACAGGGAGAGGAGGGAGCTCCAGTTCCCCGTGCATCTCATGGGGAAGGGGTGCTAGACCCAAGGGAGCCCTGGGCAGGTCCCTCTTCTCTAAGGCCCAGGGTCTCCCAGCTCCAGTGCTGCAGAGGATGGAGCCTACCCCAGACTGCAGGAGCCTGGGGCTGCCCGGGCCGAGTCCCAGCTCCTCACACAGGGTGTGTGTCCCAGCACTCACCTGCCACGGGCACATAACCATGGAGGAGGAGGGTGCTATGGGGCAGAGATTGGACTCAGAGCTGGGTTTGGGGCAGGAGGAGAAGGARGTCACAAACCACCCTACAACATGATTTCTGGGGACTGAAATGAGTCCCTGCATCCCTCCTCCCTGCGTGCTCTGATGGTTGTGGGACCGATGGCTGGGCATGAGGATGGAGGCATGGCCGGCACGGTGATGCCAGCCCCTCCGCTCCACCGGAACGGCCTGGTAGCGTGCTCTTGTCCCCCGCCGACCATGCCGTCCCGTGCCCCCGTCCCTGGTGTGGCAGCCAGGCATGGCTGTGTGCAGTGTGCAGGTCCGAAAGTGGCACCGCCTGCTCCCGGCGCGGTGCAGGGGCGACACCCTGTGGCCACCTCTCTGCTGAGGGGGGACACACATGGCCCCTCACACCCCTCGCCAGCCCCCTCGCCCCCCAGTCTGCCCAGAGGTCTCCCCAGAGGGCCCTGGTCCCTCTAGGGACCCTGGCTCGGGGTGGGAGTCACTTCTGGGTGGTCCAACCTCCTCATATTCAGCTCTGTGCCCCAAATCCCCTCGGCTTCCCCCACTCCTCACCCTGCTCGCATCTGGGTGGGGGGGATGTTGCTAAATGGGGACCCTTGTCCCCACTCTGCATGGCCACTCCTGCTCTGGCCTGGGAGGGGAAGGACGGTTGGCTGTTGCTGTCACTCAGCAACTCTCTCACACTGCCCAGAGAACCCCCTTTTCCTGCCGGTGGTCCCTGGCTGGTCCTGTGGCAGTGATGGGATGGGGCTCTGACATCTCGCCCCAGCGATGGCCGGGTGGAACGCCTCGTGGTGACGCTGTCTCAGCTCAGTGGGTCACCCCTGTCCCCCCAGTGTCAGCACAGCTCCCCGCACACGTCCCCGAGGGTCGGCTGGCTCTGATGCACACCGTGGTCACCTCCTCTCTGGGGCACACCAGAACAGATGGCACCTGGCCAAGCCCAGGGGAGCCCCGGGGACACGCAGAGGTGCCCGGGCTTGGAGGAGTGTGCTATCCTGCACCATCTTCCCCGCGAGCAGAGTTTTTTGGGGTGGGTGGCAGCCCTGTGCAATGGCCGTGCATCCCAGCAGAGGGTGCAACCTCCCCGCAGAGCAGGGGACAGGAGTCCCCCATGGGACAGCGGGGACACCCTGAGCCGAGCAGGGTGGGCAGCACGAGGTGCTCCAGGTCCCTCGCAGATGGCAGGACCACCTGGGTGAAGGGTGGCCGATGATCTGGCCGCTGCCTGCTCCAAAACGTAACGCACGAGCCAGAGCTGCCCCCCAGGACCCCATGACGCTGCCCCCGGCCCCAAGCTGGGTGACGCTGGGCTGGAGCCCTGGAGCTGGGAACACCCACTGGGGAGCAGCCCCACGGGGAGCACAGCACCCACTGCGTGGCACCCAGCGGTGGGTGATAGACCTGGGGCAATGGACACGTGGGCTGCACAGACACTACCACTGCAGGATGAATTTACCACCCTGGGATTTCCTTCCTCGCGAGGTCTGCAGGGCTGGGCTTGACAGCTGGTTCCTGCCCCAGCCTTAAATCCCGCAGGAGCATCCCAATCCTTTGGTTTGCAGCCTCTGGGACTTTCACTGGGGAGATTTGCAGCAGCAGTTGGGGAGAGGTTTGCACCATCATTCAGGGGCATTCAGGGAGATGTTTGCATCAGCATTTGGTGAGATGTTTGTACAAGCATTCAGAGGAAATTTGCACCAGCATTTGGGTGGTGAGGAGGTTTGCACCAACATGCAGGGGAAGGTTTGCACCAGCATTCAGGGATAGATTTACACCAGCATTTAGGAGGGCAGTTTGCAGGCCACGGAGGCTTTCTGGGGACAGGGTCTCTGAGGTCACCAGTCTCGGAGGAGCAGGTGACAGCTAAGAGATGCCAGGGCAGCACCTTGCCCATTCCTTCACCACATCCTCCTGCTTCTGCCCAGACCTCGAGGCTGCTCGTGCAGAGACACAGCTGTCTGGGGCACGCTCTGCCCCACGGCGGGCACTCGCCGGGGACTGGCAGCTGTGGCAGAGCATGCGTGCCGGGCAGCTGGTGCTGCGTCAGCGACAGCACAGCCCTGCGGCACGAGGGCCAGCCCGGCCACCTGCGGCCCTCATTAGCCAGCTCCCTGGGGACACCAGCTGGCTTTGTGCCCTGGCAGGGGKGTGAGGCTGCCGCAGGGAGTGGCAGGGTAGGCTGGGGCTGGGAAAGCCGCCTGTGCCTTGTCCCCAGGGGAAGGGGTKGGTGCAGAGTGGGGCTGGATCAGGGTTCGGGGGGGTTCTGCCCTCCCAGCTTGGATCCTGCGGGGTGCTCAGAGCATGGGTTTGGGGTGCTGGTGGCGGGTCCAGGGTCCCCAGGACCTGTGCTCTGCCCCAGCTCGCTCTCCAGCTCTGGCAGCTGGAGCAATAGCACAGCAATTAACACCATCTCCCCAGGCAAGGGCTTCCCTGGGGCTTCCCTCCATGGGCAGAGCCCAGGGCATCACCCACCCGTGGCATCCCAGCTTCAGGCACACAAACCACCCGCCAGCTCTTCCTTCCTCTGGGTGCCCATCCTCTTCCTCAAGGCGATGGGTGCCTCTTCTGGGAGCTTTTACAGCTAACCCAGCTTCCAGGGCCTGAAACGCCCGCTGCTCCCCAGGCTGGATTTTCTCCGGGGGGCCAGCTGGACACTACCACTGTGGTCTGGACCCAATGGCAACCGTGGAGATGGGCTGCAATATCCAACTCCAGCTTTTAGCAATAAGGACTCTGTCCCCGCAGACCCAACAGATGCTTCCAGGGCAGCTTCCCCCTCCTAATTCCCCCCTAGATCCACTTCTCAAGCCCCGTTCCCCTCCCAGCTGCAGCACAGGCACTGTGCAAGGAAAGCCCCCCTAGGCAGGCAGGCCCCCTTTGCTGGCAGCGTGGTTCCTGCAGACCATGTGCCACCAGCAAGACCTGCAGCTTTTCCTGGGAGCTCCATGGATGTGGCTAGCACTGGAGGAGCCTCCAGCGATGGRGACCACTCTCCAGTCACCTCCTCCCGGGGACCCTTGGTGTCTCTGTGAGGTTATTTCAGGTTTCCCAGCACCGCTGCAAACAGCCTGTTCCCAGCATCCAGCCGTCCCCTGTGCCCAGTGCTCTGTTTGCAGCCTCCAGTGCCTCCGCAGGCAAGGAGCAGCCTCATCCCGGTGGATGGGTGTCCCTCCTGCTGCAGGGACCGGGGCAGCTGTGGGGCCAGCCAGGCACTCTCCCCACTGTCTGCTCTCCTGGCGAGATGTGGGGCACCCCGAGTTTGCAGCATCCTGGGTGCACCCCCTGGCTTCCCCCCATCGCTGCTGCAGGACACTCTGGGGACGCAAGGCCAAACCTGCCTGATAGGACAGGGACCCGAGGCCGGGGCAGGGTGTTAAATGCACCAGGCAGCCATGGGGTCCCCAGAAATCCCTGGGGAGAAGCCAGAAGCCCCGTAAGCGCGCTGGCCGGAGGCTAATTGGACACAGCTGTTTAATGGACGCTTCTCAGTACAGAGTGGGCGTTGCGACCTGCACACCCCGGGCCGCCTCCTCRCCACAGTCTCAGACCTGGCACCCGAAACATCCCCGTTGGCCTGGCATGCCAGGGCGGTAGAGGAAGGTGTCGCAGCACTGGTGTGCCTCCTGGTCTTGCAGCAGGGAGAGTCCTTGGAGAGGGTCCCTGGCTGGGGCAGGGGTGGCTGAGCGGGGCGGTGCCCCCATCACATCGGGGGTGGAGATGAGGGAGCAACCGGGCTGCCGCAGATGCACCTCTGGTCTGTGCATGCCATGGGGCACCCTGGCTGAGGCAGGGCACGCCAGGCGGGGAGAGGCTGACAGCACCGCAGGGAAGGGGTCAGAGGGGCAAGGGGCAGCTGCTGGGGCTGCCGTGGGACCTGGGCATTCCCCCATCTGGCATGTGTGGGGTGAGGTTTCCCTGCTCCTTCACCTGTGGGCTGAACACATCCATCCACCTTAGGGCCACTGGGCATCAACCCTGCCCAGCGAGTGCCTCATCCCGGCAGCTGATGCCCGGGGGGGCTCTGGGCTCTGCCTCCTCCTCCTCCTCGCCCCGAGCACAAATGCCCCCAGTGAGGTGGAGATGCCTGCTCGCCGTGCTGGGGAGGGAGTGGGAGCGAGCGGGGCTGGTGTGGGACCGGAATGCTGAGCAGGGGGAGAGCATCTCGTGGGATCAGGGGGACAGGAGGGGACGAGGGATGCAGGGGAGCACTCCTGTACATCCAAGCTTGCCCTCCCGCCCTCCTGGTGCTTTCTGTTCGCGGTGCTCCTTCCCACACCATCACCGTTGGCATTAAATGGTTGGTCCCCAGCAGGGCAGGGTCAAGCCATGCCACAAAACACTCTCCCAGACATGGCCACCAGCTGTGGGTGCAAGGATGGACCTACTGGGCTCCAGCCCCTGTTGGAGCCAGGCAGGGATGTGAAAGAAGCCAAGCGGGCGTCAGCCACGTCCTCCCCCTGAGGATTCGCCATGCCGATGAGCTGGGCCGGCACTTGCCGCAGACCCCTGGGTGCTGCTGCCGGTGGGGTGCAGAGGCTCGGCTGTGCTGCCCCATGGCGCTGCAGGAGGCTGGGGGCACACGGCTGCTCTGGGCTCCGCTCTCACCCCATAACTACCCAGACCCGGCTCCAGGAGCAGAGCAAGCCCCGCTTCTCCTCAGGGGCAGACCCTGCTCTGTCTGCGGGTCCCTGGGGACAGGTCCCCGGTGGCTGCAGGCGGTGGCGGGCGAGGGGGTGCTGTGGGGCTGGGGATCATGGGGGCAACAGGTTCCCTGCCCCCTGTGCCCCACGGCGTCCCCGGGCACTGGGCCCCTSCCTACAGTGGGGCCACTCCCTGCCCCTCCCCACTTCCCCCCACCAATCAGAGACCCCAGAGCCGCACCCTCTCCCTCAGCCAATCAGAGCCTGGCACCCATCCTCTTCACAGCCAATCCGAAGTGGAGGCAGGGGGAGAGGGCAGCATGGCCGCTTCCCCGCCAGCCAATCGGTGGCCGGCTCCGCCCACAGGGGAGGGCGGGGCGGGTCTCCATGGCGGGAGAGGCCTCGTTGCCCAAGATGGCGTCGCTGGGGGCTAGGCCGGGGGCTGCAGGTGGAGGGCGGCGCTGTTGGGGCGGGCGGCCAGGATGTAGGCGACGTTCTCCCGCAGGAAGCCGGGCCAGTCGACGGGCCTGCGGGCAGATGCGGGCTCACCGGCCACCCCGACACCGCTGCTCCCCTGGCGTCTCCTCCAAAATGGGGGTGTCCCCCACCCCGCCCAAACCACCCCCGCCTCACCTGGCCTCCTCCCGCTCCGGGGCTGGCGGGGTCTTCTGGCTCTTGCCGCTGCCGCTGCTGACGGGGCTGCTCTCTGACATGGGCCCTACATGGCTGATGCTGTGGGGAGGAGGAGGGTACTCTTCGTCCCCCCCTCCTTGCACCCCAAATGGCGGTGGCGGGGKGAAGAGGGTGCGCCTGGCCAGGGCGGGTCTGCGGGGCCGTGGAGGGGGAGGTGGTGGGAAGCGGGGGGGTACCCATTTGCACGCCAAGCCCCTTCAGTGGGTGCTGGGGCTGTGGTGGGAGCCCCGGCAGGGATGTCACCCCCACCCCAGGGTGGGCGTCCCCTTACCTGACGCTGCAGGATGGCATCTCCTTTTGGTGCTTGCGGAACCAGGYGTGCCGGGCCCGGCAGCACTCGCCTTCCCCGATGAAGCCGTCGCTGTCCTGGTCCAGGGCCAGGAAGGCTGCCCGCGCCCGCTCCCGTTCCTTGGCCGTCAGCAGCCGCAGCAGGGCGTTCTGGGGGGGCAGAGAGGGGAACGGGGAGTGCTCGCCCCATGGGAACCAAACCCCGCTCCCATGCCCAACACTGTGGGGGTCTCCCACCCTGGGTGCCAGGGCCATGGGTGCTGGCCATGGGAGCCAGCCCCAGGTGCCACAGCCATGGGTGCCAGCTGTGGGAGCCAGCCCTGCATGCCACGGCCATGGGTGCTGGTCGTGGGAGCTGGCCTTGGGTGCCATGGCTGTGGGTGCCAGCCGTGGGAGCTGGCCCTGGGTGCCGTGGCCATGGGTGCTGGCTGTGGAAGCCAGTCCCGGGTGCCACAGCTGTACCTGCGGCCGTAGTTTCTGCAGCAGCTGGATGGACTCATGGGAGAGGAAGTCGTGCCACTCGATGTGCCCCTTCTTGTCGGGGTCCAGGGCGGAGAACTGCAGGGCTGCCTGCTCCTCCTGCGCCTCAGCCATGGGCCGCTCGAACTGCTGCTTGTGCACCAGGTGCTTGTAGTGCAGGAAGTCGTCCAGGGTCAGGCAGGTCTCTGCGGGGGACAGACTGGCTGCGTGGTACCCAGGGAAGGGGGACCCGCCTCCCCCAACCATCCAGGACCCGCTGCGGGGAGGGTCCRCACCTGGAATGATCTTGCAGTGCCGCAGGGTCTCCATCAGGCTGTACATCTCTTCCTCCGTCAGCAGGAGATTGAGGTTGTCCTGGGGTGGGGGCAAAGGCACAGGGTGGTGTGAGCACCCCGCCGTGCCGTGGCACCGGGATCCCTTGAAGGCGCGTGGGTSTGGGCACGCAGAGAGGGACGGTGCGGTGTGTCACCCAGGGGTGCTGCAGTGGGTTTGCTCCACATCCCTGGGCTTTGGGTGCCATTCCAGCTCTGCCACAGCTCCTTGTGTGCCCAGCGGCACGTCCCCTGCTGTCACGTCTCCCCGCCAAGGTGCTGTGGGGCTGGCTGCCAGGGTGGGGAGATGGTGAAGGGCCGCTGTCCCCTCCCCTCTGGTGGCTCCCCATCAGGCCAAGGTGGGCGGCAGGAGCTGGGGAGCCGCAGGTCCCCCATCACCCCGGACCAGGCTGCAACATGGGACCCTCTCACGTCCCTGTGGGGCACGGCTCCCCAGGGAGCACCCAGCAGAAGCCTGGTGACCCCCACGCCAGGCACTCACGCAGTAGTAGCAGCTCCAGCCTGTCTCGGTGTGCGCCATCTCTGTCACCTCCACTGCGCTGTCGTTCTGCAGGTAGCCCATGCGGCGCAGGCAGCCATCGTGGTACACCCGGCTGCAGATGCGGCAGGGGAAGAGGCTCTCAGCCGTCCATACCTCGCAGATCTCGCAGATCTCGTCATTGAGGACCTGGGGAGAGATGGGCAGCTGCTCAGAGGGGCAGCGTGGGCAGGGGGCTGGCTTCTCAAGGTGGGGGTCAGGGTGGTGCTTTGCAGGTGGGGATGGACGCTGCGGGGCAGAGGGCATGGGAGGATGGGATTGCGTGGGGCTGGCGTAGGGAATAGGTGGGTGGTGAGGTCATAGGGGGCATGGCTGGTGGGGTTAGAGAAGGGTGGATGGGTTTGTGGGGATGAATGGAGGGTGTATGGGTCCGGCTGTAGGGTTGGTGGGCCTGTGGGGTTGTAGGTTGGTTGGTCTTTAGGGTTGTGCTGTGGGTGGGTGGAAGTGCTGGTCTGTGGGTTGGCTGGTTGTAGGTGTGGACGGATAAGCTGTAAGGCTGTAGGTGGGCTGGGGTGTAGGGTGGGTGGGTGGATGGGTAGGGTCATGGGTGTGAATGGGTGGGCTGTAGGATTGCGGGCGTGGGTGGATAAGCTGTTGCGTTGTAGATGGGCTGGTCTGTACCACAGGTGTGGATGGACGGGTTGAGTTGTAGGCTGGCTGTAGGCTGACAAACACATAGGTCGAATTGTCCTTCTCTCTTCCCCAAAGCTGGAGCTGTCTGTGCCCAGCAGTGACCTCTCCTCTCCAAGACACCCCACGGTCCCTYCAGGGCACATCTGACCAGCTGCACCCTCCCGCCTGCATGGCATCTCCAGCTGCTCAGCCCGGCCCCCGGCCTCCTGCCCCACTGAGCCACCCACTGGGCCTTGTGCCTGGGGAGGCTGTCACTGCCCAGCGGGCACCGGGAACACTTGCACATCCCTGGGCTCTCCTCTGCGCATCTCCAGCCCCTTCCCTGTCCCGCCCTCCGTGTCCCCATGCTCCGTCCGCTCGCCTGCTCCCGCTGCTCCAGGCTGATGTCTGGGGGCTCGTCATCATGCAGCTCCCGCTTGGGCCGGATGAAGGYGGGTGGCGTGAACCTGTTGGCTCGGTCAAACTCCTCCGGCTCCACGCCCCGGCCATCCCGCAGCCGTTCCCAGGCTGCCTTGCTGGTGCTGCACTCCTCTGGCTGGGAAGGTCCCGCCGACGCCTCCTCCTCTCCCTCCTGCACCGCCTGCTCCAGCGTCCCCCGGCGTGTGCCCCCCGCCTCCGCCCGCTGCCGTGTCGACGGCTGCTCCCGCAGCCCGTCCTTAAAGGCTGATACGGCCAAGCTGACCTTCTGCACTTTCTCCACCGTCTGCCGCCTGGACATCAGCACCCCCATGGCTCTGTGGGGCGAAGGAAGGTGCTCAGTGCTAAGGCCTCGGGGTGCAATGCTGCTCCCCACCGCTGCACCATCTCCCTGGCCCCAAAAAGGTGTCCCGGTGGCTTTCCCCCAGCTGCGCAGGGAGCAGCTCAGGGCAGGGAGAAATGGGGGGTCCTTGGCAAGCTGGCGCTGGGGTTATCCATGATGGCCATGGGGACATGGACCCAAAGCTATGTGGAGATCTGGCCATGGAAGGTCTGAGTGTTGATGGGGGAGTGGGACAGCAAGCAGGGAGCTGATTTGGGAGCACCCTGCCTCCCCCATCCTTGCTCTGTAGACTCCAGCTTAACAAAAAACACATCCGGGCCCTTCCCACACCAGACCAGTAAATCCCAGAGCGATTGGGACCAGCTGTAACCCTGCCCCTTACGTGCATCTCCTTTCTGCCTTGGAGAAAGCCTCTTTGGCCAGCCAAGGGTGAGAGGTGTCCTCCCTGCAGCTCTTCCCAGGTCTAGGGCATAGCAAAGCTGCTGCTGGGTCTCTTACCTTCCCTAAATTTCTCTTCACCCCCCAGTCTCTCTTGGGCTCACATGCTTGCGTGTACGTGTGTGTGCTGCTGCCCTGATGACTGGGCATCCTGCACCCTGCAAGGAGCCACGCGGAGAGGCTGGGCCAGCCATGGGAGGGCTGTGAGGGCTGTGAGTGTGCAGGAGGGAAGGGAGGCAGTGCATGGGTCTGGGGCGCATGTGTCCCAAGAAGGAGGTTTGGCTGCAGGACCGAGGGAAGATCACCTTAGGGTAAAAAGGGAAGGGCAAAGGCAGCAGCAATAGCAGGTTGGGCTCTGTCTCAATGGGGGTGAGCTGAAGCTGGGGAGAAGCACGATTTGGTCTCCAGTGGCGTGGGGCACAGCATCACCCCACGTGGGTCCTGGCACTGCCCCCGTGCCCCGCTGGGGCTGTCTTGTGGAAGATGCGGTTGAGTCACCAGCCCTGGAGGTGTTTGAAAGACATATACGTGGCACTTAGGGCCATGGCTTAGTGGTGGACTTGGCAGTGCTAGGTTTACGGCTGGACTYGATGATCTTTAAGGTCTTTTCCAACCTAAATGATTCTATGATTCTATGCTGCAGCCAAGAGACACTCCCAGCTGGTGCCCAGGGACCAGCAGGCAGCACTTGCTGCCTGTGCAAGCGGGGGACATCGGAGCAGCCATCTCCCGCCCCGCCAACCTCAGCAGGGAAGTCCCCAGGTAGCACGATAATTAGCAGCACGCACACACACACTGGGATCTCGCAGCTGTGGGAGGACACGTCGCTGCGGGCACTGCTGTGGCAGGGAGCCTGGGCAGGGTAATTACAGCTGCCCCACATCAGCGGTGCCGAGCAGAGCGTGCTGGCAGGCGGCAGCTCGGTGCCCTTCGCTCGTCCCCACACCCACAGATGCCCGGCCCCACGATCTCACCCCATGACCCTCAGCCGTGTGGGTTCTGTTCACGCGCACGCGTGGGCGGGCAAACCCAAACACCGCCACGCGCACACGCATGTGATTTCCCAGCTTCCACCACCACCACCGCGGGACCATCTGCATGCAGATTCCCACGCCCCCACATGCGGGGGGTCTCGTCAGTGGGCACATGCGGACGGGGGTATTTGCACCCRTTAGCCCCCGTGCCCGGCTTGGGGCTGGCACCCAGCATGCTGCAGCTCCTGGGGCTTTGCAAAAGTGGGAGCGGGGAAGAGATGGAGGCATGTGTCCAAGCCACAGCAACAGCATCCCTGCGGCTGTGCCAGTGGGGAAGAAGACACCCGGGCGTCTCTGCCTCCTCGCCGTGCTGTCACCCCCGGCCTGGGAGGCTTAGGATCCCATCAGCCATCGGCAGGATCAGCTCTGCTGCTGGGCAGCATTGCAGCTCTGCCTGCAAGCCAGCGAGCCGGGGGCACCGCAGGGAGATCCCCCTCTTTGCAGATCCCTGCATCACCGAGCATGGGCCAGATCCTGGCCTCATCCTGCCCAAGGCTTGGGTAGAAGCGGGGAGGAGAGGGCGCAGAGGGGCTGGGCTCATGGAGAAGAGCCAAAAGAGGGGCGTGGGCCCCAGCTCTTGGCACACAAGTCTCCCCAGTAACAGCACTGGTGCTCCTGATCCCCAGTGTGCTGGCAGCATCTCCCTGCAGTGCTGCAGGGCTCTGGGTGGCCCATCACCAGCCACCCTGCGCAGCCCGGGCAGCAGCGCGACAGCTGGTGTATGGGCCTGCTGTAATCCCCCAAAAATGAGGTTCCCCTGTGTGTTAATGGTGTGGTCGCACCCCTGCCCCACGCCGCTGCTGGAGGATCCCAGCCCATCTCCCTGTTTCTTGTCCTCTCCCAAGGCCACCCCGAGTGTCTTCTGCCACAGTCAATGCCATCAGCTGCTGCGTGCCTGCGGTCTGGAGGCTGTCACTCCTGTCACAGCTTGTGTCTGTTCTCAGCTCYGCCGGCCTCCCTCCTGCTAGTGCTGCATGGCTGGACCCTGCCTGCACATCCAGGGGCTGAATGGCCTCATCCCAAGCTCCCTCTGCAGCCCCTGCTGCCTTTCCACAGGCCCCAAAGCTCCCTAGATACCCCCAACCTGCTCTGCACTCTCCAGGACCCCCTTTTCCCCATGCCCTGCCTGACCCATTGGCTGTGTGGKCTGGGACATCACCCCGACACAGAACCTGGCCCGGCTCAGGGTTCTGCCAGGCTCGGGGGGTCCCCCCTCTCCCGGGGACCCCTGGATGTGGGGAGAGGGGACCAGAGGCACCCTCACCCCATAGCAGCACAGCTACCCAAGCAGCCCGTGCATCCCCATGTGTCCCCAGAGGGAAGGTGCCTCTGCTCCTATTTCTGGCCACCCTCTGAGGTGCCCGGTGGTTGGGACCCGGTGCCACCGCCCGGCTCACCTTGGCCCGAGGCACTGGGGCCTCAACCTTGCTGCCGGGCGCCAACGCGGGGGCTATTTTTAGGTCGCCCCCATGGAGGAGCTAAATCTGGGCATGGGCTGGAGCTGCCTGCAAACGCCTGCCTCTGCCAAGCCCTGCCGGCACTGGGTGCTGTCGCAGCGGGTGGTGGGCACCTTCCCACCCCTTCCCTTCCCTTGCACCGGCCCCCTGCACCCCTGCCCTGTCCCCAGGGCAGCACCCGTTCCCTGTGCTGTTCTGATGGGGATTTGCTCCTTGCTACTTCATCCCTGCAGCAAAACACTGAGCCAGAAAGCACTTCATCCCCCTAGCACCCATGGACACCTCTTTCCCAGCCCCACGCAGCTCTCTACATGGGGAAACTGAGGCACGGAGGCAAGGCTGGTGCAGCTGTTGTGGGGATCAGCCTATCTTGGGGAGGAGGATGGGGGCACTGGTGGGATGGAGCTAGTGGCCAGCATGGAGGCACCCCAGGAAGATGAAGTGGGGCAGAGCATCTCGAAGCAAACAGAGCTGCCAGTCCCTGCACGGCTCCAAGATCTCCTCTCCCCCATGGCAGCTGGAGCGGGGAGCACCCGTGGCTCTTGCTGGGGTTGCGGGGTGCCGGGTTTGGCTGTGAGGGTGGCAGTGGGTGTGG
This sequence comes from Phoebastria nigripes, assembly GCA_035582835.1. NCBI lineage: Eukaryota > Metazoa > Chordata > Aves > Procellariiformes > Diomedeidae > Phoebastria > Phoebastria nigripes. The sequence goes on along the minus strand of JAYKAV010000977.1, from coordinate 1,074,943 downwards.
GGTGGCGGGTGATGTGTGGGTGGGTGTATTGCAGTGTGGTGGGGACGTTGTGGTGGCTGGGAGCGCAGGATGGATGCGGCAGGGAGCAGCGCAGGGTGGATGTGTTATGGGGTGGATGTGTTGTGTTATGGGGTGGATGTGTTACGGGGTGGATGTGTTACRGGGTGGATGTGCTACGGTGTGGCTGGCAGTGCGGGGTGGGTGTTACGGCCCGGGGGGGGGTGTGTGGGCTGGGCGTGTTGCAGTGGCTGTGGGCACGCTGTGGGTGGTGGCTTTGGGTGCAGGGATGTTGCAGCAGCTGTGGGTGTGGGGTGGTGGCTGTGGCAGCTGGGGGTACAGGACGGGTGTGTTTTGGGGGCCATGGGTGCACGGCAGGCTGTTGTGGTGCCCAGCGGTGGCACGGGGAGCTGGGGGTGCAGAGCCATAGGGCCCATAGGGCTGGCCGTTGCCTCCCTGCCTGCCCCCCGCTCAGCCATGCTTGCCTGCCCCATGGTGCGTCCTCGGTGCAAAGCCCTGTGAGCAAACCAAGGGCCAGCAGGTGTTTGGGTTGGTGCACACCATGAGCGGGGTCCGTGGCACCCCCTGCACCCACCCTCAAGGGGATGCAGCAGGGGTGCGCCAGGAGCAGGACCCCCATCAGGGCTCCTTGCTGGTGGGGAAGGATGTGCCTGGTCCCCATGGGTTCCCCATGGGCCAGGCCTCCTCCCTGCCCTCTCCAGGCTCCTGGTGTTTTTAGCCCCCAGTGCTGCGCCTTCCTGGGAGCAGCATTAGGGACCTGGGGGCAGAGGGATGGGGTACCAATAGGGAGGACACCCTGGGGACCCCAGGGCCCATGGCAGCCCGGTCCCAGGGCTTGGTCTGAAGGGCACTGAGCACGGCTGGGAGGAGCTGCCGTGGCTCTGGCACAGCCCTGCACACCCTGCCTGCCACTGCCTGCCTGGGGCGAGGGGGGCTCAGCAGCGCAGACAGCAGGCTCTGCTTGGGGGAGTCCACATCCCACCTCCTTGAGCTGGCTGGGGATGCCCAGAGCGGTCCAGCAGCACCCCCTTGTCCCCTCTCCCTGGCAGATGGCATGTGCTGGAACTGTGGCACTGCTGGGGCTGCTGCTGCGAGGTGACCTGGTTGCCAGGGGGCAGCGGGGTCCGTGGCTGATGGTACCCTCCCCACCCTCTACAGGGCTGCGGGGGCCTGGCGGGGAGGTCTGGGGGGGTGGCCAGAGCCCCACCTGTGCTGTGTCCCCCTCCTGGGGACACCGAGCTGGTGGCTGCTCTCCCTGCCGGATAAGGCTGTCCGTCCTGCTGCACCATAGCAGATTTTATAGGTGTGTCACACGCTTCCACCTCCCAGAGGGGAATCAAAATGCCGTGACAGCAGAGTCCCTGCCCCTGCAGCAGACACGGCTCCCGCCCAGCTCCTCACTTCTCGTCTCCCTCCCCAGCCCCTCTCCCCAGCACCCACATCAGGACCCCGATGCCTGGGGAGGACCCTCCCACTCCATCCACATCCCCACTCCCAGGGACCCCATCCCAGGAGCCCTGGTCACCCTCCCTGGGACCAGGACCCCGGGGCCAGCAGGGAGACCCACCCATGGGTGTCGCAACATGCAGCCAGCCCACACCGTGCACCGGGCGAAGCGCCAATAGCGGCAAAAAAGCCACTTACCAGGGTCAGGGTCCGTCTGGGGAGTGCGAGCCCTAGAGAGCTGTCCACACGATGGCCATCGCTGCTGCCTCTGGCCACGATCCCCTCTCCACCCGCGGGTGCTCACTGCATCCCGCGCCCCGCATGCAAATCCCCGCTGGGGGATGGAGCAGTGAGGCTGGTACCCAGAGAGCCAGAGCCCTGCGCTTGCTGCCGGAGGATGCAGGAGACAGCGAGATGCTGGGAGCGGATGCCTGTGTCTAGCGTGCGTGCACACACACACACGCACACACACGGAGGAAGCAGGGAGCTTGTGACTGGGGCTGAGCAGATGCAGCCTCGTTTGCTGTCCCTGTACTGATTGCTGCCTGAGCTGTGTTAAACAGCTCTCTGAGACACGAAGCATTTTTTTAACTGGGCTGACGTTGGCTGGGAGATACCAATAAAAGCTTTCCCTGTGTCTCCACTGGCCCCTGAGGCCGAACCGCCTTTCTTTGAGACAACCTCAAGACTATGGAGATGGGGCTGCATCGGTGGAGGAGCGAAGGTCTCCCCTGCCCACCGGCCAGGGTATTCCCTGCACCCGGAGTGCCGGCCACAGGCTACCTGTGACCTCTTTAACCCGTTGCCTGCCGGTTAGCGTTGCAGGCAGGCTGTCCTCCCCACGCCACGGTGCAGCGGGGGCACGGTGACTCCTGGCTACGTGCAGCCCTGTGTGCCTGGTGCAATGCAGCACCAGGGGTTTGGTTCTCCTGGTCCCCAAGACAGGGTATCACCTGGGTGTGCACTGCAGGGCTGCAGCAGGGCTGGGGGCTCATGGAGGGTGTGAGGGAGGTGATGGGGCAGGAGGGAGGATGCTGGGCTGGAGAGGAGGGCACAGCCCTAAAACAGCGCTTCTGAAGGTGGGATATCTGCTCCAAGTGCATCCCCAGCTGCCCCACACCAGCCTGGTGGAGATGGACACTTAGCCCCCTGACATCCTCCCGGGATGGGGTTCCAGCCAGGCCTGGGATTATTGCTGAAGGTTAGAGCAGAGGGGCCTGGGCGGTGGGGATGGCAGCAGGGCTGCCCTGTCCCTTGGCCAGCTGGGATACAGTGGGTCCTCTCCTGGCTAGGGGAGAGGGATGCTCTGCCCAGCCCCCCTGTGCTGTTCCTGCCCCTGGGATGCTGCTGGAGCAGGAACCCCACATCCCAGCCTGACATCCCGGCCATGCCAGCCCCCATGCCCTCCATGGGGCAGGGCCTGGCTGGCTCTCTGCAGGCCCACCACCCCATGGAGGAGAGGATGAGTGTGCATGTGTGCAGCGATGCGTGTGTCTGCAGAGGGGCTCAGGAGGCCTTGGTAGAACAGCGAGTGGCAGGGGTGGGGGAGATGTCACCTCTCCTGTGCAGAGAGCGTGGGGAGCATGGGGTGGGGGACTGTGGGGTGAAGGGCTGTTCGATAGATGAAGCTTGCTGGCTCCTGGGAGATGGGCAGCACCATCCCTGAGGTCTTCTCCATCTCTGAAAGAGCCTGCGCTAGGCCCAGCATCCAACACCCCTGCAGTGCCCTGCCTCCCCAGGAGCAAGCAGCTGGGGCAGGGTAGCCTCGAGAGTGCTCCCAGCACCGTATTCGGGGCAGGTTTATAGAATCATAGAATAGTTTGGGTTGGAAGAGACCTTTAAAGGTCACCTGGTCCAAACCCCCTGCAATGAGCAGGGACATCTTCAACTAGATCAGGTTGCTCAGAGCCTTGTCCAACCTGACCTTGAATGTTTCCAGGGATGGGGCATCTACCACCTCTCTGGGCAACCTGTGCCAGTGTTTCACCACCCTCAGCATAAAAAATGTCTTCCTTCTATCTAGTCTAAATCTACCCTCTTTTAGTTTAAAACCATTACCCCTTGTCCTATCACAAGAGGCCCTACTAAGAAGTCTGTCCCCATCTTTCTTAGAAGCCCCCTTTAAGTACTGAAAGGCTGCAGTAAGGTCTCCCCGGAGCCTTCTCTTCTCCAGGCTGAACGACCCCAACTCTCTCAGCCTTTCTTCATAGGAGAGGCGTTCCATCCCCCAATCATGTTTGTGGCCCTCCTCTGGACCTGCTCCAACAGGTCCGTGTCTTTCTTGTGCTGAGGGCTCCAGAGCTGGACGCAGTACTGCAGGTGGGGTCTCACCAGAGCAGAGCAGAGGGGCAGAATCACCTCCCTCGACCTGCTGGCCACGCTTCTTTCGATGCAGCCCAGGATACGGTTGGCCTTCTGGGCTGCAAGCGTACTTTGCAGGCTCATGTCCAGCTTTTCATCCACCAGTACCCCCAAGTCCTTCTTGGCAGGGCTGCTCTCAATCCCTTCATCACCCAGCCTGTATTGATTCTGGGGGTTGCCCCAACCCAGGTGCAGGACCTTGCACTTGGCCTTGTTGAACCTCATGAGGTTCACASGGGCCCACTTCTTGAGCTTGTCCAGGTCCCTCTGGATGGCATCCCATCTCTCAGGCATGTCAACCGCACCACTGGGCTTGGTGTCATCTGCAAACTTGCTGAGGGTGCACTTGATCCCACTGTCTATGTCATTGATGAAGATATTAAACAGTACTGGTCCCAGTATGGACCCCTGAGGGACACCACTTGTCACCGATCCTCATTTGGACATTGAGACATTGACCACTACCCTCTGGATGTGACCATCCAACCAATTCCTCATCCACTGAACAGTCCACCATCAAATCCATATCTCTCCAGTTTAGAGAGAAGGATGTTGTGGGGGACCGTGCCAAAGGCCTTACAGAGGTCCAGATAGATGAGATCTGTAGCCCTTCCCATGTCCACTGATGTAGTCACTCCACTATAGAAGGCCACTAGGTTGGTCAGGCAGGACTTGCCCTTGGTGAAGCCATGCTGGCTGTCTCGAATCACCTCCCTGTCCTCCACGTGCCTTAGCATAGCTTCCAGGAGGATCTATTCCATGATCTTCCCAGGCACAGAGGTGAGACAGACTGGCCCGTAGTTCCTCGGGTCTTCCTTTTTCCCCTTTTTAAAAATGGGGGTTATGTTTCCCCTTTTCCAGTCAGTGGGAACTTCACCGGACTGCCATGACTTCTCAAATACGATGGATAGTGGCCTAGCAACTTCATCCRCCAGTTCCCTCAGGACCCGTGGAGGGATCTCATGGGGTCCCATGGACTTGTGCACCTTCAGGTTCCTTAGATGGTCTCAAACCTGATCTTCTCCTACAGTGGGCTGCTCTTCATTCTCCCAGTCCCTGCCTTTGTCTTCTGTGGCTTGGGCGGTGAGGCTTGAGCACTTGCCGGTGAAGACTGAGGCAAAAAAGTCATTGAGTACCTCAGCCTTCTCCATATGCCGGGTAACCAGGTCTCCCGTTTCATTCTGGAGAGGGCCCACATTTTCCCTAGTCTTCCTTTTATCACCAATGTACCTGTAGAAGCTTTTCTTGTTGCCCTTGGTGTCTCTGGCCAGATTTAATTCTGTCAGGGCTTTAGCTTTCCTAACCTGATCTCTGGCTGCTCGGACAATTTCTCTGTATTCAATACAATTTCTCTGTATTCAATATAATTTCTCTGTATTTGCTCCAGCGTGTGCCACACACGGGTGCCAGGATGGTCCCCGGCCCTTGTCCAGGCTCGGGTGACTACCAGCAGACCTGGAGCTGGTGGCCCGGTCACTCCACACCTTGTACCAGCCCTCCCCTAGACCTGTGGGTGCCGACACTGGTCCCACAATACCAATACCTCCATTACAGATCCTTCCCGCTCCCCTATGTCTCAGCCAGGAGTAAGCTGAGACCGTCCGCAGCTCATGTCACCCATAAGCAGAGCCGGGGGCTGGGAAGGGCAGTGTCTGGCCGCTGCRCTGGGACCCGAGCTGGTCTGCAGCTCCCTTCCCCACAGGGTGGAGATGTGCAAAGCTGGGCTGCAGACAGGATTTATCTGCTTTCTGCTTGTGGCTGTCAGGTCCTGTCTTGCTTCGCTCCATCGGCTGTGGGAGCCTTGCAGGGAGCTTCCAGTYGCCCTGCCCTGGCCCGGGATACCTCTCTGTGCTTCCTTCCAAGGATGCTTCCCTTTAGGGTGAATCATATTTTGCGTTATTTGGCCCGAGAAGCAAGGTGGAAAGGTGCTGGGATGCATGTGGAGTGGAGAAAGTGGAGGCCAACTGTAAATGGGGCCAGAGGAAAACATCTTCACAGATGAACCCTGGCCCCAGAGGACTCGGGAAAGGGGGAGGCGGTGGAGGAGGAGTGTGCCGGCAGGCTGCAAAAGCTTTAAGTGTCTCTGCAGGGAGAGCCCTGCCCTGGCGGGCCCATGGCTGCGTGCAGCAGCTCCCGGAAAATCAAAGGCGAGGAGGAGCCCCAGCCCTGCTCCTGCCCAAGCGGCCAAGGGGCTTGGGGGTCCCACTGTCATCTGCCCTGGTGCTCCGCAGTCCCTTCCGTAGCATGGCCAGGCTGTACCCCTGCAGCAAGGCTCTGTGGATGGGGCTGGCTGAGCCTGGGGGACAGCAGCTCCTCGCCAGCCCTTGGGTGCACCAGGTCCCAGCTGGCGGGTGTGGTGTCCAAAGGAGAACTGCAGCCCAGACCCGTTTCTGCAAGGGCCATCCAGCAGCCTCCACCCCGTGCAGGATGCAGGATGCTCTTGCACACCCCGGCGAGAAGGAAGACATGGTCCCCTGCCCTGACACCCCTCTCTGAAAAGCCACAGCATGGCTGGGCGCCCGTCAGAGCAGCCGCGACGGCAACAGGCTGGGAAAGCTCTTGGTGGAGCTGGCAGCACCGGGCTGCCGGAGGAGGGCTGCAGGGGCGGAGGTGAGAGCTGAGCTGCAGCGGGAATGTGCATTTTCGTCAGCTCCTCACCCCCCCCCCTCCAAATTCTCGCATGACGCCCGCGTGTAGGTCACTGGCTGCTGCAGCGACGCGGCGTGTGGGCTCACCATCTGCGGCTGCTTCTGGAGCCCGCCGCCTGGGAACACCACCCCATGCCGCCCCGGCTCGTCCCGGCTCCCACCCGGCCCCCGGCCCTGAAGCTGCCAGCACCCTGGGGGCTGCAAGGCGAAACGTTTGCTCTTTGATGGGGGGGACCCGAACTTCTGGCTTCTGCCAAGAAGCAGGAGCAGCAGCGGTGGGGTGCCTGCGCGAGCCGACGTTCCTGCCAGTCAGCGGTGGGTGATGGAAAAGAGAACTTGTCAAAATAGTGAGATTTTTTTTTTCAGGAGATTACAAGTTTGGCTGATGGAGATAATAGTGTTGACGCGCTGCGGGGAGGGTTCAGAGAGGCATCGGCACACCTCGTGGCAGCTGGTTCAGGAGGGGAGGATGATGCCAAAATCAGCATGAAATGGGATAAAAACCGGCTGCCTGATGGGCTGCCGTGTAAGACTGCAGGCAGGGAATGGCAGAGCATCACCCATAACTGGGAGCAAGCAGTGCTGGAGCGAGCCTGTGAGCAAGGGAGACCATGCCTGGTTCTCTCTGGCTGCCCCAGCTGTGCCCTCAGGCTGCATAGGCTCCGCGCAGGGGAAAGGGCTCAGGATTCCACCCATGGACATGATCCCAGCTGCAGACACGATCCTGCTCTCCACCAGCACCCAAGCRGAACATCTCCTGCAGACAGCACCTGCCAAGGCCACCTGCCAATGGCTGTCCTTGACATCCACTGACAGCTGTCCATCATGCCCACCGATGGTTGTCCGTCACTGCCCCTGGACATTCACACTGGCTCATCAGTGGTTGTCCATCACACCCCTGGTCATCACCACAGGCGCCGTGCATGATGCTGATGGCTGTCCGTCATGCTCCCACCATGGAGGACAGCTCATTGCCTGTCACACCCCCGGCCATCGATGCAGCTGTCCTCCGCTGCTCCCACAGCCTGACAGCTCAGCTGCTGGTCCCCACAGCCTCTGGATCCCTGCAGCCTGAGCCTGATGGCAGAGGGGGGCTGCAGCTCTGTGCCCCCCAACCCAAAGTGTTCAACCTGCTTCCCTCAGGGGACCGGATCCCCGGAGCAGCCCCTCGCCCTAGACTGCTCTGTCACCTTCCCTCTCCCACTCCTGTCCTCACCAATCGTCCCCCCAGGTGCGTGTGTGGGGCTGCAGTGCCGATGCCATTGCAAACTGCTAATGGGGTGGCATCTGCTCTGTGGCTCCTGCTCCCTGCATTCACCCTGCCATGGTCTCGGGAACAGGGACAGGGACATGGACAGGGACGGCAGGTCCTGGCTCTCCCCGTGCCCTCGGTGGCCAGGGTGCCCAGAGCAGGAGCTGCCAGATGGTGCCCAGCAGGGATGCAGCCCCTCCTTTGGCCCCCGTCAGCAGCCGTGCAGTAACGAACCCAAAGTAGGTTAAGGCACTGCGGATGCTGGCTGTGTGCCTTGCAACCGTGGCACAGTGTTTGTTTGCTCTGAGTTTTTCCCTCCCATCCCAGGGCCGGAGTGCAGAGCTCTTGCAGGGCATAATTACCGAGCAGCCTTGTGTGCACTGCTGGAGTACAAGAACTAGCTCTGCCCCCTCCCCAGCAGCTTTCCCAGCACCCAAAAATTCCCCAATACAGAAGCCTGGAGCAGAATTTGCCTAATGAATATATCTTCAGCCCTGCAGCTCTGCACGACCCGTGAGTTTGTAGTTGGGGTCCGTCCGGACGCGTGTGGCAGCCAAAATCCCCAGGAGCAGGGGAGCAGGGCCAGGTGCTGGGCTGTGTGTGGGGGAGCACCTCCAATTCATCCAGCTGCAGGTTTGGGCTGAGCTCCCACTCCAGCCAGACCCGATCTCCCCTTCTGCTCGTGCACATTGTGCTGCCCAGAGTGGTTTTAGCTCCGTTCAGGGCCCTGGCCTGGTGCAGAGCTGAGCACTGCTTCCTCCTCATCCTCACCTGTGTCTAATGCAGCTCTGCCTCACCGCCGTGTCCCCACGTCTGCTGGGCTGAGCTGTGGCAGCCCCAGATCTGCTGGACGTGCAGCCCTGAATGGACAATGCACCCCACCAGCTTCTCCAGCTGCTGGAAGGAGGAGATCCAGCCTGCATCCAGCCCACCTATCCTCTTGCACGTCCACCTCCAGGTGAGCCCTTGGCTGTGTGCTGCTGTCTGCTCCCTACTACTGTCCTGCAGTCACAGCTTGGCTGTCCCCTTTTCCCTGTACAAGACTGGGCTCTGGGGAGCCTGAGAGAGAGCGTGAGGTGCTCAGCACCATGCTGCCTCGTCCAGCCATTTACCTGCATTGCTCCTCCATGAGCTGCCTTCACCCCTGTGATAAGGGGGAAAAGCTGGTGGGGACCAGTGCCAGGACCTGGGGAGGGGGTGCAGAGAAAGGGCATGATCTGACGGTGTGGATGGGTACTGAAATGCCCCAAGGGGATCCAGGGGAAAGGTGCTGGGGTGAGGGAAGCAAGGAGATGAGAGCAGGCAGGAGGAAGCCAACAACGCATCCTCCGATGGGCAGGGATGCCCCRGGGTCCGGGGTCTGTAGGAAGGTGTTCCCCCAGGGTGGCTGCCTGGGCTTACCCTGGGCTGCCCTTCCTGGGGGTGGCAAGTCCCTGCAGAGCAGCCGGGGTGCAAAGCCGTAGGTCTTTTGACCCCGTCCCTGCAGCTGGCAGCTCACCAAACCTGGCCCTGATGAGAGGAGGATGCTCCCTCCGACAGATAATAGCTGAGCACTTTAGAGCTCTCTAATCTAGGAGCACTCCTGCAGGCATTAGCTAAATGACCCTCTTCATAGGGCCACTCCAGCCAGCTCCCAGCAAGCAGCCGTTGCCCCCAGCCTGTCCTCTCCCCTCCGCCTGYGAGTCCCCAGAAGGGGTCAAGGCCAGACCCCACAGCTCTCCAGGGACTGGTACCCCCTTGCCCTAAGTGGGGACACAGGCGTACCCAAACAGCAGAGCCTGGTGCAGCGACTTGTACCCCAGGACACTGCAGGGCTCTGGAGAGCAGGATCAGCCCTGGAGAGAGGGCTGGGCAAAAGGGTTGAGGCTGGGGTGAGAGGGGGAGCGCCGGGTCTGGGCTGTGGACAGGTGCCGGGTATGGGTTTACAACTGCAGCATCCCATTGCCAGACCCACAGCGCCTTGCAAGGGACGCACTGGTCCTCATAGGGAGGCACAGGCAGGGATGCCAGCCCTCCCTGCTGCTCACCCTGCCAGCCTGGCTGACCCCCTGCAGCATCACTCGTCCCCGCGTCCTCCCTTAGCGGGGCCATCTCTGCCGCAAGCCAGTCGAGCATCCTCACAGAGGAGCTTTTCAAGTGGAACGGAAATGCCTAATGAAGGCCGACTTCACTAACCGGGGCTGTCACGGGAATGATTGCTGCCTTCCTGAGCCGCTTTAGGAGCAATAAAGCTGTGTGAGAGGAGAGGAGAGGAGAGGAGAGGAGGGGAGGGGAGGGGAGGGGAGGGGAGAGGGCAGAGCCTGCCCACATGCCTCTGCCCTGCTGGTGAGGGTACTGCTGCGGCCCGTTCTGGAGGCTGGGGGCAAGCAGGCAGCCCCTGGGGCTGTAGGCAGATGCGGAGCCCAGCTGGCTCCAGGGGAGTGTGGCCCAGTGGAGCTGAGAGCCAGGAGCACTGAATCGGACCATTGCATCCCTCTAGGGCACAGCTGGGTCCCATCCCGCCGTGGAGGTGGGATGTGGTGTGACTCGCACCCAAGCCGGGGGCTATGCAAGGCTTCTGGGTGCTGCTATTGGGACAGGGATGTGGTGCTTGCAAGCAGGTTCAGCAGCCTCCACGTTGCTTTTGGTGTCTCCATCAGCCCTGTTCCCATGCTGCAGCGTCCTACGGGCAGGCTTCATGCAAAGGCTCATCCCCAGCCTCTCCAAGCCTGGAAACCTGGTCCTTTACTCACACAAGGGGCTATGCATGCTCCCTGGGCTGCATCCCAGCACCTTATGCCTCTCACCCCTCTTGGGGACCCCTGAGCACCTCCGATGGGGTGAGCGGGGACAGCCCCATGGAGCTGCAGAGCCCCGGCACGCCGCCGCCCCACACTCGCCTCTTAATCAGCTAATTGTGTGTTTGGGGTTTCAGGCCAGGGCCCCAGCCTGGCGTTGCCATACCAACTGCAACAGCATCACTTTCAAACATTTACCAAGGAGGCTTGAAATGCAGGGGGGGGGGGGAATTAAAAAAGGAGAGGAGGCCAAACAGTGGGTTGATGGGAGGGGAGAGTAAAAGGGCTGTCTGCGTCTCTTTCATTACACCGCGTGGAGTCCCGCAGGGCAGAAAGCTCTGATTAAAATGGCTCTTGCTGGGATTCAGAGGCTTTTTGGGGAAAAAGAAAATGCCCCTGCCTGCTGGAGTCTGTCTGAGGCACTGTTGGTGGTAGGATCTTCTCGGTTTCTTCAGCAGGGTGAGGGGCGGGCTGTGAGACATGGGGACCCAGGTTGTGTCCCCGGGCAGAGCGCGTGGGGATGGGCGGTGGGTGCTGGCTTCGGRGACCCATGGTCCCCAGAGCTGGCCAGGCTGGTGGGGCAGCCAGCTGGTGCAGCGGCTCAGTAGAGAAGGGAGAAAAGACGGCTGGGGGGTGATGTGGGGCAGATCTTACAGCTCAGGAGGTCTGGCCACGTTTGTCCTCTACCTGATGTTGTCCTGGGGTATGGGGCAGGACCCCCACCCCGGCAGCGCTGGCCCCCGCTGCCACATGCCTGCCCTGCTTTCTGCAGCTGAGTTGCGTGTCTCCCCTGCTTCCTGGCTGTGCCCTCCTCTCTCCTCCTTCCAAATCCACCTCTTTGCCACCCTTGGCCTTTCTGTGAGCTGGATCAGGCCTCTCCAGCACCTCCTGCCCAACTGGATGGGCTCTGGGCTGCTTTTCCTTGCCAGCACCAACATGGCATGAGCCCTCCCTCGTCTCCCAGCCCTGCTCCATGCTCTCTGTCAGGGACCAACCTGGTGCAGGGGAGGGAGCTGCCCTGGGTGGGGACCGTGGAGGCGGGTGTCTGGTCCTCCTCCCGCTCACCCAGCTTCCCCTGCAAACCCATTTAACAGATCAAAATTTTATATGCTGAACMATGCTGGAGCCCAGAGCACAGCACAGTTTTGCAGATTTTAGTCAAAGGAGGGCTATGTCACGGGCAGGAGGCATTGGCTGCTGCAGAGACGTGGGGGAGACAGGGAGAGGGGAGGGCAGGTCAGGGGAAGGATGACATACAAGGAAACCCAGTTTTTGAGGGTGACACATTGCCTTTTTGGCATCCTGTCTCATGGGATGGCCCTTGCTGTGGCGTCTGAGTGCCTTTGCCCAGCTCTTCTCCAGGCTGGCATCCCCTGTCTGGGCTCTGACACCCACCCGAGCGGCGTGTGAGCCTGGTGGCACAGGGCCGTCGCCCTGACTCTGGAGGAGACGCGGCCAGTCCCTTCTGCCTGCTCATCACTGAGGCTTCAACATGTAGGGCTGCTTCCCTTCAAACCCCTGCTTCTCCTCCTCTGCCCTGAGCGAATCGCTCCATCTCTTGCACGCTGGCGATGCGGCTCAGCCATGAATCACCATGGGCAAGGCTTCTCCTTGGGCGTTTCTTGCTCTCCAGAGAAGAGCCCGTGCACCATGCCCCCTCCTGGCCATGCACCTCCTCCCTGGCCACGCTCTGCTCCTCAGAGCCCCCAGCTCTCTGGAGACCAGCCCTTGCCGAGGGAAGGGACTGGAGGGAGGCAGAGGGCTGTTTTTCTTCCATGAGCTCTCTTCTTCCCCTCCCAAGTGACTACGTGAGCTCCGCATGCCCTGATTCCCATCGTGGTCAATGAGCATCAACCAGCACCACCAGAAAGGCTGTCTGCTCACCCTTGTCATGGAGGGTTGCAGGGACATGTGCCATCCCTGATGCCCTGGGGGACCCTGCCCACCCCACAGCTCCTTCCAGTGGCGTGTGGGTCCCCTGGGAGTCCCGTGTCCCACCCGTCATTTCTATGGTGCTGAGAGCTGCTGGAGGTGACTGCGGGCTGTGGGGTGGTTGCTCCAAGCCTCAGGCTGGGAACAGATGCAGAGGTCAGTGCAGGAGTGTGGCTCAGGCTTTGCTGGGGAAGTGCCGGGATTATCTGTGCTGCCCGGGGCTTTGCAAGCAGCCGTAAGATGGCTCGGCGGGTGCAGTTAGCGTGGTGCCAGGCCCCGGCTTATCAGCCTTGCCGAGCATCTCTGAGTGGTCCGTATGGCTTTCTGCTGGCAGAGCATGGCCCTGGCAGCTTGCGTCTGCTGCAGACAGTGTGCGGGCAGACCCCCTGCCTCCTCCCATGCGCTGGCGGGGGCTGGTGTGCTCGGTGTCTGGTACAGGGGCTCATCCAGAGCTTGCCACAGTGCAAATCAGGGCATCAACAGGGCAGGAAGGTAAATCCTCCCCCTCCAGGCTGTGTGCATGCTCCTAGTTGCTGCCAATGGAGCAATTTGGCAGGTCTCAGTGGGATGGCCTGTGCCAAGGGGTGTGCCTGCTGGGAGCACCCTGGGGTGTCCCTCCTGGATCCTCCACTCTCCCTATGGTTTTCCAGCTATGGTCCAAGCACCAGCTGGGATCTGGGACAAGTGAGGGCATCCCCTGTCACAGCCGCCAGGACAGGCTGCGTCCTCCTGGCTGCTGCCTGTGTTGCCTTGTTCTGCCTCAAACATCATGGTTTGTTCTCCATCCTCACTGAGTGTCCTTTTGATGGGGAGAAACCTCCAAACCACTATACCCTGCAGCTTCTGAAGGAGACAGCCAGAGTGACCTCCATGCAGGTGGTGGCAAGAGGGGAGGTGGTATCCCAGGACCCTGCACCCCACCCTAGGAGGGCTCAAGCATCGCCCACTCCCGTGCATCACTTCTGGGCCACTGAGGGCTGGGCACAAGGCTCCTTTCCGGGTAGCTCCATCCGTGAGTTTTACAGCTGCCTGGAACATCTCCAAAGGATTGATTTACTGTAATTCCTGTGGAAAGCAACTTTTGTGATTGCTAGCCTGGAGATCTCAAGCTGGACTTAAACAACAGGATCCTAAAGAGGCCATGAATAATTGAGCCTAATAAATATTAATAACTCGCCTGCATGGTGACAGGGTATGTAATTGCAAGGAGCGTTCTGGAAGCACAGCTCTACAGGCAAGTGTGCGCTCACGGCAGGCCGGGGCAGAGCCCGGTTAAGACGGATGCTGCTGGGCCATGCAGAGCCGTGCATGGCCACCAGCCCTGCCATGCTCCCCTGGGGTTAGTGGTGGCCAGGGGCAGGGGGTGCTGGCCACTATGCGAGTATTTAGATGTCCTCGGTGGGCCTCTCTCCCATGAGCTGGTCTCCTGTTGAACCCGAGTAGACTTGCAGCATCCACTGCATCTTTTGGGAGGGATGTTCTCTGTATCTGAGCCATCCTCATCCCTCAGGCACCCTGGAGGACCTAGGACACCCCCTTCAGAAAGTCCTGCCTGCCCTCATGTACAAGCCAGGTGGAGGTATGTCCCAAACTGGAGTCAGTCTGTGGATGCTCCCTGCTCTTTGTCCCCAAGGACCGGGTGGCCTGTCTGTGGCCAGACTTCATACAGGACTGTCCCACGCATCATAAAAACTGATGCATTGCAAAATCCAGCTCCCAGGGCCAAGTGATACCAAGAAGGCACAGTCTAAGCTTTGTACGACCCAGCAAGTCCTCCAAAGTTTGGGTGCAGGTGGCTTTGGATGAGGGAAGACATGCATGAGGGACGGGATATGAATGAATTTTCTATTTGTGAAAAGCCAGTGATGGGGAGTGCATCTGGCCACCTCGCTAGGCTGCGGGATGTCCAGCAGGGAAAGGCTGAACTTGTCACTCGAACCCTTGCCTGAGCAGCACTGAGCCATATATCAGACCTTGTGCAGGTGTAGGATCCTGCCCAAAGTCGCTGAGTTTTCTGGATAAAATGTAGCCACAAAGCTCAAGACAAAATCCACCCGTCTTCCTCCTGGGGTGCTCTAGGCCCTCACTGAATCGCATGCCTGAAATAACGCTCATGCCTGTGGCTTTGCCAATGCCCGATCAAACCCAGCATTTCCAAGGCTTCTGCTTTTCAAGGCAGATGAGGAAGAGGACTCTAGAAGGGATCACAAGCACTTGCATGGAAGAGCACAGTCTGCTCGGCTGCAAAGTCTCAGCAGGGCTGTGAGCAGGGTAGAAACAGGTATGTGGAGGCTTTGCCAGAGCTTTCTGGATGTTGCAGTTCAGGGTGGGGAGCTTGTAGACCTTCCCCTTTGCAAGCCACTGTTGGTTTTTCTACCTGTTGCTGATGGTGTGACAAAGGAACCTACATGGCTATACAGAGAAAAGGGACAGAGAAATCCTGAGCTTACGGCAAGGGCAGGGAGGAGTTAGCGTAGGATGTTGCCCACAGGTTTTTACTTGAAAACTGTGGTGCTTGGGCAGCTGAGAAGACGACCTGTGAATGCTTGGCAAGGGTATTGCGAGGCTGTATCCTCTGCAGGATCTTCTCCCACACTGAGCAAATGTTTCTTTTCCCCAAACTGTCTGCCTGTTGAGATTGCATCTTGCAAATGCGGTTTCAGACAATAACAGCTTGCAATTATGCAGTGCTTTCAAAACCAAGATATCCTGAATTTCGTTAACGTCTTTGTATAAAACTAGCTGAGGCTGCTGCTGGGATGCAAAGCTCCAGCCTGCGCGGAAACGTTGCAGCTGGGATCACCCAAAGCTTTCCTCTGTGACACGCTGGAGATGGTTCATCCTGCAGAGGATTTTAGGGCACTGCTGGCTGGCTGGGACCCAGCACCTGGGCTGGCAAGCCAGAGCAAAAGGGGCACAGACACATTTCGTGGTCTCTGACCCCTGCTTTCTGTGTTTTCTATTGCTATATGGTCACAGGAGGAGGACTGACTGGTGGGGGGGATTATCCATCCAGGAGTCAAAGGGCTCTGCGCTCTCCAGGGGAAGGGGAGATGTGACTTGGCGTGGGTCAGTAAAGGGAGAGGTAATTGCTGTAAGACCCATTATGGAGCACAACCTCTCGGAAGCCATTTCCAAGCACATAAAGGGCAAGCAGGGATTTCTCAAAGGAAAACTGTGCTGGACTCCAAGGGTGGCCACCAACAGTTCGACAGCCGGCGGGTGGCCAGTAACAACTGAAGTACCCGGGGGCTTGCCATCAGCAGGGCTTGCCATCAGCAACAGGGGCACTGGCACAGGATGAGCCTTCGCCAAAGCCTCAGGTGCCACCAGACAAGGGTGGCTGACACCTGACACAGCCTCAGCCTGGGAGGGATTAGATAAATGTGAGCACTGACCCCCTGAAATTCAGCAAGGGGGGTGCAAAGTGCAACACTGAGGTGCAATAAGCCCAGGCTGGGAGCTGAGCACTGAGTGGCAGCGCTGATGGGAAGGACCCGGGGTTATCGTGGGCACAGGGCTGAATATGAGCCAAGAGAGCACTCTCATCGCGAAAAAGGCAAACCACATCCTGGGCTACATTAGGAGGAGCATGGCCAGCAGATCGAGGGAAGTTATTATCCCCTCTCCTTGGCGCTGGTGAGGATGCACAGATCGCAGAAGCCATTCTCGAGTAGCTTCTAACAGCAGCTCTCCTGCAGCTTCCTCTGCTGATAATGAGATGTGAAAATACAGACGATGATACAGAGGTTGCTGCAGGAGCAACAGAATGGAACCATAGTGTTACCCAAAGCACTTGGAGCTCTTGCTTGGGAAATAGGTGGTCTTTCTTGAGAGTCCCATACAGTTCAAGTGAGACATCTGGGGAAGCAACGAGCTTTACACTTAGATATTAGCTTCTCTTTTGGATGAAAAATTAATGAAAGGCTTGGCTGAAAAGAGCCTGTTTTTTAATCTGGTCACAGATACCCCAAAATATGAGAATATTGAAATGCTTCCAGTTGCTTTGTGCTGCTGTGCAGCCGCTCCCCAACTGAAAGGYAGTAATACCTTGTCTGCCGGACTGTTTGCAGGCTAGCAATGAACCTGCTTCGGCAGTACCTGAAAGTGTGAAAAAGCAAGTGGTCAGCAGCTTGGCTGATCATTGCTACGTGCGGCTGACAATGTGGGGGTAACTCTGCGAGGTCTCGCTGTGTCTGCAAGGGAGTGGACAGCAGAAATGAGTATTTGCCCRGGGCTGACTGCCCAGCCTCTGTGTTGCACAGAGCCTGCTCAYGTCAGTGCTTTTTCAAGCCTTCTTTCTTTCTAGCTATGTCCGACTCAGAGTTTTGGATGAGACCCATCTGTTGTGGATGGGTAGAAACACTGCGGCATGCTTTCCCCCCAGGGTTAACTTCATACCCTGCAGGTGAGAGGAACACAAATGATTTTGGGGGTTCTCACAGCTATCTATGCACTGGGTGAAAACTATTGAGTTGCATTTTAAGAGGTCTCTAAGGCTGGTGACATCTGAGAGGGGTCTCACCAATGGGTGAAGTGATTACCATGCTGTTGTCACTTCAGAGGGAGCCGGCATTGTGTGGCGAGGCTGGCAAGGAGGCACACCGGAGAGCCGGCGTCATGGACAGGCTGGTGACAAGTGGCTGGGGAGAGCCTTGTTCAACAGGGGAACCGGGGCAGGACTGCATGCCCTGGGGCACTTTCACCCCCAGCTGCTGCCTTCACGGGTGATTGCAGAGCATCAATCCCCAAATCCTCTCCACTGCTCAAAGCTTTTAGGCTCCCTGGGCTCCGCTATGCTCAAAGGCAGCTGCATGAAAGAATATTTTCCCTTTGTAAACAGGTGCAGCGACCTGCTTAGCATCGATCCTGTGAGGCTGGGCTTCAAATTCGTTTCCATCGTACCTGTGAAGAGTTTGGCAAATTGATTTTTAAGAACAAAAATGTATTGAAAGTGATTACAACTGATAAACATAATTTTAAGTAATAAGATGAAGCTTATGATCACTGAATTGTTCACCTGAGGGGTGCAAAAATGTACAGTCAAGAAACTAGTGTTTCTCTAAGACATCACTTAAAACGCTGACCTTCATTTTTCATGAGATGACTCCAATTTCCATCTCTTTTTCAGGGGAGGAAGCCCTGGGAAAGTCACGGAGTGCAGCCAATGATCCCTAAACCTGCAATTTATGCGACTGTTGTAATCTCCGCACAACCGTAACTGATGAATATGCATCATATCATTTCTATTCAYGGCAGAAAAAAACCTACTTCTGGCCCCCAGCAAGCTGCGGTAGGTCTGGCTGCATCTTCCTGCGGCTCTGTGCCCGTGGTGGGGCTGTGTGATTTTGGGCAAGGTGGGGACGCCGTGGGAAAAACCTGAGTCCAGACCCGGTCTGGGGGTTAAGACTAGCTGCATCCATCCATCCCATGGGTGCCAGCTGTGCTGCTCTGTGCCTGCCTCCTCTTAAGACCCAATTAATGCACGGTTTGGGGGACAGTGAGGCGGCAGCCTTCTGGGGGGGCGGAGGATGACGGCCACCCCAGAGGCAGCCCCGAATTAACACCTTAAAGCAGAAGCGGCAGAGATGTGATAGACACAGAAGAATGGCCAAGTGACACTCTAATGAGTGTTAATGGGAGGCAGGAATTAAATCCTGCTGGCTCATTAGCATGGGAAGAGGTGCCATCTGCCATGGCTGGCACATTCCCTGCCGCCGTTGCGGGGGGGGGCTGCTTCTGCGGGGATGTGGGGAGAGGAGGTCGGTGCCCAGGAGGGTCCATGCTGCTTTGCGTGTGACAGCCGGGAGACAGTGCTGGGGAGTATCATGCGCGAGACCCTCCTTTGCCCAGATGGAGGGCTGCCTCGGAGGGAGGAGGAGTCCCTGTGCGCTCTCATTTTGTCCATGGACCCCCCAGCCCTTTTCAGCCCGGCCAACAAGGCAGCAAGACTGGTGGCAGAAGGTAGGAGGACGAGCTTTCATCCTGCCAAAGGAAGATGATGGCCTCTCTGTGAGCGACCACTACCTGGACTCTTCCCTCCCAACATGCTGACAGTGGCACGGGGACACCGGTTGGGCTCCCCAGGCACAGCCAGTGCCTGCAGGTCCTGATTGCTCCAGAGCCTCCCAGGACTGAGATATTTGGAGCTGCAAGCCAGACAGCTGAGCTGAAGAGGTGCCCGCTGGGGTCTGCTCCTCCATCCAGCCACCATCACTGGGGAACATTGTATGCGAGATATTCCTTCTCCTGGACTGAGGAGGAGTTGCTATGGTCTCCTGCTTTGTTCATGGTCCCCCCAGCCCTTCCCAACACAGCCTGCAAGGCAGCAGGACCTGCAGCAGGACCAGCTTTGATCCTGCCAAAGGAAGATGATGGCCATCAGACTGACTTTGCCACTCCATGCTCATACATGGTCAAAGACGGGAGCCAGCCTTGTGCTGCAGCGCCTGTCATCGTCTCAAAGCTGGAGCTGAGGCAGGAGGTGTGCAGCAAACTCTGGCTGCACACAGCAAGAAAACGGCTGGAGATAAAGCTGTGAAGCTTCCTGGGGCAGTGCAGTTGTCCACAGAAAGGCTGCATCAGCTGCTGACCAAAATCCTGCAGGCGGTGGCTGGTCCCCTGCAGCCACACTGCACCTGTGTGCCCATGCTGAAGTCTAAGAGCCTCTTTAAGCCGGAGCAGGTCACACATCAGCAGCTCAGGGCATCCCTGCAGGGCCAGCACATACCCTGYCCTGCGCTGCATCCCTTACTCAGCTGGTGCCCATCGACTATCATGGCAGTGGTTCTTCCAGCTGCAGTGGGGCTGCTGACTCAGCCCAGGGGACCAGGCACCGCTGACCCTTCTGCTCCACACCTCTCCCCGCTGCTCCCCCCAGCATGGCCACCCCTGTGAGGCAGAGCTGAACCTCAGTCCCCCTGGGAGCCTGACCTGACCCTGAGGAGAGGAGCCCCTGTGGAGCTGGGRTCTGCCTGCTCCCTTGGACCTCTTGCATGGCTGTGAAGACCCTTAAGCTGTGAAGATGTACCTGGCACAGAGGGACTGGAACTGTGGCTGGGGGCCGTGCCCGTGTTGGTGCGGGGGTCGCAGCAGCGAGCGGTGCTGTGGCAAGGCTGCCCCATCCTGCAAAACCTCATCCATCCAGGGAAGACCCAGCCCTAGGCATGGCACAGGCTGTGCTCCTTGCTGTGTCCACCGTGGTCTCCCTGGCCCTTGTCTGTGGGATCCCTGCTACGAGCCCGAGRCTGGAGCCCTGGTGAGGAGCACATGTGATGGATGCACCATGAATGCTTTGGAGGACCAACCCCTGGCRCACCCCCGGGAACACAGACTTGCAAGGAGATGGACACATGGTGGCCTCCCACAGGGAATGCCACACCAGACCACTATGCCACCTCCCAGCTTAATGTCCTCCAGTCCAGAAGAGACCCCCAGCCAGTACAGCTCACCTTTGCAGGAGCAAACTGCAGTGCCCCTGCCACCAGGCACATGTGCTCGTGCTGCCTGTGCTGAGATAACGGTGCCCAGGGTGCTGCGGCGGTGCTGACCAGCCATAATCTCTACTTGGTCTGGGAAAAGCGATGGATAAGGAATTGGCTGGATGGCTGCATCCAAAGAGTTATAGTCAATGGCTCAATGTCCAAGTGGAAACCAGTAATGAGCGGTGTCCCTCAAGGGTCCGTACTGGGACCAGTACTATTTAATATCTTCATCGATGACATAGACAGTGGGACTGAGTGCACCCTGAGCAAGTTTTGCAGCAAACAAAGCAGTGGGGGCTGAAAAAAAAAAGTGAAAAGGCATGTGCTTTAGCAAGGCATTATTAGAGGCTGAAGCCTGGACTGTGCAGTGAGGAAGGGGATTTCACTGGTGGGCTCAGCAGAGAAGGGGGAGCAGCTGTCCAAAATGAGCTGGGTCGGCATGAGCAGATGCAAACGGGAAGTTGGGAAGTGTATAAAGCTGTGAACACTCCTGGGAGATATGCATGGCTGACCACAGTAATGAGGAGGAGGCGGACAGCTTTTACTACCAAAACACATCCTCAACTTTTAAATCTGTTTCCAAAAAGAATGAAAATGCTGTTACGCAAGATGTAGAAAGGAAGGCAATGTCTGTATTCAGTGTTTGGGAAGAAGCAAAGAAGGCTGTGAAATACTTTCCAGTTTATCGGGCACTAGAGGGTACACTAGATTACATACATGGAGGGCAGATATTTCAAAAGTAGCTGCCCAGATAAATTGTACCCAAGAGCCCTGAAAGAATGGGCTAAGGGATCTTCGCTGCAATGGTATTTATTTCTTATACAACTGGAATTTCCCTGGTGTTCCCAGGAGATGCTGGGGCAGGCAGGCGTCTGCCGGGTATCTCCCTGCTCAGACATTCACGTTCCCTGGAGCACAGAGCATCCTTCATGTGAGTCAGGCACACAGGGATGGCATGGCTGTTACTACAACTATCTTGAAAGAAGAATGACTGCTTGCTCTTTCTGGGAAAAGCCCAAGCAGAACAAAGCAAAGCCAATGCAACTCCCACATGGGGTTTTAAAGGGGAATGGGAGCACACCTCATGGGAAGGGGCCCCTTTTGCCCAGCTCTCCACCTCTGCCTCCTCCATCCCTGGGATGGTGAAGAAATGTGAGCAGCTTGGGGAGAGAGGTCACTTCTCCCCAGACATGGGGCCATCCTGCAAGCTTGCTGCTGGAAGAGAGCATCTCTTTGCGGTGTGCGCATGGACTCGATGTTAACGGTCCTCCTCTTGTCTGTGGCCCCTTGAGGTATGATCACCAGTCTGCCGAATTGCCCTCCACAAGGAAAACATCCTAACTTTGCTTAGTCACTGCTTCTTGCCAACCTATCTCACAAAATAAAGTCTCCAGAATAGCTTCCAACTTACTTTGTCGATTCTGCAGTTTTTTGCAGATTCGGTGACGTTTGCACAATTTAAACTCAGAGATCTCTTGTAACCTTGTTTGTAAGCTGCGCTGCCATTTCTTATCCTTCCCTGTGCTGTGAAGATTATTACGGGTACCCTAGGAAGTGTAGCGGAGGTGGGAGTCCCTGTGGCAGTTTGGGGACTCCGGGTTGCCCTGAGCTGAGGAGGGGCAGGAGGTGATTCGGGACAGCGTGTGTGACCCCAGGCACAGGCAGCCATCTGCAGGGAAGTGGCACCTGCCAGCCTGTTCCTCCGGGACCAGTTCTGGACCTGATAACATTGAGCATGATGGGAAATGAATATTAAATGGGTGTAGATGAAATCCACAGGCACAAGGAGACAAGCAAGGAACTAAAACATTGCAAGGACTGGGCAGCTACACCACTGCCAGCGAGGCTCAGGGCTGTGAGAAGCTGATCTGATGGCTCCCTCTGGCCGTAGGCTTTGTGAGTCTGTGGAAAATGCATCCTGCAGCTGCTCTGTTCCCACAGACGTCCAAAGAGCTGGGGAACCTGCTTCTTTTCTGCATCTGTTGTCTGCAAAAGGCCTCCTCCACCACCTTGCCCAGTGAGTTTTTGGGCAATGCAGAAACACGGGGCTGGTGCTGGGCTGGGCATCACCCACAGGTTCTTAGTGCACACAGGAGCTGGTCACCATATCAAGGCAGCCGGAGCAATAGTTTTGGCAATGCACTTGAGCTGCTGAAAGGCAGAAGGGCTCAACTCTTTCCTTCTGTCCTCAGGAAATTATTATCCTCCTCTAATCAGCACTCATTACACCATATCTGGGTACTGCATCCAGGTTTGGGCCCCCCAGTACAAGAGAGACATTGATAAACAGAGTTCAGTGGGGGCCACTTAAATGGCGGGGGCTGGAGCTCCTGCCCCGCTGGAGGAGCTAGGCTTGTCCGGCCTTGAGAAGGGATGGCCCTGGGGAGACATCCCCCAACATCTATGGGGAGATTATTGAGAAGACAGAGCCAGGCTTTTAATGGAAGTGCATGGGAGGATGAGAGAGTGATCTAGCTTGTAGCACAGGGAAGTTTGTCCTTATGGGGAGAGTCATGTGTTTGAAGAGGGGCCTGGAGAGGTGGTAGGTTCTCCAGTCTTGAGCCATCATGCAGATGGGCAAAGTCCTATGCAACCTGGTCTGATCCCACCGCTGCGCCTGCTTTGGATGGGAGGTTGGACTTGAGACCTAGTTTGGTTTGCGAATCCATGAGATGGATTTGTGAGTCTGTGAAGGCAGAGGGAGGAGACTAGGGAGATCAGCAGCTGAAAATGGTCTTGGGCAGAGGGAGCCTGAAGGAGGGATAGAGGAAGGCTGGAGAAATGACTGCCTGATGCCTGGTGGGGGGAAAGCCTGCTCTACCCCAGGCAGTCCCCAGTGCCTGGTCTGAGCCTGGAGGTGCGTTGGTCTTGGCAAGGACCTGCTTGGAGCACCAGGCTCTTGGAGCTGGTGGAGAAGAGCGGGACCAAACAGCCTGAGGAGTCGGACAAACTTGGATAAGAAACGAAGCCAATTTCTAACATTTCCTTCTGGATTCAGACTCATCCCAACGTGCTCTTCTGCCAGCTCTGCAGGAGATGGGAGAGGGGAAATTAATGGAGCTGCTTGGAAAGCATTTGTAAATGCTTTGGCCTCACACAGAGGGCTGTGGGGCAAGTGGTTGAGAGTGGTGTGGGGCAGGGGGATCCCACGCAGGGCATGCCCTGGGGCTGGGGGCCAAGCTGCTTGGGCAACGGGGGGCAAGAGTTTCCTTCTGGGGGAAAAAGCAATGGGACGCTGACGTCTGCATCGGGAACGGAGCAGGGCATGAGGTTACACCTACGTTTCAGAGGTGGGAGGGTGTAAATCAGGGAACGTGCGGGGTGCACAGGGGGAGGAAGCTGGCTGGGCTGTCTCAGCCCCTAGTGGGACCCACATCCATCAGTGATTAATGAGGCCACCACTGGGTCTGGACGAGCTGATTAAGTGTGCGTGGGAAGGCCACCAGGCACCTGGGCCAGCTGGCAGGGAGCAGCCTGGGGCCAAGCTCTTTCGCCCCCAGACAGAGTGGACGCATCCCCTGTCCCTCGAGGATGGTCCCTGACCCTGCTCACCCCCATCCACTTAGCTCAGCACTAGCTGGCCTGGCTCAAAAGCATGCGAGGGAGTGTGCACACAATTTATCAGCACTCACAGTGATGTTCCAGCGGTGTCACTGCAGCCCGAGCGTTGCTTCAGGAGGACACTGGCGCTCCAGGGACTCTGCGGTAGTAAATCAGGAGGTACCAATGCAAGAGACTTTTCTGAAGCAATAGGCAATCCCGGGTTTCATGGTTGAGGTGCTGAGAGACTGAGGGCTGCAGCTATGGAGAAACCAGCAGGGAGAGGGACAAACTGTACGGCCATCGCAGTTTCTCTCTGCCCAACAGCCGCTGCCACTACGTCATGAAGTTGCTCTCCTCTTGCTCCTTTTATCCTCCCTTGCCCGTTGTCCATGGACAGTTAGTCACCCAAAAAACTTCTCTATCTGGTCACGTCCCTGTGATTTTCTGGGATGCTTTTGTCCTCCTGACTAACGAGAAACAGTGGCCTCTCTCACCATGGTTCACGGCGAGGACATTCGTCAGTGCCATAGGTTCCCAGGGTCCCCTGGTCAGCACAGGGTCCCTAATGCTCCTCGGGCAGCTCCCCTGGCTGGAAAACCCATGCCTTTCACTCACGTGCCTTTCAGGAATGTGCTTATTTTCAAAAAAGGAGAATTGAAAGTACTTTTCCTATTTCTTCCTCTGATCGTACTCCTCACTTAAATTAATTAAACTCTTTGTCTCAAAATCTCCCCTCTGTAAATCTGAGCAATGTTCCTGGTTTAAACTGACCAGGTTTTGGGTCCAAGTTGTCCTGTTTGTATTATTGGCAAAAGCTTCAGGCTGTCATGCCTGGAAGGCATCACCCTGGGAACAACCGGCTGTGCCGATAAGGGGATGGGATCTTCTCCAGCCGAGACACCCGCTGGGCCCCCTGCACCTGGGTCATCCGGATCCCTGCTCCCCTTGTGCCCTGCCAAAATCCAGCCATGCTTAGCCTGAGCTTTGTGCTTTGCAGCAGTGCGAGCATTGCCCATTGCCTGCCTTCAAAACCACTCACTGGCAGGCAGAGGAGGTCCTGGTGTGGCTGCAAGCGAGGCCAAATGTCTGCAGCCATTTAAGCCTGCTGTAAATCCCCCCAGCCTGTGTTGTGCTGGCCCTGGGGAGGATGAGGGGGCTGGTGGCAGGGAGGGGAAGGAGAGGAGGACAGACCTCCCTCTTCGACGTGTGTGGAGCTGGACAGGCTTCCTTGGGTCCCTACATTGCCAGGCAAATGGGCTGTATGCTCTGTTCCTGCCCTGGTGCTGGCACATCAGCCACCCTGTGTCCCCAAAGCACATGGGCATCAAGGCAGTACCTTTTAGCCCACTGTCACGCTCTTGCAGGCAAACTGCCCAAGGAAGTATCTTCCTCACCTCAAAAGCAGTGATACTGGGGGACCTTCTCCACCATGCTGGGGGAAAACAGCTCATTTCTACCACAAGCCCCTCTTATGGGAGCATCTGGCTTCTCTCTCCTCCTCAGCTCATCCTCACGTCCATCCCTTGGGACTCAGCACTGAACGGCTGGGAAGGGTCATGTTTGTCAACTCTCCATCATATATTGCAGTCCACCAGGACCCCAGGTGGCTGTGTCCCCTTCTTTCCCTGTGCAGTCACAGTGAGGCCAGCTGCAAGCTGCTTGCTTCATACTGTGGCAAACATGGGGCTACAGATGGGCTGGGGGTTCAAAGCGATCCCTTGAGCTTGTTAGTAGAGGGAGGACAACCTGTTTACTTTGACAGGGACAGCAGCTTGCACAGTGGGTGGCTGCAGAAACCTCAGCACACAGCTGGACAGATGCAGGATGGCTTCTCTGTCATGTTGGCTTGGAGTCTCCTGATCACGAGAGTTCGAAGGCTGCAAAATCTGGAGTCAATCTAGTAATGAACAGCTCCAGCCAGCAGCTACTGCCTGCAGCTACAGGGCAGCACGAGGACAGGGGGACTCTGGCTGGGAGGACTGGGGGCTGGAAGCTCCCCTCTGCCCTGGGCTGGCCGCTCAGCTCCACTGTGCCCTGCCAGGACGGTGGGCTCCCCCCTCCCCGAGGGCGTGAGTGTGGTAGTATGCTCAGGAGGATGGAGTTGACAGCTAGGCAGACTTCCTGGGGGGACAGGGGACACTAGGACCCAGGCTCTGTGGTGAGATGTGTTGTGGACATGAGTCTTCTCCCTGACAGCTCTGGGCACCTTTTCTCCAGCTTTGCTGCCTCCCTTATCTTCCCCTTTGAGGGACCTTTGCCTGGTGGCCCTGTGGTTTGCAATGTCCCTAAGCTGGTGGCTGGCTCCTGGCTGGGCTAGGTTAGCACTGAGCCCTTCTTGGGAATTCCCTGCGCAGATGCCATGGGGTTTATTAGCCCGTGTGCTTTTGTGCGGGAGTGCGACTGCAAAAGCTGTTTGCAGAAACAGGCTGGAGCTGTTTGCAAACCTTCCAGGCTGGGTCTTTGCCTTAATCTCTGTGATTAGCTCAAATGGAAAGGAGCAGCTGGGCAGCTGGGGAGCCTGGGAAGTGGGACAAACACATGTGAGATCCAAAGCTTCCCAGAAATTGCACTGTGTTGAGTTTGGTGCCGAGGGACTGGAAGGACAGCTTTTTATGGGGGCATCCTTGGAGCGGGACAAGGGAGCGGGCAGGGTGTGGTGCGCTGGTGGCTTTGGCCAGCAGACTGTCTGGCAGCCAGTGATGGGCAGCAGAGCCCTGGCTGTGCTGTGAGGACAGAGGAAGGTGTGGGTGCCACATCTCCCCTTGTTTCTTGTTCCTCTGGGCCTCTGCTTACATGGTTTGGTGTTTAAGGCTGGAGGAGACCGCTAGGTTGCCCAGTCTTAGCCCTGTGCTGTGCAGACCACAGATGACTGTGAGATTGCTCTGGGGCAGGGAGGCATTGCTGCCTGCACGGAGACCCACGAGGGATGCTGCTGATCCGCTGGTGGGTTTGACAGTGGGTCCAGGCTGCAGGTCCCCCAGCTGTAGCTTTCTGCACCCAGCTCTTCTCATGCAGCTTGGGGCCAGCACGCTGGGGTCTCTCATGGTCAAGGAACCACAGTGGAGGTGGACGGACGCTGCATGTTGTTTCAGGGAGGTCCTCGAAGGGAGATTTGTGAGTACAATCTCAGATGGGCTGTACCCACCCCAGAAGAGCTCTTCTAACGTCCTGCGTCACTTGCTTTAGCGTATATAAAATGCCTATTCCAGCAAAGCGTGCCGAGTACAGGCACTGGCCAAGTCTCGGGACAGTGGGGATTTCCAGAAGACTTACAAGAAAATGTTATGCCAATATTTGCCACGGGTATAGGGGTGACCAAAAAGATAGTGCACATGTCTGGGGAGACACAGCCCCAAGCACATCCTCAAGCTGGAAGACGTCTCTGGCAATCAAATGTTTTTAAATGAGACGGGATTTTTTACTGAAATCTGTGTGTATCCCAAAGCAGATAACATCAAGTGGGAAGGGAGAGCAACTTGACCTCCAAGAGCTGCTTGGATGTTTGGAGTATTATCCTTATCTTTGCAGTGCTCTAGCCAAAGCGGCTGTGTGCGATCTCAGCTGGACACTCAGCTCGGGCTCGGCAGCCTGGAGGTATGCTTAATCTTCTAATTCCCTGTGATACACGAGCGATTGCAAATTTCAACAGGTTCCAGGAAGATCTATTGTCCCGGGCAAAGCGGCTAATATCACGAGGATGGGAGATGAAAAGGCACTCAGTGAGAGGCAGGGAGGAGATGGGGTTAGTGTGATGGTCCTGATGATGGGAGGTGGGGATCCCCCGGGTGGAGGTTACTTGCATGAGAAGCTGGAGCCATGCAGAGATGCAAGGTTGGCCGTCCACGCTGGCTGTTCCAGCTTCCCCTTTTGGAGAGCAGAGTGGTTTACATATGCTTTCGGTTGTAAAGACACTACCTGGCCTTTGCATTTATGATCCAAACCCTCTCCCCAAACCTGCTTAGACCAATCTGTATATGTGCTAGTGCTGCCACGGCACAGGGACACACAACCTCCCCAGAGCAGCAGGGCCGTTGCAGATGGGAGCAGAGGAAGATGGGGGGTCCTCCACCCCAGGGGCATTCAGGGCATCCTGCCAGACTGCAGCGGGGCTGCGCTGAGACTTGTGCCTTCATTCCCTGCTCCTGAGTGCTGTCACCTCTCTAGCAAGGAGAACTGTGGGGCTGGCAGCATCTTACTGTTTGGAAGAGAAAATAGAGATGGTGCTTCAGAGGAAATCATGCTTTGTCAAAAAAGCATGTGGTGCCCCTTTCCATGATACCGAAGGCATCAAACACATGGAGGGCTGTCTGTAACCCCTTTCCTGCAGCTCTGAACCCCACAGCACTGCCAGCATCACGGGTAACCATGCCCTCTGTCCATGGCCACCTGCGAAGCAGCAGGAGACTCTGGTCCCCATCTCTCCCGCTCTCAATTTTAGCTCCAGCATTGAGTTTCCCTCTCTGTCCACAAAGCTTTGGCTGTTGGATCATAAAGGGATGCTACATTGTGCAGTGAGGAGGGGAGATGCTTTGGCCTTTTGTTTTCTAGGCTTAGTGCAAAGGTCCTTTCACTGGGCAGCTGGCACGAAGCTCAGAGCAGGGAGCTGGGCTCTGGGCTTGCAGACCCCCTGCGGTCCTGCTCCCAGAGGTAGGAGCACAAGGCAAATACAAAGGGAGCGGGAGCAGTAGCATCCCCAGAGCTTTCGGCACTGAAATGGCACACAATCCTCTGCTGCTGGTTTGTACATCTTCCCCCTCTCCCTCCAGCAAGGCTGTTGTTTTGCAATGCTGGCAACTCTCACAGAGACCTTCGGTACTGGAGCAGAGCCTAATTCCCTGAAGATGGGAATTAGGGCCATGGCCCTTGTGGTCTTCCTGGGGGTGCAAAATCCCCTTCCTGATTGCAACCACAGTCAATTACTGTTGGGATACATGGGGCACGATCTGGTCTAAATCTCGTCTTGGCAGCCCTGAGCTCCTCCAGACCTCTGCAACATGCAGGGTCTGCTCTGCTGCCAATGCATTGGGACAGGGCCCGACAGGGGAGGCAGGGATGGGACCTCTGGTCCTAAGAGGGGGAGTTGAACCTTCAGAACGCACACAGGGGCCTCCCCCATGGGTGTGTGCAGAGCCACCCTACAGCATGGCCACCAGAGGTAGATCTGCTTTGAGTGCACAGGGATGTCCCTCTATCCAGTGTCTACATGCCACAACAGCCCTGGCTGCGTTAAGACCATCTTGCTGTCTCCATCGCCCTCTGCAAAGGGGAAAGGGCCTCATGTGTCACATTGAATTGGTCTCTAAGGGGAGGCAGAGGGGATGAGGCACCCGCCAGACTACAGGGAAAACGGTGTTTGGAGCTGGGACTCTCTGCTGGAGATGCCGCAGCCGGCTGGCGAGCATCTGAGGTCTTTGGTTCAGCGGGTGGCTGCAGGCGGTGTGTGATGGGCTGGGAGTGGTGCGAGGGGCTGGAAATTCCCTTTGGGGCTGGGGATCAGGCGAGACGGCTGTTTACAGCAAGGGAAGAGCTGCAGGGCCAGAAGCCGGGAGACCTCCCGGCAGCATCCGCCTGCCAAGGCTCTGGAGACACATCACAGGGATGGAGACAGGACACACCAGCCCATTGGGACAGAGCAACTATGGGCTGTGGGAAGTACCAGATGGGCCAAGGCAGATTGCACGTTCCTCTCCCCAGGTCAGAGAGGAAGGGTTTGGGCTCTTCTCCAGAAGAGACGCCAGCTTCCTCACTGTTTTTCAGCCAAGATCCTTTTTTCAGGGCAACTCGGTCTTGTGGAGTGAGAAGCAGCTCAGGATTTAGGAGCACAGGGGGAGCATGGACATTTGGGTCAGGTTCATTCTGAGCTCTGACCTGACGGCATCCCCAGAGCAACCTGGGGCTTGCTAGGGACTTTGGAAATGCTCCGCAGTATCTGCACATGCCACCAGTTCTCTGTTCCTGTGAAGGCCAGGGGTCCTTCCTGCCCATTGTGGGATTTCCTTGTGATATATTGGGTGGAGGGTGTATCTGATGTTTCTTGTTTTGTGGGGTGTTCTTCATGGAAGCTGGATGTTGTAGACGTGAGAGAGCTCATCATCACAGTTACTGTGGGGAACAAACTGTTGGCCATGGCCAACCAAATAGACGGAGAACTGCTTACTGCACTCTGGTCTGGCCCTGCAGCTTTGAGTCAGTAAATGTGCCTGATGAGTACTGTTGAGGGGCAAATCTAGTGGGACACAAACTGGGTGCCTGTGAAGCCTGCACACCAGTCTGCTGCCCCATTAGAGACATCTATTAAAGCTTCCCCAGTGCTATAAAGGGGGGGTTCTGGCTTGGATATGCCATATCAGGCTCTTTTAAAATCTCTTTATAAATCCCTCCTCATCCTTTCTTCAAAGCCTTATCCATTTTTTTTCTGAAAGGCTGACTCCAGAACTGGATGGTGTCAGCAGTGGTCTGCTGATGTACGTGTGCACAAGGGTACATCAACTCCAATGCCCTGTTTGTGATTTCCCAGCGTTTGTGCCAGCCACACATTTTGTAAGTACAGGTTATTTTGGCTGCCGAAACTACTGAGACTGGACATACTGATGGACAGCAGGGCTATCTGGATTGTGCTTATGGAAGAGCAATGACAGTGGGCTCAGTCAATGATAGCTCCTGGCCTGTGGTCAGACAGGATGAACATAACCATTGCTTCTGTCGTTCACATCTATCAAAATAAAGCTCCCTGACTGTTGTATTTTGGCCTCAGTGGCAGAAGAAGGTTGGTTCTTGCAGTTTGTGCTTGCAGTGATCCCACCTGGGGCTTCCACAGCATCATGGGCAGAGTTGGAGTGGGCTGGTGAAGCTCTAACCAGAGAATAGAAAGGTGTTCCTGTGGGATATGGCAGATGTACTCGTTTTGGCTTGGATAAAGTTTTTTTTGGCACCCAACGTGGGGCTTGAAGGGTTCGAGATAATGACAGATTTGATTGGAGTGTGCTAGACCGAATTTATAGCTGTTATAGCTGTTTAGCTACTAATTGGCAGGCTCCTGTGCTTGCCATGGGGCTTGCTTGCCTTAATGTATATTAAAGTCTAGTGCTTGTTAGTGGCTGCTTTTTGCTTTTGCTGCTTACTGTGCTGTGCCTGGGAACATTTTGATAACAGCGATGGTGATGTGCCTGTGTATCTGTGCTGCTGTACTGGACAGGCTGGAACTCCAGTGTGAACTCGAGTCGAAGGGACTGTGACCTGTGGATGAGTCCAGGTGGGAGCTGGTGCACCCCAAGGTGTCTGTGGCCGTGGATATGTCCATGTTGCAGCAGGTACACACTGAAGCATCTGTGGCCATGGATAAGGCCATGTCGGAACACCTCGAAACATCTGTGGCCACGGATAAGTCCACGCCACAGCAGGTATACCCCTGAAGAGACTGTGGCCCATGGATAAGGCCACACTGGAGCAAGAACACCCCTAAGAGATTGTGGCCTGCAGATAAGGCCATGCCAGAGCAGTTTCTCCCCTGAGGGGACTGTGGCCCATGGATAAGTCTGTGGTGGAGCAGGGGCAAGGGGAGGACATCATTGCAATGTTAAACTCCACCAGGGGTGGAGATTGTAATGGATATACCTTTACATTGTTGTCACCCATGATTTGAGTTGCATGTTATAGGAATTACTATAGCAGGAACCACCTGAACCAGTGGAGGACAAGCCTCACAAGAAGCAGTGCAAGTGCAGCAGTGACCTGACCTGAGCTGGTTTTGGTGCCCAGTAGCGCCACGCAACACACCACCTCTCCTGTCCTGAGTGACCATGATATGAAATGGAGCCCAAAGTCATGACTAAATGAACTCAAAGGACATTTTATGGGCATTTCACAGGGGTGACCCATGGACTACGGGAATGATATCTGTGTATAAATCAAAGGATGGGAGGGAGGGTGGTGGTTAATGAGGATGTATTGGATAGTGTGGGACCTGAGCATGACATAAATGGTATCGAATAAGGGGTGGAGATTGTACTGGTTTCGTGGGATAGAGTTAATTTTCTTTATAGTAGCTCGTATGGTGCTGTGTTTTGGATTTGTGACCAAAACAGTGTTGATAACTTAGGGATGTTTTAGTTATTCCTGAACAGTGTTTGCACAGTCTCAAGGCCTTTTCTGTAAGCTGGGGGTGCATGAGAAGTTGGGAGGGGACACAGCTGGGACAGCTGAGCCCAACTGACCAAAGGGATATTCCACACCATATGGTGTTGTGCTCAGCAATAAAAGCTGGGCAAAAGGCGGAGGAAGGGGGGACATTTGAAGTTACGGCATTTGTCTTCCCAAGT
The DNA here is from genome assembly GCA_035582835.1 of Phoebastria nigripes. NCBI lineage: Eukaryota > Metazoa > Chordata > Aves > Procellariiformes > Diomedeidae > Phoebastria > Phoebastria nigripes. Next base: position 1,043,164 of record JAYKAV010000977.1, on the reverse strand, counting down.
AACTGCTACATGTGATTAAGGTATTTACTTCATCAGCATGATGAAGGCTTTCCTGGAAATGGCTAAACACCTGTCTGCCAATGGGAAGTAGTGAATTTTTGTGGTTTAACCTGGCAGGCAGCTAAACACCACACAGCTATTCACTTGCTCCCCCCCCCCAGTAGGATGGGGGAGAGAATCAGAAAAAACCAAGGTAAACTCATGGATTGAGATAAAGACAATTTAATAGGACAGAAAAGAAAGGGAAAATAATAATAATGATAAAAGAATATACAAAACAAGTGATGCACAATGCAACTGCTCACCACCCACTGAGCAATGCCTAGCCAGTTCCCGAGCAGCAGACCCCCGGCCAGCTTTTCCCCCAGCTCTATATGCTGAGCATGACRTCATACGGTATGGAATCTCCCTTTGGTCAGTTGGGGTCAGCTGTCCCAGCCGTGTCCCCTCCCAGCTTCTTGTGCACCCCCAGCCTACTCGCTGGTGGGGTGAGAAGCAGAAGAGGCCTTGACTCTGTGTAAGCACTGCTCAGCAGTAGCTAAAACATCCCTGTGTTATCAACATTATTCTCATCCTAAATCCAAAACACAGCACTATACCAGCTACTAGAAAGAAAATTAACTCTATCCCAGCCAAAACCAGGACATGAATGAATTGCTTATTTTGCTTTACTTTTGCATGCAGCTTTTGCTTTACCCATTAAATTGTCTTTTATCTCAAGCCATGAGTTTTCTCACTTTTGCCCTTCTGATTCTCTGCCCCATCCCACTTGGAGGGGAGTGAGCAAGTGTAGGTTTGGCTGCTTACTGGGGTTAACCCACTACAGCAGATCAGCCTATTTTTAAGTTGAAGCTGTGCTACCCCTGGGCTGTGATGAGAGGGTGAACCTGCCCAACTCAGCATTGAGCCTGAGTCTCATAAGGCTCCGGAGAATCATAGAATCATAGAATCATTAAGGTTGGAAAAGACCTCTAAGATCATCGAGTCCAACCGCCAACCCAACACCACCATGCCCACTAAACCATGTCCCTAAGCACCACATCTACACGTCTTTTAAATACTTCCAGGGATGGTGACTTAACCACTTCCCTGGGCAGCCTGTTCCAATGTTTAACCACTCTTTCAGTAAAGAAATTTTTCCTAATGTCCAATCTAAACCTCCCCTGGTGCAACTTGAGGCCATTTCCTCTTGTCCTATCGCTAGTTGCTTGGCAGAAGAGACCAACACCCACCTCGCTGCAACCTCCTTTCAGGTAGTGGTAGAGCGGGATAAGGTCTCCCCCGAGCCTCCTCTTCTCCAGACTAAACAGTCCCAGTTCCCTCAGCTGCTCCTTGTAAGACTTGTTCTCCAGACCCTTCACCAGCTTCGTTGCCCTTCTCTGGACACACTCCAGCACCTCAACGTCCTTCTTGTAGTGAGGGGCCCAAAACTGAACACAGTATTCGAGGTGCGGCCTCACCAGTGCCAAGTACAGGGGCACGRTCACTTCCCTACTCCTGCTGGCCACACTATTTCTGATACAGGCCAGGATGCTCTTGGCCTTCTTGGCCACCTGGGCACACTGCCAGCTCATATTCAGCCGGCTGTCAACCAGCACCCCCAGGTCCTTTTCTGCCAGGCAGCTTTCCAGCCACTCTTCCCCCAGCCTGTAGCGTTGCGTGGGGTTGTTGTGGCTGAAGTGCAGGACCCGGCACTTGGCCTTGTTGAATCTCATACAGTTGGCCTCAGCCCATCAATCCAGCCTGTCCAGGTCCCTCTGCAGAGCCTTCCTGCCCTCGAGCAGATCAACACTCCTGCCCAACTTGGTGTCATCTGCAAACTTACTGAGGGAGCACCCAATCCCCTCATCCAGATCGTTGATAAAGATATTGAACAAGACCGGCCACAAAACGGAGCCCTGGGGGACACTGCTCGTGACCAGCCACCAACTGGATTTTCCTCCAGAGAGTGGGAAGAGACGGGAACAGGCAGAGAATGATTTGTCTCTGGAAACCCATGGGAAGATTTGGATCCGGCCTTGTCTCCCTGCTGAGTGGAGAGAGAAACCCAAGGGGCCTGGGATGGACCACATCTGCCAGAGCTGTGTCCTGAGGGGCTTCAGGGACTGTGGTATTTGTCTATGTGATCAGGTGTCAGATGGAAGGTAGTTGTAAGCAGTGGAGACAGCAGCATGTCCTGAGGATGCTTTCCCCGCCTATCGAGTAATGCCAACCACATCAACTGGTCTTGTAAACCTCCTTCTTGCCTCTGTAACCTTGCCTCGGTGCTGCCATGTGAGGATTTGCTATGCTGGCAACTGTGACAGGGACCTTCAGGCTTGGAGTAGAGCCCTGCATAGATGGAAACTGGGGCTGCAGCCCTCATGGTATTCTTGGGGGGGAAAATTCCCCTTTGTGACTGTGACCACAGTCAGTCACTTCTGGGCAACACGGGACAGGGCCTGGACTCAGTCTTGTCTTGGCAGCCCTGAGCTCCTCCAGGCCTCTGCAACATGCGGGGTCTGCTCTGCTGCCAAGGCATTGTGATGGGACCCATCGAAGGGTACGGTGGTGTATCTCCCCTTCCTCTTGATGCCTGAGCCAGGCACTCTCCAGGAGAGGCTTGCAGACTGCCGGGGTGACTGTCCCAGAGCTGCCATTGCAGGGTCTGTGGGGCTTTGGCAGGCGGATGCTGCTGGGAGGTCTCCCRGCTTCTGGCCCTGCAGCTCTTCCCTTGCTGTAAACAGCCGTCTCGCCTGATCCCCAGCCCCAAAGGGAATTTCCAGCCCCTCGCACCACTCCCAGCCCATCACACACCGCCTGCAGCCACCCGCTGAACCAAAGACCTCAGATGCTCGCTGGCTGGCTGCGGCATCTCAAGCAGCGTCCCAGCTCCAAATACTGTTTTCCCTGTAGTCTGGCGGGTGCCTCTTCCCTCTGCCTCCTCCTGGAGACCAATTTGATGGCCAGGTCAAATGGCCAGTCTTGACTCCCCAGGTCTTTGGTGCACCCGGGTTAGTCCCTGCTCTGTGTGGGCCTGGGAGGAGGTTGCTGTGCATCATGTGGGTCTCCTTGGTGGTGCAGGGCATCCCCTCTGCATCACTCCTGTCTGCCTGGGCGCCAAAATGACCCTCAGGTCACTCCTTGTGTCTTCAAGCACTGCCCCCACAGTGGAGTCAGCTATTGCAGGGTTTTGATGGCTCCTTTGCTTTGCCCTTCTGCTCTGAATTACTGTTAATGACCAGTTATATTTAAGTATGGAGTATATAACTTCTTCTTATCTTTTAATTATATCCAGGCAGGATGAGACCTGTCCAGTGTGGAGCTGGGCTCCTGGAGCCCCCCTGGCTGTTTCCCTCCCTTCCAGCAGCTATTTCCTTTCCGTGCAGGCTGTTGGGAAGGGCTTGGCAGGACATTATTTGGGTGCCCTCCTGGCACCGGTGCTCCCTCTGATGCCAAGTCCAGATGCTTGTGGCCCATGAAGCTGGCAGGCAATGCGGCGGGTCTCTGCCTGGTGTCGGTGCTTGGCTGCTCCTAGCCCTGTGGGGCTTCATCTCCTTTCTCTTTGCTTTCTCTCTGCCTTCTGCATTTTCCACTGCTGCCTGGGCATTGGGTGGCTGCTTCCCTGGTTGGAGTGGCCGGCTGAGCCGTTGCCAGGAGCAGAACCCTTCTCTGGTGTTTTCCAGTCTTGGCTGAAGCATATCCAATTCCTAGTTTACGTGTTGCTCTAATGTCTTCTGCAAACTCTCCAGAGCTTTCTTGATGTTTTGCTTCATTTCCCTTTGGCCGTCTTTAATTTCTCTGTCTCTATTTTCCCCCTCCTGATGAACTTGCTGCATGTGCCAGCTGCTGTTTGCTCTGGAGGCTGGATCTGGGCTCTCCAGCCTGTGGAGCTGAGCTCGTGCCAGAATTGTGGGGCAGAGCGGGCTGCTGGACAGACACCGGGCGTTTGCAGTATGGCTCTGCCTGGTATCAAGCACAAAGTCCAACATCTCTCAGCACTGAGATGGAGAAGGAGCAGTTTCCTCTCCAAAAACACTCAGCCAGCTTTTTTCCCAGCAGCTTCTCGAGTCTTTCTGAATTCACACACCAGGACGATGCCTTTGCACGAAGTGTATGCGTGTGCACATCCCTGCCCGGACAGAGCCCAGCCAACCCACCCATTCCAAACTGTGCAGAGCTCCTGGCTCGGCTGGCATGCACGCTGTGCCTTGCTTTGGGGGCTGCTGCTCACTTTGCCATGAGAGGATTTATGACTTGTTACATCTCCACTTTCAACGAAGGCTGGGTTGGCGCCAGCAGTTTCCACTAAGTTTTACGCTGCTGTACAAGGAACTGTGGGATTTCTGGATGGAGGATTGATGTGCTTCTCGATGGAAGAGGGAGGGCTGGGCCTGTGGTTGGTGGAAGAGCTGAGAGGGGCCCAGTTTTTGGAGGGTTATGCAAACACCAGTTGACCCCCTCTTCCCTGCAGCGTCTGCTGCTCTCTAGCCTAGCATCTCTGCCAAGAGCAGGAGCCTTTCGCTGCGTCCCCTTTCCACCACCGGAACCTTGGCCACCCCATGGAGGTCTCCGCCATGCCACGGAGGGACAGGCTCTGAGCCATCACTCCTTTCAGCACTGAATATATTTCTTGGTGACGTAGTGACAAATGTGCATACTCACAACAGCCCGAGCCCAAAGGATCCCACATGTTGGGTAATGCCTGGATCAGGAGGGGTGAGAGCCAAGCAACCCTGACCACRTGCTTTCCACAGGGAGACAAAACACAGATCCTGCCTGGCTCCTTGCATTTAGGTCTGAGGGAGCACTATGTGCAGTGCCGCATGCCACGCAGAGGATGCTGTAGGAAGAGGGCACCTTGCCATGGCGCAGGGTCCCTCTCAGCCTGCTCGCTACGCCCCTGCACATTTTCCAGCAGTGGGCCTGTCCTGCCCCAAAGCAGCTGAGCTGCTCTGCAGGCATGCTGGAAAACAAAGGGTTAATTCCTTGCACCCATACCTGTACACAGCTAGGAAACCAAATTTCCACCTGGGGCGTGGGGGGGGCAGAGGGCAAACTTCTCCTGGTCGAAGACCCTCTCCAAGCCCAGCCGGCTCCAGTGCCCGTGTGTGGGGAGGGGACTCCCGGAGACCTGGCTTGCCTGTCCTTCCCAGCATGTTGTGCTCATCCTGCTCTTCCCATCAGCCTCGCTGAACGCCAGTGGACGGTGCAGCAGCCAGAGGGGAGCCTGCCCGCCTCGTGTGCCGCTGGCTTCCAGCAATTCTTTCCCACTTCCCGAGGACCGTTTCTCTATACGGCGTTTCTATACGGTGTGCCTGGCAGGCAGCCCGCTCCCCTTCCCAGTCATGGGGGTTTTCCACACTGGGCTTTGCAAACTACCTCTGCGCTGGGTCCTGGGAATCGGGGCCTCTGCAGGAAGGAATTTGCTGGTCAGCGGGTTGAGCGGAGCTGCACAATCCTATTCCTGTTAGCAGTGACTTTAACTTGGAGGCAGCATCCAGAAGGATTTGGAAATTCCCAGTCCCCCTGGTTGGCTCCCCTCGATACCTTTTGTCTGTGCATGCACCCAAGGAGCCTCTGCTCCCAGCCCCGAGCCACCCGGGGAGCAGACTCCACATCTGGTTAAGCAGGGAAGAGCTGGGGGCTTTTGCAGGGCTGAAGGGCAGCCTGGAGCTGGATGAGCAGAGGGCTGTGGGGTAAGGAGAGAGGATCTCCTGGCATTAGGGTGTGAGATGCCAGGAAACTGCGATGCTGGAAGCCAGGGAACTCAAGGCTCTGGTGCTGGGGTGTGGGGTGCGAACATGGGAAGCATTTGGGACGGAGGCTTGAGTGAGTCCCTACAAGCTCCCACAGTGGTTTCACTGCCTGGGAAAGGCTCACAAGAAGGCAGTTTGGTGACCTTTGCTATGGTCCCACTGTTTTTGCACACTCGGTGTGTGGAGACACCATAGCCTCTGCCTAGGACACCCTTCCCTCTTCCAGGACACCCTTCCCTCTTCCTGCAGTCTGGAGGTCTATCCAGCACAGGGATGCACAGATGACTGGAGCTGGGCTGCCATAGCATGGGGGTAGCTGGAGGCATCATTGCACGAAGCCCTGTTGCAAAGGCTCTGTACAGGGTCTGACACAGACCCTGGGGCCAGAAGGGGGTTCCCTGTAGCTGAGACACCGCAGAGGGGCACCCTGCCTGGTTATGTCCCCCTCCCTGTGTCTGTCTCCATCCTGCACCTCTGAGCTCTGGGAAAAGGCTGGAGGCTGAAGGAGTCCAAGCTGGTGAGAAATGGGTTTATGTGGGTGCGTGCAAGAAATTGTGCCTGGCCGAGCAGCTGCTGGAGGCTGCTGGTGTTGGAGAGCCCTAAAAAGCCTTGCCTCCACCCCCCACCCCCAGCAGCTTCTCTGTATCCCAAAAGTTTGGTCTGCCTTGCGACCCCCCTGCAAACAGTGATGCTTACCCTGCCCTCATTGCCAGAAGCTCCCTGCTTTCTCCCTGGRCTGGGGGGACAGGTGATAGAGCAAGGCACTTGGGGAGGAAGGATTGAACTGGGGGCTCTGATGGAAGGAGGCAGGAGGGGGGATGGAGCACAGACCTCCATGCCAGTTTCCATGGGGCCCTGCTGATCAGGCATGCAGGTGCATCTGCATTGCTCTGCCAGAGCAATGGCCAAGTACCCTTGTCCTTAGTTTGTTCTTTCCTGGGTCCTCTCCAATCCACCTTCTGCTCAGCCGGCTGCTTTCTTCGGGGTGCAAATTGCAGCAACCAGAGACTTCCCAAAGATTGATGCCTGTGAAGGGAACGTGTGCCCTGACCCTCTTCAGCAGCTCAGACTGTATTTGGGACTGGCCTCTGGCCAGAGGATGCTGCTGCGGTGTCTTGAAAACACGCAGAGAGCCAGGGACTTTCCAGGCGCTTGCTGCCACGGCTGGGGCTGGGACTGGGCAAGGAAGGGAGATGGGCTCCACGCTGGGACCGCAGAGCTCTCCTGGGCTCCTTCAGGAGTGGAGGGACACCTGGGCTGGACCGGACTGTGCTGGGGGCAACTGGTGACAAGTCTCCCCTCCCTCCACATCCCTTGTCCTCATACCACATAGGCTCTGGGAGACACTTCACCAGGGTGGATGGCTACAGGATTGGTGCTCCCCCAGCTTCTCCAGCACATGGATCTGCAGCGGGACAGTGTCCCAGATGTGCCAAGGGCAAGGGTTCATCCAGGTGCACAGTAGGGCACTGCTGCCTGGTGAGGTTGCACAAATAAAGGCTGGGAAGGTGGTAGGAGCCAGTGTGGCTCTCCTTTTCCTGCCCTGTCCTGATGCCACTGGTGCTTTGGGGTTGGAGGGATGGGTGACAGCACATAGGATGCCTCCAGGGACCAGTTCCCTGTGCTGCCAGGCACCCTGGGGAGATGCACCCACAGGCAACCAGCTGCTGCCCATGGCCCGTGCCTGCTGCGTGCCCCAGGGGCTCGGTGCTGCACGAGTGTGTGGGGAGCTGCCTCCCCCCATCCAGGCACTGGGCACACAGGCACCCCCCAGCATGAGAGCTCCTTTTCTCTCCTGAATGGGTGATGGGCGAAGCCACAGGAGCACAGCCCTGGATCCCATGCTGCCCCAGGAACCCAACTTGTCCCCGAGGAAGGCAGCAAGCCACTGCAGCTTGCCGGTCTCCTTGCCCAAGAGAAGGCTGCAGGGTAGTTGTTGGTGAACCCCCCCAACCATGACACCAGCATTGCCCCCTCCCCGCTGAGAGGGGCGACAGCCTGAGCATCTTATCGCGGCTCTGCTTTCTACAGCAGCCAGGACTTTGGTCTCCTCCTGGGTTACTCATTGCCCTTGATAACTGTTTATGAGGGTCCTTATCAGGAACTGGTGAAAAGTCCTGGGGCTGCACCCCAGGGCACAGGCAGCAGGACCAGGGAAGGGGCTCAGTCCCTGCTGGCACTGGGGAGACCCCATCACAGCTCTGTGTCCCCTCAGGGCTCCTGGGACATGGCTGACACAAGCAGTGGGAGCGGGGCTGGCTGAGGAGCTGGAGGCCAGGGCAGGCGAAGAGGGGCTGTGAGTGGTGGGGTGGTGAAGCTGGGGATGGGACAGCAAAGGGAGCTCCTTGCTGGCTGCCTGGAGGGCTGGAGAGACACTGGTGCCTGGCTTTTCTCGGAGGGGTCCTAGGGCAGGGCAAGAGGCAGTGGCACTGGATGCATCAAGGGAAATTCCAATTAAATAGTGGGGAAAATGTTTTCAACATGAGAACATTTCAAGCACTGGAACAGGTTGCCCAAAGCGGTTGTGAAACCTCCATCCTTGGTCTCTTCCAGACCATGCCCTGGTAATCGCATGAAAATGTGGAGGTCTCTGGCCATCCCTTGCTCAGAGCAGGACCAGTGTTTCACCAGGTTGCTCAGGGCTTGGTCCAGCCACATGGCCATCTCTTTGGGTGGCTTTGCCACCACAGGGGTGCCCTGAGGGCTCCTATTCAACTCCTCTGGGTGTACTTCTGCACAGCCCCCGTCTTGCCAGCCATACTGAACCTGTCTGGCTGCATGAGGTCACACTGTCCCACCTGTTAGACTTCACATTTTGTCTGTGTTGAACCTCAGGAGGTTCCCATCAGCCTGTTCCTCCAGCTGGTCGAGGTCCCCACTCATCCTCAGCTCCCTACAATTTGGCATCAGCACCAACACACGGTGGGCTGTACTATCTCCCCTAGCCCTGTTGGCAGTCCAGCCCCTGCACATCCCAGCCCTACAGATGTGTTCAGCTTTTTGGGGAGGCCCCCAGGGCAGCTGGACAGGGATGGAGGCTCAGGAGGCTGGGATGTAGGGTCACCCTGAGCCCCTTCTCACCTGTGTGGGGTGGGTGGCTTGGCTCGGGAGCAAAGCATGAGGTGGGGAAGCAAAACAGATTGACTCCTTGGTTTCCCTAATGGCTTGGCCACCCACCAGGGTCCCTGTCTGGGGAGCAAACAGGCAAGCAGCAACACCCCACCCACCGAGAGCAGGTAGTGGCAGGTTGCAGGACTGGATAGGAAACAGGAGCCCACAAACTCATCTAGCCATGATGGGGGCCGTGTCTCCGGCGTGCCCCCCACCTGGCACCCCGCGCTGTGATGGGCAGCTGGGAACAAGACAGGACGCATTCGTAAAGGGGGGCTCGCAGCTTACAGGAATCCCACACCCTCCCGCTTCTCCATCACCCAGCCCTCCGCCGGCTGGTGGGCTGCCTGCCAGGCTGGCTGAAAATGAAAGCAAAGCATCTGGAGATAAATAGGAGCAGCCTCGGCACAAGGCAGCAGTGTGCGTCCTGTTCCCCAGCCTTGCCCAGCTCAGCACCCGCGGCACCCGCCATGGCTCTGCGCCTCTTCCTGCCGCTGCTCCTGCTGGCCGCTACCCTCCTCATCGCCCAGGCTCAAGGTGAGGGGTGCGAAGCCCTCCTGCCCACCTGTGGGTGGGATGGAGCAGGGGGTGGGTGCTCGGCAGGGTCTGTGCAGGGTGCTGGGTGGTGTGGTTGCAGTGCAGGGTGGGTGTTTGTGGTGCATTTGGGTGCCTGCATGGCTGGGGGTGTGGAGCTTGCAGTGCAGTCATGTGTAGGGGGTGTGTGTGTTGGTTGCGTTGTTGGGGGTTGCTGGTTGGTGTGCGGCGTTGGCTTGCAGTGCTTGCTTGGCTTGGGAGCACGTGTGTGTATGCATGTGGCTGGTGGGGCTGCAGAACTCCAAGTTGAATGGTGCAGGCAGGAGAACAAGGTTCAGTCCCTTTGCAAGGAGCCCATCTCTGCCTCAGTTTCCCCTCCACTGGCAGTGAAATTGGTGTCACATAACCCCCGGGGCAGGGTCTGACCTGTAACTGGGGTACTGGAGTTCCCACCCTCACGTGCTGCCCCAGCACCTCTCCCACAAATGACACCAAGCAAGCCCTGTGCTGTCAGCCTGCCGTGCTGTGCTCCTCTGGGGCTGGGAAGGTGCCCTGGCTTGGTGAGGGTCCAAAATCCCACATGCCCCCCTTGCCCCCAGGCATTGGCAGCTCGGCCTCGGACTGCTGCCTGAAGAACAGCCGGAAAGCCATCCCCAGCAGCTGGGTCAAGTCCTACAGCATCCAGGGACCCGAGTCTGGATGCTTGCTGCGATCTGTCGTGTGAGTACCCCACTGCGGTCAGGGCAATCCGGAGCAGTTTGGCTCCAGCCAAGCCCTTCCTCCCCATGTCCTCCCCCCTGCCCACCCCCCAGCAAACCTTTCTGCCTGCATCCCCAGGTTTACTACCAAGAGGAATAAGAAAATCTGCGCCTCTCCCACCGACCCCGCCATCCAGAAGCTGATGCAGAACCTGGACAAGAAGGTGAAGAACGACAAGAAGGACAAGAAGAAGGGATATTCCCCGCGTCCCGGGGGCAGACCCAAGCGGCAGAAGCGGCAGCGGGTCTAAGTCAGGCCTGAAGAGGTAGGCAGGGGGGAGCGGGGGGCAGCAGGGTGATGCAGTGAGGGTGCTGCCCCCCATCCCAGATCCTTCCCCATGGGAGGGCGGGTGTCCAGCTCCAAGGGCTGAGCCTGGGAGGGCTGCCACAGCTGTGGCTGGAGCATGGAGCCACTTAGGGCACAGCTCCCTCCTGGTCTGTGCTTGCCTTAAAATCAGATTTCTTTCTGGAGCTGCTGGGGCAAGGCAATGCTTGGGGATGGGCAAGGCACATCATGCAAGGCAACGGCCTCCTGGGTGGGGTGGGCACTCTTGCTGAGACCCTCTCCACCTCACCGCCCCCTCCTTGCCTTCCTCTCCCCCAGGACAGATGCCTTCCCCACCGATGACCGACCCACCGCATGGCAATGGACATCAACAGACCACCCACCTGCCCACCAGCCCCGGGGTGAGGATGGGGCTGGCCAAGGGGGCTGCCCTCTGCTCTGCAGCCCCCTTGGTGCTGCCATGCCTGCCGCAGACATCACCCCAGCTGGGACCCCCTGCACCAGCTGGGTGCTCTCGGTGGCAGGGGGCACCCAGGTCCTTGCTCGCCCATGGCCATGCCAGTGGGCACCTGGACCCATGTGGGAGCTGAGCCGTGGCCCCAAGGGGAAAGTGGGCAGCCTTCCCACCAGAGGGGATTTCTGTAGCCTGGCAGGATGGCAGCTTTTCCTATGACTTTTTTGGGGGGGGTTTATACATTTGTATTTATATTTAAAGACTGTGCTTTCATTCAGTCTTCCTGGAGGGCTCTACTTCTGGCTCCTTGTGCTTCACAGAGTACCCTTTATGCTGCAGGCTGGCTTTTCTGGAAGATTGCTCTTATTTTTCTACCAAATAAACGATGGCTGCATTTCATTTCCCTCTCACTTATTTGCTCCTTTTTGGCTTGCAGGGCTGTGGGGTGCCAGGCAGGTCCCATATCCCTATCGTCCTGCTGGGGCTGCTTGCTGGGTGCTTCCTCGCAGGGCAATTAGTAGCGGCTGAGATGGAGAGTTTGGGGACAGTGGGGGTGACAGTGTGGCTCTATATCTGGGCTGTTCTAGGCTTTCCCTTCGGCTTTTATAGCGTGCTGTTGCAGCATAGTTTGGAGGAAGATAGTCAGGATTTGTCCCTTTTTTTTTTTTAGGTACAAAATTGCAATGACATCAGAACAAATTGTTCATTTTAGTGGAATTTTACCCTTTTATCTGCCTTGGTTTTGCTGCCAGAGATTCAGATATTATTAAGCCAAGTGCTTAGTTTTCTAAAAAAAAAGAAACTCTCATATACTTTCTTCCCAAGTCTGAAAAGCCCACATGGTGAAAACTGCATGTGAGGCTGTGCTGTGGGAAGAGAAGACTTTGCAAAATTCATCGCAGACACGCTGCAGCCATTTGAGAGCAGCTCTATCCCAAACCTTTAGTAAAATGAGAAGTCACTTACCCAAGGACACCATAAGGTGAGACTGCAACTGGAGGGGGGACAGATCCCCAGGACAGGGCTGGCGGGAAAATGGCACCTCCCTGTGCTTGCAAACCCCCTCCAGTGTGCCAAGAAGGAGCAAGTTGAAGGGCTGTACCACAGCTGCAGTGCTATCTGCTTGCGGAGTCTTCAGACGTGGACTTTGGTCAGTAAAGGTCTATTAAGTCATATAATTGCAATAACAGGATTTGCGGGGCTTAGCAGTATCAGCAAAGGCTGTGTGTTGGCTGGAGTAAAGCTTGTAGCTGAGTGTTTCTATCAAGCGCATTTATCTGGCTTGATTGCTTTATTAGGCAGGCATTTAGGTCTATTATTTTAAGGCTGTGTAAAGAAACTGTGAAGTCCAAGATACCGGCCCTGAGTATGGGACGGGTTCTGAGCTGGCTCTGTGCTGCTCCCTCCTCCACGTGGGAGCACACGGCTGTCTGCCAGACCGGCTTTTGGACACAACGCAAGGCAATAAAATATATCCTTTATAACGAAACTCACTTGTTCTGTCTGTTGTGATGGGCTTTGGTGGGATGGGAAGGGCTGCCTGGGAGGCTGCTCTCCTGCCACACACAAGGTCATCCTCTAGGTCCTGGCTTTTGCAGCCTCCCTGGGCACTGCATCCCTGGGGTGCAGGGGCTGGGAGCTGCTGACACAGGGGAGGGGGACTGTGCAAGTCCCCTCTCTTGCAGTTGTGTTGCCCAGCAAGGTGAAGCCATCCTGTTTGCTCAGCCATCCTCACCGAGAGGTCCCGAGATGCCAGCAAACACAGGGGCACAAAACAGTTTTGTACACAGCATCTTTTGCTCACGGCCGAGCCTGTCCCTCCGACTCTGGCCCTCCCCAAACAAGCACTGATTGCTCAAAGCAGAGCCTCTACACTCCTGGCTGCTTTGGGAAAACAGCATTAAACCAAGTTATTAATGAAGCTGTGCTCTGGCCTTGGCTTTGCTGGGAGCCTGGGAACAGACACCCACGCACTGGGAGTCAGCCGGGGCTGCCATGAGAGGGCTGGAGACAACCCTGCGTTTGTTGGGGACACACTGCACCCAGCGCTGCGAGCCTGGCCCTGCCCTCTGCGGGACTCCTCGTCGTGCTGGTCGAGGTGTCAGGGGATTGTGAAATGATTGCAAAAACTCCCTAGAAACGAGGTCCAGCTGAATATGTCTGCAACCACAAACAGCAGAGCACGAGCAGATAGCAAGAGCGAACCAGCACGTGAAATGTACCCTGGTGTCTTTGTGGCTGCAGATGTAAACACCGCATTTACAATGCTAGGTGAGCCTTAGGCTAAGACAGGTTAAAAAATATGCCCATGGCGGTGCTCTAATTTACCCTAAAATTTACCCTAAAAGCAGGGCTTGTGGAAGAGCACTGGAGTTTGTCCCATGCACAGGCACAGATACCTGCTCAGGAAGGCAGGCATGAGGATGGACACGGATGCACAAATGCAGCCCCACGTGTGCCACATGCCTGCACACGCATGAATGTTTGCACACCACTTCCAGCTTTCCTGCAAAATTCTGCTTTTAAGGAAGAGAAGGTGTCAGGGTTAGTGGGAGCCTCTGGCTGGCGAGGCAGGTGGCCTCAGTGCTGCCACGGTGAGATGGCACCAGGGAAACGCCTCTGAGGAGATTCCCTGAGAGAGGCTGAAGGGAGAGGCGATGGGCTGGGATCTGCAGCGTGCAGCAGGGGCCAAAATCCCTTGCCCACGGGGGATTTGAATCCACAGACCCCAGCCGAGACAAGTGATGTAAAGAAGATGCTCTACGACGAGGCCGCAGTGAAGCAGCAGAGGAGGATTCACACAGTCGTACCCCATGGCAGGTCAAACCTGCTGCTTTGCTCCATGTGCACAGACAGGGCTGGGTCGATGCAGTGTGTGAGTGTGTGCCGGGGCAGTGGGAGTGCAAGGGCTGTACATCCCACCCACCCCCCGACATTTTGCAGGGAAGGCAAGAAAACTGCACCCATGTCAACCAGAGCAAGAAGTTAGGAGAGCTCGGCCACCCTGGAGCAGAAAGGCTTCAGTGACAGCAGAAAGTAGCCAGGCAAGACAGAAACCACAGAGTGCAGTCAAAAAAAGGGAAGTCTTGAACCCAGGCCAAATGATTAGCTCAAGTCATTAGCTGGCGCAGATGGTGCTCCGGGCTTGTGCCGGCAGCGGAGTATGCTGGGCTGCAATGCTGGGCTGAGCTCAAGCGAGGCTCACCTGCAGACATGTGCACCGGGTCTGTCCCTCTGCCCTGTGCTGCTCCTGAGAAGCAGGAGCCAGCTACGCTGCAGCAGCCCTGCGGGTGCCAAGGGCTGTTTCTGGGGCCGCTTGGGTGCTAGAGGGGCTGTGGTTTCCAACTGAAGCTTCAAGGCGTTTTTTGGTGCTCTCTCCACCAACACCGCTCTCCTGGGGTCTGCCTCAGTCTTGAGAGCAGAGAGGAGGTGGAGAAGTGGCTGCTGGGCAATAGAGACTCCCACCTTTCCTGCCCCAAGGTATTTCCCAGTCCCAGCCATCCCTTGGCACCCATCCTCTCCTAGAGGTCCCCAGCCCAGAGCCTCTTCTCAACCCTTTCTTTGCCTACAGGTAGGTCCCAAGTGCCCTCCTTCCCCTATCCTCCGTTTTGCTGGCTGAAGACCCTCGGATTTGGTGTGTCCTTGTGCTGATGGTCCTCCTTCCACTTGCCCAGACCCCCACATCCCTCCACTTGCCTCCCAWCCCACTGGGGATTGCAGACCTGCTCCTGGGCTGCAGCTCTCCAAAGGGTGGTGGAAAAGCATCTGCTCTCCTCTGAGGGTGTCCTGCAGCGGGGCCAACGTGAGCCATGTCCCAGAGCTGCACCAGACCAAGAACCTCACAGCCTCCTCTGCCCTGTGTCAGTCTAAGAGCCAACAGAGCAGTAAAAGAGAGCAGCCTTCAGGGCTTTTGGTCCATTCTATGTGCTTTTAGATCTGTCCACAGGTGAGTTGTCTCACCAGGCATCCTTCCTGCCAAGCCACATGGGAGATGACAAGGAAATTGTTGACGGGCTGCTTTTTGCACAGGTCTCCAAGCTGTTCCCCAGCCATCCCCTCCTAAAACCCCTGAAGAGGCTGCAGAGAGGAGGACAGGCAGCGTGACAGCAGGGAGCCGGGGCATCCCACCCGGCCGCTGCCATCTCAGTGCCATCACAGCATGTCCAAGGACATTTGCAGGAAGCACCCGGCTGGGAGACTGCGCAGCCCAAAGATGATGCTGAGGGACACGTCTGTTGCGGGAACCCCTGAATATGGGTGCTCACCTGGGTGGAGTTGAGTGGGACCCAGCTGAAGGGTCTTGGCTCTGCTGCCCATCACCTACAGTGACCTCAACATCAATGCCACTGAAGGCAACGAGTGTTAGGGAGAGATGGGCTCTAACAGAGCAGGAATTGGCACCTTCTGCATCCCTCTTAGCCAGACCCTCAGGACCATCTTTATCCGCTTTGGGCAAAGTCATGGCTTGCTTTTTTCTGTTCCTTAATTCCATTTAAATCAGATTGACTGGGTTCCCTCAGCTAGAGGAGATCCAGCGGGGCCCTGAGCCCTGTGGGCTGGTGGTGGCCCCAGTTCCTGTGCCACACCAGGACTGGGGCTGCAATGGGAGCTGTGTGGGAGTCTCCCTCATGCCGGGAGATGCAAGGGAAATTGAAACAGCTGCAATGTCTGCCCAGTATTTCCCAATGAGGTGAATGCAGCCAGGCCAGATCCTGCCCCAGGGACTGGCTGTGCCTGGAATTTGCAGAAATTCCCCCTTTGCCCTTTCCAGCTTTGTAGCTTGGAGGTGGAAAGCCAAGCACCACAAGGCACTCCGGGGAGCATGCCGGAGTCCACAAGCCCAGTGGGCAGCAGCCGTCCCAGGGGCTCATGCAGCCGGCAGGTCTCCAGGAGAGTGGCAGCGTGGCTGACGCTCCCTGATCCCCATTTCAATGGGTTGGATTTCCCATGGGGATCCCCCTCCATGCATGGTTTCAACTTTAATTAACAACTGCTTTATTGAGGCTTCTGCAGGGATGAGTGCTCAGGGGTGCTTCGCACTGCCTGTGGTGTCTTCGGGGCTGGAACTCCAGTGCTCCCAAATTGCTCTGGATGAGACTTAAATGGGTCAGCGCACATGATGCTCTCCCCTCTTCCCAAATTGCACTGGATCCCCTGCCCGTTCCCTGCCTGCATGTGCCTCTGAAGAGCCTGGACCCCGAAACATTCCCTCTTCCCCATTTGTGCCGTCTCTTCTGGTCCCCAAGGCTCAGCCCTGGAGGGGGATGGGGTGACCTCCCTGCATGCCGCAGGGATGCACTTCAGAGATGACCACTCTGTTCTTAGAAGTCCCAATGACCCCAGTGCAGGGGGGGGAACCCGTCACGTTCCCCTTTCACAATGTGAGTGGAAAGCCCCTTTCCTCACCCTCCGGTGCCCCTCCTGGGGAGCAGAGGCAACTGGAGCAGCTGTGCTTTCACCCACTTGGCACCCAGGCAGCTGCTGGGTGGAGGCAGAGATGCTCTTTCCTGCCCATGTGTCGGCAGGGACTGTGGACAGCGCGAGGGCAGGGGGTCCCCTGTAGCCAGAGGTGGTTAAGCGGTTTACCCCCAGAAGGATGTACTCCCAACACTGGACACATCGCTTTCAGTGCGTGGTCAGCTGGGAGCCAGCAGTGGGTGGGAGCACCTTGTGCTAGGAAAGTGGCAGGGGACCCCCCCGCTTGCCATGGCAACCAGGACCCCAACAGTGCCTGGAGGGGGGTCCCACAGGATGGGACCCCCAGCACCCTGCAGCACCCCTTGCCAGTTCTCGAGCGTGCTTTGGGATCTGCCAAACCCACTGAACGTGCAAGGAGGCGAGGGTTTGCCATCAGGCATCACCCCCAGCATCCCTCACCAGTGGGTCAGGGCTCTGCTTTTGGGGCCCCCTCTTCACAGGGGGCTTTGCGCTGTCAGTCCAGCTCCCAGGGACGAGCCAGCTCTGGGTTAGGAGTGGCTGCACCTGGAGGTCTGGCCACCAGCATTAGCAGTGAGCAGCCATTGTCCTCCCTGCTGTGGCATCTCTTTGGCAGCGCCCCAGGGAGATCAAGTGGAGACGAGGTCCCAGAGCCAGCCTGCATCCCCAAACCTGCAGGAAGGCTGGGGCTGATGACTGACACTAATCCTCTGCCACCTAAATTACCTTTCTGCCAGCCAAGATTTCTCTCCAATAGCTTGTGAGTGCTAGAAGGCGGCAGGTGCTGACTGAAGTTAAGCTAGCACATCCTGTTTGTGCTGCTCATCCCGCCCACCTGCCCATGCCTAACCCCTTCGGCACAGCACTGGCTTGCCGGGGCACAGGAGCAGCTGGAGGCGATGCTCTTCTGATGGAGGAGACCACCCCCTGCACGAGGCTGGTGCCAGTGCCAGTGCAGGGATGGAGCACCTTGGCCAGTGGCACAGCTGGAGTCTCCTCTTCCTTCTTACCGTGGAGCAGGGAAGGGGCAGAGCTCACTATCTCCTACTGCTGAGAGGAGCAGAAGGACCCACTGAGGTCCCTGGGTCCCAGCCCTGTGTCTTGTCCCCAGGTAGATATTTGTCCCTGTGGAAGGACTGTGTGGCATTCTCCACCGAGATGCAGGACAGGCTTAAGCTGGAGCAAGGGGAAGGGTGGAGGGATGGAGATCCTGCTCCAGGATTTGTTCACCCCTGTGGGGAAATATTTTTCCTACTGTCAGTGAGAATTTCCCTGGGTGCAACTGGTGCCGTTGCCTCTCATCCTGTCCCTGGGCCCTTCCAAGAAGACCCTGGCTCTGGCATCTCTCCAAACCCTGACAAGGCAGCTGCTGACAGCAGTGAGACTCCCTCCACCATTCCTTCCTTGGGCTGCACAACCCCACTGCTCTCAGCATCCCACATGGTACGTATCAGGGCTGAAGCAGGCTGGTTCAGGGACAACACTGCAGGTGGCACTGGCACGGTGGTGAGTCACCATCCCAAGGAGAAACAGCCCCCATCCCTGCTCTCCTGTGAAGGTTTGCAGTGGCAGCGCTGGTCTTCACTCCCTGCAGTGCCCACGCAGCCGGTGAGCTGCTGGCACCCCGCGCCATGCACACAGCCTCTGTGGGGGATTTCTGCTCTTGTGCCGAGAAAACCTGTTTCCAGCAAGCTCTGTAGCTGCCTTTGGCCATGAGCCCATTTGCTGGGACACCTGGAAACCAGGTTGTCTTTTGGCAGGTAAGATCGCTGCCCTGGATCAGAGCATGCTGGCTGGGCTCTCCTCCATCCACCAGTTTTGGATGTGCCCCGCACACAGGCAATGGGGTGGTGCTCCCCCCACACAGGGGGAGCCCCCAGGGCAATGGATGTTCTCCCCCCACACAGGGGGAGCCAGCTGGGCTCCTGCGACCTGATGGGGGGGGGCTCAGGGGGAGCCAGACATCACCTCAGTACCGGTATATACCCCAAAAATGGGGTTGAGGCAAGTTCTCCCCCCAGCATCAGTGGGTTGAGACTATGCGATATCTAACGGGAACATCCCAGAGATGTCTCGGACGAGGGACTGGGAAATGTATGGGGTGAGACCCCCATGTGCTTGCCCAAGGGCCCCGGGGTGCTTTAGCAGGGTGAAGGGACCCTGGGGCTGCTCTGGCCCTGACCTGTAGCCCCTGTGGCCTGATGTCCCTCCAGAAGAGAGGGCAGGAGGGTGTTTGGCTTTGGGACTGCAGAGCAGCTGGCTGCAGGGAAAGCAGCCGGGATATTCGGGAACTGCTCAGAGATTAAAATCCAGCCTGTGGCAAGACTTGTTGCAACTTCCCACCCCTCTTCTCCAAAAGAAAGTGAAAGCCACGGGCTGGAAGGATAAATAGGCAGTGGGGAGCACCAGCAGCAGAGTGCAGGGAAGCTGTGCAGAGCTCACCTCTCCTGCCCGCAGCACCGTTGCCTCCAGCCCATCCTCTGCCAGACACAGCAGCAAAATGCAGCAGCATCATCTTTTCTGCCTCAGTCTCCTGGTGCTGGGATGTATCCTGGATGGTAAGAGGGAACCTCTCAGGCTTCCTTTCTTGTGGAAGGGAGAGGATCCAGTTTCTTGCTCTCTTTTGCATTTCCAGCAGACTTTTAGAGGGACCAATGGCTGGGGCTCTGTCGCAGCCTTCCTGCGTCCTCTGCTTGTAACCTGTCCCATAGGGACTCTGTCCTGCCCAAAGTCCAGGCAGGAGCCTGCAGGGCACTGGGGCTGGAAAGCTGCACTTGGGAAAGGCCGTGGAGCAATCCTGCCTCCCAGTGCCCTAGCCCAGCTTGTGCACACTGTGCTGGGATTGCCTTGGTCCCATTCTCCCCAGCACACCAAGGGAGCATCCCTGGCACCTTTTGGTGTGGGGCAGCCTGGGGGCAAGTGGCATGGCTGGGAGTGGGAGGGAAGGCATGTGTTAGGGCAGAGCCCATGTTTGAGGGGCTGCTGGTGTTGAACACGGGGTTTGCACAGGTCACAGCTGTCTGGGTGGGTGACACCAGGCCCTCTGCTCTGCTGCGGGGAGCTGGGGAGTCCAGACACCTTGTGGTGTCGCACCACACCTTATTGCCCGGGGTTCCAGACATCCCTGGGCACTGCCAGCCTTAACGGGCATTAACAGTGAATACAGCATTTGCTTGGAGGGTGACTGAGCTCCCCTACCCTGCAGTGAAGTGCAGGCTGCTGTGTCCCTCAGCTGCCACAGGATTGATCGGTGTGGGGCGGGCTGGTGATGGGGTAGCTGCAAAACCTATGACTGCTTCAGCAAATACAGCTGAAGCTATTCCCAGCCCTTTGGGAATGGGCATCTTCAGTGTTGCAGCATCCTGAAGCGGGGTGAAGACCCCCATCCTGCYCCGCTTGCTGGCTGGCGCTGGCCCTGGGGCTGCAGGAGGGAGCCAGGCAGGCAGAATGGCTGCCCTCCGCCAATCTGCTGTTTCTCACCTCCTTTGCTTTCTGTTGGAAGGAGGCAAAGGGCTCCTGGTGCCCGGGCGTGGGGACAATAAAGCTCCTGCCTGCGTGTGCAGCCGGGGTGGTGTGCGAGGGCATTGCTGGTGGCCCATCCTGCCCCACTCTGCCAGGGCAGCCCCGCAGACCCCGCACCCTCCGGGGAGGCTGGGTGAAGCAGCTGACCTGGGGAGAGCAACCTCAGCCTGCACGGTGTGTTCTTCCTCCAGTGCATGGCGGGAACAATGTCCTTGACTGCTGCCTGCGGACGAGCGAGAAGCCCATCCCGCGGCGGATAGTGCAGGATTACTGGCTCCAGCTGGTGCAGGATGGCTGCAACATCCCGGCTGCCGTGTAAGAGCCCCAGGGTGGTGATGGCTGAGGGACAAGAGCCTCAGGGTGGTGGTGGCCAAGGGATGGACCCTGCAGGGAGGCAGGGAGGGAGGCAGAGCAAGGTGGAGGAGGGATGTTGAGTTGGGTTTGGGGGCAAGAGAATAGGAAGGGTTGTGGAAGAGACTGTGGAGATCAGAAGCTCAATCAAAGCAGGACAGACCTGCCAGGAGGGGAAAACTTGGCACAAAAGACAGGGAAGAAAGTCATCCCAAGGTAGAGATGGAGAAGGGCAGTGAGGGAGGCAGTGGGTGAGAGCTTGGGCTGCTCTGGAGCATCCCCGCGGTGTCCTGCTCACCTCATCTTGGTTTTTTTCCTGTGGGCCTGGCAGGTTCATCACCATGAGAGGCAAGCGCCTCTGTGCCCCACTCGAAGCCCCGTGGGTCATTCGCCTCCAAGAGAAGCTGGATGCCAGCTCTGCCAGGAAGGTAAGAGCTGGCCCTGTGCTTAGCTGGGAATGAGGGCAGCCTGAGGGCGGGTTTATCTGCCACCAAACAGGCTTTTCCCAGTGTGACTGGGCTGCTGGGAAGAGCTGGGACATGCTCTATCGAGGCATGGATATTTCGTCTTGGTCTCCATCCCTCCTCCCTCCAACTGGGACCAGTCTGGCTCCTCTGCAATCCCTCTTCCATCCCAAATAAATGTGGCCCTGGGGCTGTTGCCCACCCAGTGCCACCCTGGGCTAAGCCCAACGGGTGCTACAGCAAATGGCACTAGGAGCAAACCCCCACGACTTCTGCCCTGCAAGCTTGGGGTTTGCAACTTGTGCATCTTCACGGGGAGGGCTTGCGATGAGTTTGGTGGGTGCTTTGCAAGCCCTGCCAGGTCCCCGCTTTACCACCATGGCTTGGCCAGGGGAGGTCACCCCTTAGTGACCACCCTGACCAGGGGAAGGGACCCTGGGTAGGGTCCTGCCCCGAGGATCACACTCATCACAGCTGGGTTTTTCACTTCCCCAGGCCAAACCCCAGGGCAAGTAGGCTCCGAAGAAGCCTATGGCCGGCTCCCAGCTGTGAATCTGAAGCTAATGGAGCCAACCTGCTTCCACCTCCAGCTGCGGGGCCGACCCTCTTTGGGACTCGTGCCAGTGCGCAGGGCTGGGCAGAGCCCTGCCTGCTCTTTCTTCTTCCTTCTGTCTCCGGTGTGACCCAGCAACCTGTGTCAGGCAGAGCCTCTGCCACCTTCACGGCCTGGAAGCTAGTTGATGGACAGTTCTGCGAGATGAGTTTGGGGGGTCTCAGCCTTCCCTTTGGTGCAGCAGCTGTGACCTCCAGCACCAGTCTGATTGCTTTGGTTTCCATCGTCAGCCCCAAACCTTCTGCAGTCCTTCTGCATCCCTGGGAAGGGCTGCCAGGATGGGATAGTGTGGGGATGGAGGGGAGGGATGGAGATGTTCCTTGCTGGCCATGCACTGTGCTGCTCCCTTGCTGAGCAGATCCTAGATGCCCTCGGGCAGAGCGTGGATGATGCGGTTCCTCTCTCATGCCCTGACTTCCCTGCACCATTTCCCCTCCTGCCCTTCCTTGCACAGGTAGAAATAGAGCCAGTAATGCGGCGGCGGCAGAGCGGGCAGTGCTGTTGCCCTCGGCCCTTGCACTCCTCAGGAACATTGCCCCCCTTCTTGGTCCCCCAGCCTGCCACCATATTCAAAGCCTGCCCTGTGCTCCTGCCTGGGTAGGGATGCACGAACAGTGTTTGTGCTGCTCTCAGTTATTTGCTGCTAGATCTGTTCGATGCAACAATTACGGGTGTAAGTTGCTTCTTTTCTCTCTTTTTTATTGTGCTGTGATTTTGTTAAATAAAAAGAAAAGTCAGCGGGTGGTTGATCTGCCTCATGTTTGAGCGTGAAGGCCAGTGCGGAGCGTGGGGCGTGCAGCCAGCACTGCCTGTGATGCCGCAGCAGCAAGGGAGCTGCACTGGGGTGCAAGGCGGGGAAAGGGGCTTTCATAGGGGTGAAGGACACTTTCTACAGCAGCTGGGCTGCAGGTCTCTCCTGGAAGCTCTCAGCACCATGGTGGGGCAGGTGCCCTGCTCTGCGCTGCTGGGCCAGGCTGCTGGAGCAGGTCCCCAGGGGGTTGTATTGCAGAGATGGGGTGGGAGGGAGCATGCCAGTATTGCACCATCCAGCCCAAACCACTTCAGTCCCACCGGTGCGACTGCTGGGCTGGAGCTCCCTGGCTCTCAGCTCCCACGGGAGTGTGGGACATGAATGAAGAGCTGTGGGAACAGGAGCTTTGTCCTTGCGGTGAAGGGAAACTGAGGCACAGCATAGCCGATTGGGTCTCCCGATTGCCCTGGCAGTTCAGTGCTTGCTAGCAGCTGTGGTGCAGGGGAGAATAACGAGCTTTTGGGGAAATGGAGGCAGGTGAATACACCTGCTCCTGGACACGTCCATGGACAAGGCATGGAGGGCAGCCCACCAGCTCCTGCCCCTCATCGCCAATGAGCTGGGAGTACCTGGCCATTTTCCTCCTGAACCTTGGGTCTTCTGTGTCTGTGCACTGGGACTACAGTCTTGCTGTCCCAAAGTGGCCTTATGTCCCCTTGGGAACTGCCCTTTCGCCCACGCCATGTGATGTGTGAACAAAGCTGCTCTGTTTGGGTGAAGCATGGGCCGAACATGCATGAATGGGGTTTGCATGGCCAACAGCCAGGCACCGTGCTCTCCCCTCAAAGACCACAATGTCAAACGTGACCGTCCACAGTGTTAAATTATTTACGCTGTCCCTGGCCAGACTTTGGTGCCAGCCAGCAAGCCTGGGCACAGGCTGGGAGTGAGATGGCCCAGGGACTGTTCCTGAAGGCAGGAGGGACGTGGCCACCAGCCCCTCCTGGGGATCGCATCCATGGTGGTGCAGCGGCTGGGCTGTCCAAGCCGGGGGATATCCAGGCACCTGATGGCTTTTGCTGAGACTTGTTGAATACAAGCTTAGCCCTGGCCCTTTTCCTCCCCTGCTCTCCTGGCTCCCTTGGTTGGTGGCCTGGGTTTCTTTTTCAGGTGTTCCCCCCTCCAAGGTCCTCCTCCCTGGTATCTGTGCACACACAATGCCCTGGGCTCGGCTGTCTTTTGGCGTGACTTTCCCAGAGCACCAGCTCTGTCCCAGCTCATTAACTATAGTGACAGCCCCAGAAATACAATCCTGAGGAGGAGGAGGCAGAGAAGGAAGGCTGGTATGGGAAGAGAAGCCAAGACAAACAGCGTGAGTGGGAAAGGAGGATAACCGGTGCTTGCTTGGGCAGAAGCCTTCCTGCCACTTGCTCAGTGACCTGTGAGGGGCTGCAGGTGGGGAGGAGGAGGATGCTCGAAGTGGATCTGCACTGGGGCTGAGCTGCTGCAGCTGGTGCAGGTCCCTGTGCAGGACAGGGGCTGCAGGAGGGGCTTAGCCTGCGGTGCATCAGATTCATCCTTGGCTGGAGGCTACCCTGACAAAGAGCACGGTGTCCTGGCCCAGTTCATTGGAAAGCTGAGGGAGAAGGGGCTTGCACCGATCTCTTGGATGTTGGAAGCAGGTTTTGAGGGACTGCTTGGCCAAGCTGCCTGTAAAAACATGGTTGCAAAGCCCATGGCTCCCATCTCTTCCGGGAGCAGTAAACACACTCTTCTCAGAGCAATGCAGCCGTTCATCACAGATCCCTGCCAGGTCCTTGTCTTTCATGGCTCTCAAGGGGGTGGTGAGCCAGGCCCCAGCTCTGGCAGCAGGCTGCCCTTACCCCCCAGTGAAGGCCAGGAGGAGATGCTGTCCTGGGCCAGGTACGTGGTCCTGGCTGGCTGTCCCTCCTCCAGCACTGCAGCAGCTGTCCCTACTCCAGAGCCTGGCTCTTGGAAATCTGTCAAAAACCAGCAGGGCTCAGTACTTCATAAACTACAGAGTGAGTTTTTCTGATACAAAATGTCAACATCTCTTTAGAGGGAAGCAGCCACTTTCCTTAGAGAAAGCAGCTAGTCACTGCCATGTCAAAACCTCGAGTCCCAGCCAAGAGCTAGTTTCAGTAAAAAATATTCCAAGTCCTCCTGTTTCTCTCTCCCCAGCTGTGTTTCTCCTGCTCTTTGCCTACCCTCACTGCATCCTCAGGGGCTGGTGGGGCAGGATGAGGATCCGTTGCAGTACGATACAGACAGGGGCTATGTGCAAGGATCACTTTGGTGTGAGGTGTTCTGGAACATTGGTTGAATCACCTGCAGTCCTTTATCCATGCCTGGGACCTGTATTTCCCATGTTGTGGAATAAAAAGACATTATAACTGAAAAGCTTTCCTAGGGAGCTGACAAAACAGCCACTCTCTTGGTGACTGTGCACAAGGCCAGGAAAGAAAGACAAGGCTGCATCTATGCAAGCACGCTTTGGGTTGTTCTCTGCCTGCCAGGTCTCATAGCCGGGATCATGAGAGCACTCCTGTCTCTCCCAGGCATGGTGAAAGCTGTCTCAGATGCTTCCCAGGCTGCATTCAAGGGGCACAAGACACAGCAGGCACAATCTGCTGCAGTCTCAGGGTCTGACTTGGCATGGGCATTCTCAGCCAGGAGGTAGGATTGAAGGTCCATAGCAAAAGCACCCCTCTGCTTCTCTGCAGCAAGAGCAGGCACCAAAGGGAAATGCCACGCTGGTCTCATTTGGTGCCATAATATGCCCTCCATGGGCTTTACTGGAACTGATTTTGTCCCTTGCCTCCAAAGAGATGGTGTACGGAGCTTTTTCTGTCACCAGCATCTCTCATGTGTTGCACATGTTGGTCCTGGAGGGACCGGGGAGGAGCCAGCTGCGCCCTCCCCGCATGCACCTGCAGGCAAGGTGAGCAGCACTGCGGGGGCTAAAAGCTGTTCCCCCTCCCACAGCCCAAACTTGGCCTCTTCACATCGCTCCCTGGTGCAGAGGAGTCCACGGGAGCTGTGAACATGCCCTGGGCACGTTTGCCAGTGCAAGAGCCAGTTGTTCCCTGTGCTGGTGGTCTCCTCTGCTTGGTGCCAAAGCAAGGGGCTGCTCTCCATGGGCACAGCTCCCTTGGCACCAGCACTGGACCCTACTGGCAGGGGCTCAGGGACCTGCATGGGTTTTTGTGAGAAGATGGGACATGTGGACGGTTGGGAAGGGTGGGAAGCCAGGTGAGGAAAAGCCCCTTTAGTCTTGTCCCATCTCACTGTTTGCTCTTGCCTAAACAGTAACATGTGTGAGTGATGGAGAGGATCCAGGCCTGGCATCTCTCCTCCTCAGGCCCCTGCTTGCTCCCCTTTCATTCCCAGCATGTCATCACCGGTGCTGCTTGTCTGGACACTTCCTGCTGAGATTTGTCCTGTGGGAAAATGCCAGCACCCTTGGCCAGGCTGTGGGGCTCTGAGCAGGAGCTGGTGCCATGCCTGCCGCCCTCCTCCTGCAGGTGGACTCTCCCTGGTGGTATCGCCCAGCCTGCACCACCGTGGTCTGGCTTCTTGGGTCTGATCCTCAGGGTTGGAGCATGGGACCAGGGTGCTTTTCCTGGCCCGGGTCCCTGGAGTCAAACTGAGCCCAGAAGTTGTCTGATATGGGGACCATTGTGCCCACGTAGGGTCCAGCTCTGTGCTTTTACAAGTTGCAGGTGCTACATCTCATTGCAGTGTAGGTTCAGCCCCGAGCTGGGCACACCCTTGCTGAGATCCCAGGGCTCAGAGCACCCTTTGGAAAGGGAGGGGGGACCCAACCTCTCTGCTGTCAGATGCACTCATCTTCTCTTTAAGCACAGTAGCAGTAAAAACTGGAGATTAAAGAGAAAACCAGGAGGACAAGCAAATAGGAGACTTGTCCTGCTGCCAGAAGTCTCTGGAAAGTACCTTCCCCATTACCCATCCCTCCCAATGAATCGGTAGGCAGTGATGGGAGGCTTAGTGCCATTTCTGTGGCACTCCCCACCTCTCCCTCCTGTTTTCCTGCTTAGCCATGCCTCTAGGTAAGGCTTTCTCTGCACCCTGTGGTGTGCCAGGAGGCTGGGGGGTAACCTGCCCTCCCTCCTTTTCTCAGTTGCTCTGCAACCACAGCAAAATGGCATGGCTGTACAGCAAAAGAGAGCTGGGTCTGTAGAAGATTGAGGTGAGGTGGCACCAACCGGCTCAGACTGCAGGGATGGGGCTTGGAGGGGACGGAAGAAGATCTGGGAGCTCCCTTAGCTCTGCTTGGGAAGAGATGGGAGGGACAACCAGGGGGCGAGAACTGAGGAAGGACAGCAGCAAAGAAGAGAAGATTTTGGAGCTTTCCATGAATTTGGGAAATTGATGTGCAGCCACAGGCTGGCTGGAATGCATTAAACCCATAAGCGTGAAAAACCTTTCCTTGTCCAGCATGGAAAGGGAGAGCCAGAAGATTGCTAGCAGTAAGGCAGACTCAGAGGCTCTTCCTGTGATCCTTGTTTAGCTCTATCAAGTGCAAACCTCTAATTCTGGGGTCTCCCTTCCCCTCTGTCTTTTTGGCCCTGTGCTGCCCAGTTTCCACCCAGTTTCCTTGGACCCTTCTGCCCCTGCCTGAGTGGTGGCTATTCTGTGCCTGTCCAGAGGGATTTGACAGCTGTGTTGTGTCACTACAGATGTGCCAGGTGTGGTATGTCTGCTTGGCTTGGGAGGTTCACTGTCCACAGCCTTCAGTCCGCCTCTTCCACAAACGTATCTCACCCTTCTCCACTTTCCCACAGAAAGCAAGATTTTCTTTCTTGCAGATGTTTTGGCTGGGAAAACCCCTCCTCTGCTGGGCTGTGCACTGACTGTCCCCACACTGCAAGCACACAACTGTGTTTATATGTATGTTCCTTAATCTTGTTTAAATTATCAAACCATGACTTTCTACTGTCTCTGGAGGGGGTGATACTCCAGAAAAGCAGCATTTATTATTGGGAGTCTTGTGAGCTGCTGAGGTGGTCTTTGGTGAAGAAATGAAGTGCTTTCCTTGAAAGACCCTGCAACTTGTAGTTTTCCAGCTTTTATTTAGTTGACGTGGCTTTTGGAAAGGCACCAGTCAGCATTTACAGTGATGGATGACAGCCACTATATTGCAAAGAACAAAAGCAGAAGTGTCCCGGATACGCTACAGCTACAGATTCGCCCTCTTCTCACAGTGCTTGGTTTCATTTCCCAGCTACTGCGCAATGCTCCAGCATCCTCCTCTGCCCCTGCCAAGGCCAGCTACCCCAGGGAATTCCCGATGTTGGAGCCTGCAGGGCTGTGGGTTTCATTGCCTGCCTGGGGTGAAAGCAGGGCTGAAGTCCGCTGGGTTGATCCCTGCTGTTTCCAAAGGTTGTGTCCATGTGCTGTGCAATGGCTCTTTGCTGAGCCTGTGGGATTTGTTTGGCCTGGGCAGGGCAGCAGGTCCTGGAGATGCTGGCACTCAGCTCTACACTTCTCACTTGGGATAGGGAGGCTCTGCCCTGTTTGCATTGCCCCGTATCTCAGCACAGACACTAAGAGCAGTAGATATCTTGCAGCATGACAGGAGGGAAGCTCTCCACCTTGGCCTGGTTTCAAGCTAAACAGCCCTGCTGGTAGCAAATCCAATGCAGGTGGCTCGTTGCAAAAATTAGCATCTCCTGGCATGCTCGTGTGATGTAGAACCGGTGTTTAAAACTGTGTTAGTGCAGACTAAAGCAAAAAATCACCACAAAGAGCCATTTGTGAGTCAGCTTCATACCAAGAGGTGCTCAGATCTCCAGCCCACTTGGCAGCTGCTGCAGTGGTAATGGGAGAAGTGGGGACTGCATTGCAGCTGTTGGGATGAGGACAAGGGGGTACACGTCCTGCAGCTTGCTGCCACTGCATCTAGGCTCTGTCCCCTTCCCTCCTGGCAGGGACAACTGTTTTAATTTATCTCCGAACTTTGTTCAGTAAGGGTTTTGGGCATCACTCATGAGTGATCCTGTAGTGCAGGAGTTATTTAAGTCAGTCTTGGTAGGAAAGGTGGTCCCAGCTACAACTGGGCTCTGGAAAGGTGTGCACCCACACTTTGGAGGGTTGTGGAGGACAGCAGTGAGTTTGGTCAGAGGTCTGGATGACCTGGCCTCCAAGCACAGGCTGAAGGAGCTTGGGTTTACCCCGCTTCCAGGAATGGATAAGATGGTCTCCAAGTGCACAGAGGGATGCTGTGAAGAGAAAGTGAAAAAAAGTACTCTCTGAGTTTACTTCTGATAGGTCAAGAAACCACAGGGGTCCCTGGGGTCAGACTTTAGGGGGAAATTCCATTTAGCAGGAAGAGACAGCTGAAGAAATGCTACATCTCCACTGCAGAAAACTTGTTAGACCAGTGCCTGTTGGAAAGCTGTAAGTAGTGCTGGCTCAGCACAGAATGGATTAGACGACCTGGGGCAGTCCTTCCTAATCCTTTTTTTTTCCCGTTATTCTGGCCTACCAGGTTCCCAGTGGGTGAGGTGGGCTTCCTCTGCCTTAAGCTATTCCTCTGAAGGCTGCATGAAGTCACAGGGACCATGACCTTGGGAGCATCTCTAGAAGGTGGAGGTAGTAGGACTTCACACTCTGAAGTCCCCACCAATTGTTGGGTGCTTGATGTGAGGCAGCCCATGGCCAGAAGAAACCCTTGTCCACGGGTGCAAATCCAGGAACTGACCTAGTGCCCATGCGATGAAGGTGCCATGGGAGCATGGGGAGAGGTTGGCAAGCCAGGCTGAAGGAAGCAGATCTTGTGTTGCATCCATGAGCCCTCGAAGCTGAGCAGGCTGTGCAGACACTAACAGTAGAATGTGAACCATCAGCAGTGAAACACAACGTCCTTGCTGTCACCATCTGGGCCACATGCTGGTGTGCTCCTGGCAAGGGCCTTGGCAGCCTTGGCTCTGTTTTGCCAGCATAATTTGAGTTTGGGTTTGAGAAAAAAAGAAAGCAACCCAAAGAGAGAAAAGAAAAGACCTCTTCAGGGCGAACATGAAGCCAAAGAGTTTAGCATCAAATGCCTTTTGAAAGCAGCTGTGGAGCCTTGCTCCGGGATAAATAAAGGCTGGTTTGAAGCTGGAGAGCTAGCTGGCAGGACACACTGTCCCCATCTTGCCAAATGTTTCCTGGACCACCTGTCCTTGCAGGGCTGGGTTCCCCGCAGAGCTGCCGGGAGCTGCCGCGGTGCCGCATGCTCCAGCGGAGTGGCTGGGTGTATGGCCAGGATCCTGATGCTCAGTCCAGGCTTGGTGCAGGGGCAGGGCTCAGGATGTCATGGGGAGAGAGAAGCCCTCGAGGGGTCCTTTGTCTCTCCAGAGAGCTTGGTGAGCTGGAGACCCTTCCACCTGGTTTATCCCCACCCTTGTGAGCTTTTGAGGATTTTTGAGTGGGAGGCAGCCTTGAGAGTCTGGCTGGCAGCAGCTGTGCACTGCTTGGCCCCCTGGTTAGTACTGAATGGAGGCTGTGGTTTTGGGTTGGTGCAACATCTGAAGCATCTGAGTCAAGGGAGTTTTAACCAAAGTGGGCCCTAAAGTGTCTGTGCTCAGTGCTTTAAGAGAATGAGGAAGGGCTCGAGCAGAAAACATCTGGAACAAGATCAGACGCCAGACACACTCCTAAACAAAGGAGATACATGGCCTTGGAGGAGAAAACAGACATGAAAATGGAGATGGAGGGGGCCAACAGCAGGTTGGGTTTCTCTGGATCTCATTTGTCTTCCTTGTGCTGCAACTGTCTAAAGTAAATGCTGGGGGGCTGTGGTGTGCCAGAACACGCCGGGGCCATTCATCACGGGGCTGTGCTGGCAGCTGGGACAAGTCCGTGATGAGCAGAAGCTTCCAGCTATCCAGAGGGGCTCTGCCTCATTTTCAGCATCATCAGTTTTGAGGCTGCAGCCTTTCCCATACTGCATGCAGGCAAATGCAGGGAGAGAACAACTTCTTTCAGCAGGGCATTAACCCCTGTGACCCTGCGGTGCTTTTCTACAAGGGCTCTGGCTGGACTTCAGGAGGGTCATTGCTCTCTCTGCTCCCAGAACCCCATCAGCTCAGTCCGGGAAGGAATTCCTCCTGGTCCGGATCTTGTCCCTCCTAGGGTATTTCTGGTTGCACTCACACAAGCCTTCTGGGTCAGTACTTTCCAGTCTGAACAGTCCCAATCTGCTTAGCATTGCTTCTTCTCTTCCAGAAGCTGCTCTCCTGTTCCGGACAGTGTGTGTGAAGATGGACAGCAGGTAGTTCTGCAATGATTTGATATGGATCTGCTATGAAGGGCTTTCTCTGAAAGCCAGGAGGTCAAGTCTGGGTACAGCTCTGGTGTGAAGAGAGTCTGCATCTCCATGCCACACTTGCGTGGGCCATCAGGGACAGCATGGGCAGAGTCGAGTGTAGAAATTCCCAAGTGAGCCTTCTCAGCTGTTTGCAAAGGGAGCTGGAGGAGGCCATGGTGGCTGGGTCTTTGGGGGCTTCCCCATGGAGCAGAGGGGTCTGAGCTGCCCCAGAGGCAGCATCTTCCTTTCCAGACTTCCTGTGTGATACTTCTATCCAAGGATTTCCAGGCAGAGGATGACCAGGGCCAGGAAAAAGCCATCAAAGAGAGTAAAGCTGGAGTGTGCGGGGGCAGAGCTGCCAAGAGTGCAAAGGCAACACAGGGCAGGGAAGCTGGGGAAGTCTCTGAAGCAAATAAGATGTACCAGGTTGGTATTCCTACCAGGGCACAGCAGCAAAGAGTGGAAAGTCCCTGGCTGGCTCTTCTGTGTCTGATAAGGCAGGCTGGCTCCATGCCCTGCCAAGGAAGGACTTGCTCGTGGATCCTTTTTTACAGGAAACAGAGGCGAGAGTCATCAGGATAGCAGTCAGAAGGATGGGAAAAGACAAGGCAGCCAGATCCTTCCTTCAGGCAGCTCCAAGCACAGCCGCCGTCTTAGCCGGGCCCCTAAACTGCACAGGGAAGCTGTTGGGAGGTCGTGGGTGGCAGGTCCAGGACTTCTTCTCATCTGCAGGCTGGCAGTATAACATTGAAGCCTGCTAAGCCCCTGAGCTCCCCTCCCCTCTCCTAATGCTACCATGGTCCCCTATAGAAATGCACTGCCCCCCCCACCCCCGGAAAGCCTGAAGGTCTTTTAAAGACTTCTCCTGCTTCAGGGAGGCTGACCCAGGACTCCCCTTCAATTTTGGTTAGAAACATCCTCCTCGCAGCGCGCTGCAGTGCTGCCGGGGCCAACCCAGCTGCTCCTGTGTTAATGTCCACAGGCCTGACAYGAGCTGTGTCCATCCCTGAAATGATGAGGTTGCAAGTTTAAAGCAAATGGGAGTGCCCTTTTCACACCCTCTGTAGATAAGTCATGGAAAGCTGCAGCGCAGGGTGCTGGAGGGGCGCAGCCGGGGGCTGGACAAACCCCTCACGGGTGGGTGCACATGGGTCCCACGCAAGCTCTACCTGGGGAAAGTCCTGCGCTAGTGACTCCTGGGTGCTGGGAGGGGGTGGCAGGGAAGGATGACTCTGGTTTTCTCTGTTTCTTGTGCTTTTTCTTACGTATCTAGTAGTGGTCTCAGCTGGAGAGAGAGTCAGAGTGGTACGGCCTCTGTCCTGACCCAGCAGTACTGTTCCTGGGCTGCTGTTCTTCCTCTGCCCTTTGCACTGCTAAATTTCACCCRGTATCTTACATCTATTACATCTTATTCTTGTAAGATATATCGCCGCTCCTCTGAATTAACAGAGAGTGTCATTAACCTGCTCCCATCTTTCGTGTTGATGTCCCACGACCAGCCCCACAGGGTTCCAGTGCGGCTCGCCAATGGATCGAGCCCTGTAGTTGCTGCCCTTTCCAAACACCCTGCTTGCTGTAGCCACCCCTCACCCCCCAGCAAAGCTGGGATGAGGGGTACCAGCAGAGGCTCTTCCATGCCCTTTATCCCCAGGATGTCTTCATCTACCCAGTGTTTCTCACATCCTGAGGAAGCGGCTGCAGATGGAGGAGCCGTGAGCGCTGTCCGGGAGGGAGCGTACCGGTCCTTTGACCTCCCATCCTGCGGGAACAAGAGCTCTCCTGGCTCCCTGCCCTGCCCTAGCAATGCTTAACCAAATGTCCCTGCCTCCCTGAAAAACCCCAGCCAGCAGAAAAAGGCAGCCACCCGCCGGGAAGGAGAAGGAAGGCACTGCCGAGCCTCTTCTTGTCTTTGTTTGGGCAGGCAAAGTCCAAGGCTAGCTGTCACACGGAGCCATTCCCAGCCGCGGGTGCGTGCCAGCACATCCCAGAGACCCACAGGAACTGGCAGCAGAGAAAAACAAGTTGGAGAGGACTTTGCCTGAGGGTATCCGGGGRGGCCCAGGGATCAGGACACGATGCATAAAGTTGGGCAGTCTTTCTGTGTGCTCCCTGTGCCATTCTCTGCTCACCATGATGAGCCCCTGCAGCTCCTTACAGTAGAGAAATGGTTAGGTCCCAGCTGCCCAGGGAGGTTGGTGGAGGACAGGTCTGATACAGTGTTTGTGAGTAGCCTGGACCATATCTGGTGCTGACTGTGGAGTGAAAAACTGCCAATGGGTCACTCCAACACATTTTAAGTATTTTGTGGTTTGGTTGTTGTTGTGKTTTTTTTTTTTTAAATTTAAAAGGAGAGTGATTTCTGGGGACAGGGATGCTTGGGGTGAATATGGCAAGCCTCAGAGATGGGCACAAAGTAAAGGCCTGCTCTGAGAGATGCCTGCCCTCCATCTAAATCTCTTGCAGCTGCTGTTGCTGCATCCCAAACACCATTTCTGGAGGGGCAAGAGGGTTCATGGTCATCTTGTGCAAAGACACCCCTTATCACCAGCTCGTCCCACGAGCAGCCCCAGCAGAGCAGATTGCCACCTGCCTGTGTCGGAGAGTTTATCAGGCAGACGTGACTGCAGCTCTGAGCCCTGGGAGCACCTGGGTTGTGGGGGAATGACCCTGCAGAGCTCTGCTCCGCAGTGACAATAGGTTCATCCTTCTTCTGTGGCCCTGCCATAGTCTGTGTGTCTCACCCACTGTCCCTCTCCTCCTTCCCTGTGTAATGGAGTGACAGATCAACTCTTCCACTCATTGCCTGCCTGGTCTATTTAGATGAGATTGTAAGGTCTTCAGGGTCCAGTGTAGGTCTGAGTGTCTGGACACCACCTGTAAGAGTCATGGTTCCTGCGTGGCTTGGACAGGCGCACATGGCTGGCACGTCCCTGCGGTCTGAGTGCTG
This sequence comes from Phoebastria nigripes, assembly GCA_035582835.1. Classification (NCBI taxonomy): domain Eukaryota; kingdom Metazoa; phylum Chordata; class Aves; order Procellariiformes; family Diomedeidae; genus Phoebastria; species Phoebastria nigripes. Next base: position 1,009,864 of record JAYKAV010000977.1, on the reverse strand, counting down.
ATGCTCCTTGCAGTGTACAGGAAACCCAAGCCATGGTGCTGAGCGCTGGCACTGGCCACGGCAAATGCTTCAGCACTCTCTTTCCCTCTCTACTGTCCTAAAATCCCAGGAGAAGACTGCCACACCCCTCCAGGCCAGGGGAGCCCTGCTTTGGTCATGTAATACTTGTCTTTGCTGGAGACACTATCTCAAGGACTCTGTGATGTGCTGGGATGGGTCCACAAGCCTTGCTCCCACAGCTCCCTTCTCACACAAACGCAGAGCAAGCAGAAAGCATCTCCCAAACCTCCATCAGCACCGGCAGTGGTTGCAGGGAGGCAGAGGGAGCTGAGCATGGGAGGCCTCCACATGTGCCCTGCTGCTCATGGTAAAAGAGCCTGCACAGCACACAGCGAGCATGGGAGGAAGCCAAAATCTCCATCCTGGTGGGTCTCTGCTACTCTTTTTTAACCTCCCATGCTGGTACATGTAAGCCTGCATCAGTTCAGAGCTGACATCACTTCAATGTTACAGCACATTCCCTAGTGCCATTCCCTGGGTTCGTCCCTGCTGACACCCTGAAAATACACCTCATCACCCTCCTAGCGTGCCTGGTGGGTTGTCACTAGGTTGTGCACGGTCCATTGTACCCGTGCGAGGACACTCAAAGCCACCTGGTTTACAGCCAGGGATGGGGCAAGGCTAGCCTGCCCAGCCTGCAGCAAGTACATGCCAGTGAATGCTTCCCAGCTAATCAAGGATGTTTTCCAGTGAGCTTCGAGCCATGCACAGCTAATGTCTCACACCAGTGCCGTTTACCTCTGCAGCGAAATAAGCTGCTGATTATGCAGCACTAGATTAAAGGGCTTTTAATATCTTTATTGGGTACAAGATACACAAACTCAGCCTGGTAACCGTCTTCAAGGAAAAAAAAAGTGAAGGTAAATCTAAATGATCAAGGGAGAACTCAGCGCTTTATCCCCTTTTTTACAATCTGCTCAGGTTTGCAGATTACGCATCCCTGGGTGCATTTGCGTAAATATTCACAGTGATACGATGCAGGTTCATATCCTTGAAGGGACACCTGCAACCCCCATGTCTCAGTCTTGCCCTCTCTCTTCTTGCATTGCCGATGATAATTCATCCTTTGCTGCTGATGGATTCTGTGCTTGGAGAGGTACTTTGTCACTCTGCATCCTGCCTCCCAGCACGTGCAGCGAGCAGAGGGGCAATGGGGGTTGCATCGTCTCCTTACTGCTCTCGGCAAAGCTGAGGAGCACAGGAGAGATGTGTGACATTGAAAGTCCAGATCCTAGAGACACCAAGAAGCTGGACTTCCCTTGGTGTGACAGGAGCGAAACCTGACGGTCAGCTGGGCAGCACCCCCTCCTTGCACCTCGCAGGGTTTCTGCTGCTGCCCATCATCCCAATACCCAGCCTCCTTGTGTGCAACTGTCTTTTTTGGCTTTTCTTACTTGCTGGATCCCAGCTGTGCTTTGAGGAAGGGTATGGGGATTATTATACTGGGGGAATCACAGTAGCGGTCGCCGTGGGCTGTGCTGGAGCCTGCACAAAGGGAACTTGCACTTCCCTTTGCAGCCGGTGCCTCAGTGAAGGCGACAGATCCTTTCTGGGTTTTTTTCTTCGAAGTGGCTGCCTTCAGGAGGAAATGAAAGCATGACCCTTCAATTACTGGTACCCCTCCTCTGGGCTCCAGACCCTGGTCAGCTCTGAAGTCTTTTATGGGTTTCCAGCCCTGCAGAGCAGGGAGCACTGCAGAGGTGAAGCAGTCTGAAGATCACCTGTCAGGTCTTCACCATGGTTCCTGAGGCCACAGCTTAGGAACTACTGCATTTAAAGGATYGTGATGCAAAAGGGTAGAGAAAGAGGTTATCGACTGCAGAACCTGGCCGTGGAGCAGAGCCAACGTGCTTATGCAAGAGGAATAAGCAAACAGTATATAAGTAAAAAAATAAGTAAAATCCCRCAAGAAGCGGAGCCCACTAACCCATTGCAGGATCTGAGCCACCAACAAGACCGACTACTTYGTCTTTCCTCCACTCTGAGGCTTCGGTCTCTGCTGGGTTCCCCTCCTGTCGGGCCACAGCAGGCTGCCATCCCGGCAACGGTGGCACACAAATTGTACTGCATTTCCTTCCACTTATCCTCCCAATGGGCCCCATAGCTCAGCAGTTATCTTTAGCCATGCTACAGGCAGGAGTCTGAACTTCTCAACTGTCCCAGTGCCCCCTGAAGACATAGCTGTGCCCACTGCAGGGCATCAGGGCTGTGTGGGTGACAGCAACTGAAGCAAATGTCCCCTTGTGCTGGAACACCCTCAGCATCGCTCCTGGCAGGTTTTGGGCCAGGTCAACTAGCCTGGGCAGTTGACCCCAAGGGCGGGCATCATTCCCAACAGGCAATTTGGGTGCAGCCAAGGAGGGTGAAGAGAATTCAATAGGGTGGAGGCTGGCTGTCACGTGCCTGTTGGCCCAGGGCCAGAAAGCAGTCCCCAGCAGAGCTGATTTCCTAGTGCAGATGTAGATGGAGGGTCCCTGCTCTTCTCTGTGTAGTCCTGGGTGTTGGTTTCTGCATGATGCTTCTGCTGGGGCTCTCAGGGTGTCATGGAGGGTTATTGCCTTTACCCTGCTGGAGAGCAAGGTCAGCTGGGTCTGGAGAGGCTCATCCCTCAGCTCTGCACACAGCAAAAGCATTTCCCCAGCCCCCTCAGCTACCTTGCTTGCTAATGCCCCTCATCCATCACCTGCTGGGGGATCTGAACTGGCACAAGGGGAATGCACAGTCCCACAGGCCCCAGCAGCCCTAGCACAGCCCCTTTGCCTCTGCCACCACCGCCCCACACCAGCCACGTGGGCCAAGACCCCATGAAAGGCCACGGGGAGAGAGGTGCAGGTCCTTCCCCAGAGTAGCTCGGTGCAGCTCCACCAGCACTTCTGAAGCATTGGCTGCTTCATGCTTAGAGGATGTTCTCACCTGGCAGCACCAGGTGAGGGATGTGGATGGTGTCACTCTGCTGCAGGCAGGAGGGGACATCGCTCCCAGTTTGCCCCAGAGCCCCTGGCTTGCTGGTTAGCTTGGGATCACTTGGCACTGACACGAAAGCAGGCTCCAGCCTTCAGGGATCTGAGATGGGGTGAAAAGCAAGGCTGGGGGGTGAGGAGGTGCCTGCTGCCCATGGCAGCCTGTCACCATTTAGAGATGCCATGCAGAGGCAGGAAGCATTTGCTTGGTGAAAACCACCCAGGATGAAAAACCCAGAACCTTGAGCCTACAGGGAAGGGCCAGAACCGTTCCCAGGACCTGGACTGGAAAGCTGGAATCAGGCATGCATCAAGGCAAAGATGTGACATCCTCAGGCAAGAGGACTTGTCCATCTCTTGGTGCCCTCGGGTCAGAAGTGAGGGTCAAACCCTCCTGGATCTGTAAATCTCACCTTCAAGAGCCATGCAGCCACGTCCGTGCTGAACTGCTGCTCTGCTGCCTTCGGAGGCTGTGAGTTTGGCAAAGGGATGGGGAAGCCTCAAGCCACAGGGATGCACCAGAGCCCACACCACCCATGTTGTCACTGCTTCTGCCCTGATCCCACATCTCCAGGCATCAGCACATGCCAACACAAGGGCTGGCAGGGAGCCCAGGCATGCTGGAGAGGGCCAGAAGGGCTTTCTACCTGCTCTGCTCATGGTTCAGTGGTTGTCACGATGGGTCAGTGGCTTGCTGCCCTGAGCCACACACTGCAGACCAGCTCCCGACAGCTCCCTCGGTTTCTGTTCCCCAGTCACTCTCTTCCTTTCATTTTTCACATTTTTCTCTTTGACTATAAACAGCCCCAAGAGGGACTTCCCAGCCCTCACGAAGGAAGAGGCAATAATCCCTTCCTGAAGGAAGTGGCCAGGACATCTGAAGGACCCTTCTCACCCAAGCGTAAATGATACCAAACAACGTTCCTGGGCAGGAAACATTGGAGGCAGCAAGGGCAGAGGATGCTGCCAGGAGCAGGGCTCCCCAGCGCTTTGTGGAGGAAATACAGTTGCTGCCGTTAGCTCGTTAACGCTCTGGGGGGGCTGCTGCTGGGAGCCCAGCTGTTGGGGTTCCCTGATGCTCCTGTCGAAGCACTGCTGAGCTCTGGAGCCCCAGGTTTGCCACAAAAGCAGGTGGCATGCTGTTTTGAATGGCCAAGAGTCCCATTGGGGGACTCCAAGGAGTGCTTTGAGTGGGATGATTTACTTCTTCTCGTTCTGCAGCTCTGCACCGGAGATGGCTGCTGTCCCCTCTAGCCACCCAGAGGTCTTTGTTTCAGAAACAAAATCCTCCTCTTAAGAGACTATCTTCTTCCCCCAGGTGAAGCTACCTACATGGTGGTCTGGGGGGTCTGCKGGAAGATCTGCATTCAGGATCTTTACCCTTGGCTGGTGCTGGGAGCTGCTGATCCCATAGTGGCTGGGGTTGTACCCTTCCACAGGCCCTCTCCTCCACACAGGACAGACACAGCTGAGATGACATACTTCTCTCCTGACATTGTCTACTTGGCTTGACTTGTCCGTATTAAACATTTACCATCCACAGTTAGCTCCTTCATTAGCTATGACACATCATGTTTAACCACACACCAATATTGCAGCAGTGCCACAGCCAGCAGAAAATGCTCAGAAAACTTCTGCACAAGGTTAATATGGAGACTACGAGAAAATCTAGGGCTGAATTCAAACAAACATACACAAACCTGGAAATACATCTGAGCTGGCAGAAGATCTTAGACAAGCGTGCACATCCACCTGCACAGCCTTCATCCCTGCCTCCTTTATTTATATCCAGCATAATGGCTTGCCTGTGGACCTGGAGGCTTGCAAGGAGGAATGAGTACACATTTGGCTTGCAAACCACAGCGTAATTAATTCCCAGCAAAGCTTCTGGGTTTCACTTTTCGGCTGTGGAAGTTCAAGGTGCTACCCAGGGTTAACTAGATGCCTCTCATGCATGCCCGGGGTGCTCAGCCCCACCAGCACAAGGCAAGGGATGGGTCTTCCAGGACTGGGGAGAAACCAGGCAGGTGGGAAAGGAAAACAATTTAAGAAATGACAGAAAAAACAAGATGAGGAGCATGCCAGGGGTCCCTGCCGCCCCCAGCCCCGCTCCCGAGCAGTGTCAGGCCCTTCACCCCCAGAGCTTTGCCCTGAGGAAGGGTTTTCTCAGCCCAGGGAAGACACATAACTCCTTGAAAGGTTGTTTTGAAGGCAATGTTTGCCATCTAGTGGGAAAATAGGGTCTGGGCATCCCTCTTGCCTGCAGAAGGACGGGGCTTGGGGTTGTCTTGGCAGGAGTTGGGGGCCACGCTCCCCCTGGCCCATAGCCAGGCAGCAGCTCCCAGCCCCAGCGGGGAGCTCTGCGGAGGAGGGAAATTGGGAGAGGTAGTGCTGGCTCAGCTTCCCGCAGGCAGCTCACTGGGCCCTTTGCAGCCCTTGGAGTGGTCCCTGGCTGAGTTGGTGCCCAGTGTAAGTGGGGAGCTGAAAGAAGTGCTCTGGAGTAGGGGAGAAAGCACCATGTCCTGGATAAATGGTGCCTTCCAGGTCAGCATCTCCCCTGGGATCTGTGCCTTCCAGGTCAGCATGCACCTGGGGATTGGTGCCTTCCAGGTTGGCATCCTCCCGGCCATCACTGTCTCCCAGGTCAGCATCCTCTTGAGGATCAGTGCCTTCCAGGCTGGCATCCCCAGCATCCCCCTGGCAGTCAGCACCCTTCCAGATCAGCATCCTCCCAGGCTTCAGTGCCTTCCGGGTCAGCATCTTCCTAGGTATTGGTGCCTTCCAGGTCAGTATCCTCCTGGTGATCGGTGTTTTCCAAGTCAGCATTCCCCTGGGGATCAGTGCCTTGCAGTCAGCATCCTCCAGGAGATCTCAGGTGTAGACACGGACCTGGCACTTTTAGCAACTTACCACCTCCAGAGCTGCCCGGCACAGAGGTGACTATGTCAGTGCCCAGCGTGTATGTGGAGCTCAACTGCTGCCAAGGCTGGTGGCTATCCCAGCGTGGAGCAAAGGCTGGGGGTTGCTTGTATGGTGGGAGGACCCTGCGTATTGTAACCCTGAAAAGCCACAGGAGACTCCCAGATCACATTTAACTCTGGCCCATCATTTTCAGGATGCAGAGAAAGGCCCTGCTGTACGGGGCGGTCTGTCTGCCCAGCGCCTGCTCCGTGCAGTCCTGGAAATCTGGGGAGCACTGGAGCCTCCCAGCGGGTTGAGGAGCTCCTGTGTAGGGCTGGGCCCTGTTGTCCATAACCTCCCTTTSCTTGGTCTGCCCCTGCAGACGAAGCAGCTGATGTGGCAGTGGACGTAGGGGACCACAAGGTGCAGCTGGTGGGAGGACAGCAGGTAGGGAGGCTCCCTGTCCCTCCCCAGGGCAGCTCCCAAAGTGTCTTCTGCTCTGTTTCAGTCCCTGCAGCTCTGGAGGCAGCTGGAGGAAAAGATGGAGTTTCTGCCATGGGGAAGGGGGGAGATCATCTCTGCGCAAGTGACATGGCAGCATTGAGAAGATATGGTCCTTACGCTGCACAGCAGAGGAGATGTGTGCATGAGGAATACACAGTGGGCACTGCTGTGAAAAGCGGTATGACTGCATGTGTCCTCCAGTACCACCACACTTCATGGCAGGCACACGAAACACGGGGAACTCTTACATGGACAACAGGACTGTTTGCAGTGCAAAAAAAAGCTGGCAGGAGAGTCCTGGGCTTGGTGAGCTCATCTGAAGAGCTGCTGCTGCTTTGAGGAGAGAGCAACCATTTCCCGAGAGCATCATGAGCAGCAGTGCTTGGGTACAGCTAAGCTGCTGGCTTTAGCTTCCCAGCATCTCTGCGGCCACGTGCTTGGTGTTTCCCAGCCATGAACGACCAAAAGTATCCTGGAGGCAGGGAGGGGGCCAGCCCCAGCAAGCAAAGAAAGAAACAACCCATTCCTGCAGGGAGAAGCCTACAATGGGGCAGTAAGAAGAGATGTCTCAGGCCTCTCCCCTCTCCACATTTGTTTGAGTGCCAGCAGGAAAGAGCTGATCATGGGCAAGGAGTTTGCAGGCCTGTGGCAGCTAGAAAGGGAGGCAGATGAAGGAGTATGAGTGATCTCAGGGGTCTCTAGTGGGCTTGGCACTTGGACCATCCAGCAAGCCCCCAGGCAGAGATATCCCACATGCAGGTGAGATGAAAGCTATGGCCAGGGTGAATGCTCAGCACTGGGTTTTTAAAGCCATTTGTGTTTGGATTTGCTGTGTCCCTGGGGCAGGGTCCCTGCTGCTCTTCCACTCCCAGTGCCTGGACAGTGCGAGATGGAAGCAGCCCCTGAGGTGGATGCAATCCCTCTGGAGATGCCCCACGCTCTCCCCTGACACTCTCGCGACCTGCACCGGTAACAATTCACACTCTGTTTCCTCATGTCAGCTGTAATGCCACTTCCATGGGGTCTGGGGGCATGGGTCACACCTGGGACTTGTTCCCAAAACCATCCTTGCTCTGCCCACGGGCCTCCCTTTGCCAGCCTTATGCACTTGGCCTCCCAGCCATCTTCACAAGTCAGCCCCTGCATAATGAGCATCTTTGATGCTTAGGATGGTATTTGGGTGTCCAAACTGCCTATCCATCCATTCATCCATGCATCTACCCATATATCCATCCCTTCCTCCCTCTGCCAACTGATCCATTCATCCACCTATACATCTGCATGGCTCCTTCCCTAAGTCCATGCATCCTTCCCTCCCTGCTGAATCTCTGACCGTATACACACCCTTTCCTTTCTCCCTTGCCTTGTGACAAATACGTTTCATGCCTCTATGGGTTCCATGATCTGCCGGGGCTGCTTTTACTTCTTTCCTTGGCTCAGGATGTGGCAGGAGAAGGAAGCAGGAGCAGCCATGAGAGGTAAGTTGACACTGTTTTGCTTCACAGTCCTGTGCAACCCGCCTCCTTCCCTGCAAAATGCGGGCTGTTCCTGGCAGCAAGACAGGGAGAGGTGGAGGCTGGGCCTGAGGGCCAGCCCAGATATTTGGCAGGGTCTATGGCAGTCAAGCAACCCAGGCACCGCTGCACCACCGTCCACAAGCAGTGCCTTGCCACAATGGCTTTGGCCCAGGCTATTGCTTTCCCAAACAAGCCCTGCACGCAGCTGGGTGGCTGGTGCACCCCAGCCCCTGCCTGAGAGATGCTCTGGATGGGGCCCTGCACAGAATGGAGACATGGAACACAGACAAGAGCCTTTCTGCACCTCAGTGCTGGGGACACTCCCTGGCATGTGGCATTGCCTGCTGGAAATTTTGTGCCCCCTAGCAGGACCCAGGCCATGTTCTCCTGCACTTTCTCCTGCTGGGCATGGGCTGGTCTCTATCCCATGCCAAGGAGCTGGACTCATCCCTGCTCTTCATGGATGCAGCCCACAGGCTGCTTCGACCTCGCACAGCCTCAGCATCCCCAGGCCTGGCTTGTACCAACTCCCCCAGCGATCTTGGCACAGCATCTGCCCTGGGAAGGGTGGGATACAGCAGCAAGGCAAGTTTGGAAGTGCCCCTGCCTACTCTGGGCAGGGTGCGTCCAGGCAGGGCTCCAGCCTGCAGCAGGAAGCCTCCTGAACGCTCAGCGGCTGCGCGAGCCACCAAAGAGCCTGAGCCCTGAAGGAAGTGCCCTGGCCCTGCAGTGGGACAGGGAGGTGCCGGCGCTGGGACTGCTCTCATGGTCCCTTCCTGTTTTTCTTCTCCACGGCTTGAAGGCAAAGTTGACTTTGGCATCTGGAGCCCTCTCCTTTATCCCAGATTGCTGTTCACTCCAGCCCTCCCCTTGCATCTTCAGTGGTCCAGTGGAAAGCCCTGTTTGCCCATGTCCAGCGCCAAGGCATCCTCCCCCCAGGCAGCTGGGAGTGCTGTACCCAGCACCAAGCATCTTTAGACCCCCAAGCACTGAACTTGCTGCTTCCTTGCAGTCCCCAATGCCCATATGTCACATTTACAGGCTGCTGGGGCAGGGAGCTGAGCCATGGAGCATCCCAGCAGGCACCCAGAGTGCAGGCAGGCAGGACTTCATGGTGGCATTCAGACCTCTCACCAGCTCTTGGTATCTCCAGCTGCCAAATGGGTGGCAGGTCCTGTCTCTAAAGCTTCCATCAGAGAGGAAAGTGGTCACCCTCCAGGGCCAAGGCCAGCAGGATGAGATGATGAGGACCAGATGTCCATCTCCTGCCCTCAAGCTGCCCTGGTCACCAGAACTGGGTGTCCCCACCACCTGGCCAGGCAAGCCTCAGCTAAGGAAGGGGACACAGGGCTTAGCACATGGGGACAGCACAGCTATGGGTCCCCTCTCCCTGTCATTTCTCAACTACCTGAGCTTGCCGGCACAATGCAGGCACACATTCCCTTGTGATGTGTGAGGCTCCGGTGGTCTCTTCTCCCCCTGGCCAGCAGCAACCCCCTTCTATTTGGAACACACCTGGACTTTCTGGAGTTTATAAGCAGGCAGGATATGGGGCCCAGAGCTGCCGGATCACACTCTCTCCCATTTTCTGGCTGCTGCGTTCCTGCATCTCGAGCAGGCGTCAGCCTCTAAACCAGCACCAGGTGCCAGGAAACCACCAAGCTCAGTTTGCAAATGCTGAAGCCACAGCTATGGGATGGACATCACCCATGTTCAACAGCATCCTATGGACAACCACAGCCCTGATCCCCTCCATAGTGGCAGGGGAGTGGGATCTGGTGGTGATAAGTGCAGGTTTCCAACCAGAAAGGGCTGCCCATGCCATGCTGGGGACCCAGGGTTGACAAGGGTGACCGTGACACATCAGAAAGGGTGCTGGTTGGGTTGGATGCTGGGACCAGAGTCCAGTAAGTGATGGCAGTGTGGCACAGCCGGAAGTCGAAGTTCTGGGATGCACCTGGGAGAGGGGATGTGGATGTTGGGCCCAGAAGCCCAGGCAGGACCTGGCCCCTTATACCTCCCCAGCTTGGTTACCTGCCTTACTTGCTGTGTGGACAGCCCTGCTCCTGTCCAAGGACGGTGCCACCCCAGTAGCACACCGAAGATGGAGGGCTGACCCCGATCTCCCCCATCCAGGGTGACTGCACTCACCAGGGGCAGTGGGGCTGGGACCCCGCAAAGCCAAGCACCAGCATGGGCAGCCCCCATGACCCCCGTACCAGGGGTGGGAGTGCAGGGGCACCCAGCGAGGGCAGAAGGGTCCATAGGCACACACGCCATTGCAAAAGGTCCCCTTCAACCCAGTCCCCATGAGGACCCTTTCAGGTGGTCTCCCCCCTCCAGGTTCCCTCTGCACCCTGGGTTCAAGGGCAGCCCCGGGGCCCAGCCGGGAGTGACACATCTCCCCGGGGGGGGCAGGCACAGGGTCCCACCCTGTGCTGGCTCTGCTCCCTGCACTCCCCGCGCCGCTGCTGCCTGAATTTCCACCCAGCCCCATCTGGATCTCATCGGGCTGCTGGCGCTGAGCACCGGGGTCAGGAGGTGCCAACACATGGAAGCCATTAGAGGGGCTGGGTTGAGGCACGGGGAGGGGGCCACATGCTGAGTGAGGGGGGCTGTGCAGAGGGTCCTGTCCCTGCTGCCGGGCTGGTGAAGGCAGGGGAGATGTCCCAGACAGCTGCCTGCATCCTCTTCTGGCACTCAGCAAGGGCTGGCCTGGGTGAGGGTCTTTCTCAGCCCCTCCAGGCTCCTGGGGAGGGGTCTGACCTGTTTGGGGACCAGCCCTGCTGCCTGTGCACCTCCTGCAAGGACCGTCCCCAAGCTGGCATCTCATCTGGTGCCACTCACCTCTCCCCTGGCCCAGCACCATCTGCAAGGGGGTCTTGCCTGGGCAGTGCCAATGCTATCCCCTTTATTGGCATCACTGCTCTGTCCAGCCACAGCACAGGGGCAAGGGGCAGAGGGACGGGGGGGGGTCCCTTCTGCCTGCTGGTGGCTGGTGGGGGGATGACGGGCAGGGCTCAGCACCCCCTACTCACTGATGCCCGGCACCCCTGGGATCCTGCACCCATGGTCCCCCTCAACACTAGGCAGTGAAGTGGGGCTGGCTCAGCATCTTATCCCCATGTGTTCAGCAGCGCCTGGCGGTGGGGCTGGCCCATCGCCTTCAGTCCGAGGTGCCTCCAGCCGGCTCCTGGCGGGCACGGGCAGCCCAAAGCTCCTGGGACCAGAGCCTCTCTCCTTAGGGTCCATCCTGCACCCCCAGGGTGCTGGGGGCTCCGGCAATGTCCACAGCCATGGGGCAACCCAGGAGGCGTGGGGTCCTTGGGGGCCAGCAGTGGCATCAAGTCCCACGCGTGGGCAAGCGGGTGCAGGGAGCAGGGATCGGCCAGGGCTCACTACAGGATCTGAGCCTCTGCTGAGAGAGAGGGCAGGGGGTCAGAGGGGGCACTGACCTGCCCCCCCCTGCAGCCCCTCCCTTGCATCCCACCCATCAACCCCCCCCCGCACCCCAACTCACTCGGTAGCGCCTTCAAGTGAGTGGCAGCAACCAAGAAGTTGTGGGGTTTGGTCTCGTCCTTGCTGTGTTTCCTCACGCGGAGCCTGGGGACAGAGCAACAGTGGCTGAGGACCCTGAGCAGTCCCCCCGGCCACTGGGACTGCTCATGTCCCTGGCGATCCCGCTCTGCATCCCCATCCAGCTGTGCCCAGCTGTGCCCAGCTGCTCCAATGGGTCAGCTCCAGGGCTACAGCATAAGCTGGTCATGAGATCAGGCAGGGCTGGGCTGGGGACAGGGACGGACAGCAGAGCCACAGCATAGCAGGGAGAGCCCAGTGGGCAGTGCCCAGGGGCAGGACTCCCAGGAGACAAAGGCATATGGAGGGGTCTCTGYGCTGACCGTGGAGCAGGAGAGTCCCCAGGAAGGCAGAAGGCTTTGGGGGCATGTTAGTAGCAGCAGTGTCTTTGGGGGATACAGAGAAAGGTCCCACGGATGTGGGCTCATCAGAAAGACCCCAGGCAGGCTGGGCAGTGCCGCAGATGCTGGGGTGTGCTGGGAAGAGGCATTGATGTGGCACGGGGGCAAGGGGAGCATGAACCACTTTATGGGGCTGGCATCAAGTCTATTTGGACAGGGACCTCAGAGCAGGGCTAGGGGGACATAGGGCACCCCCATGCTCGGGGGCCAGAGCAGGATGGGGACAGAAACCATGCAGACCCCTCCCTCTCAAAACCCAACCTACCAGATGAGGACAGTGATGACGAGAACGGCAGCCAGTATGAAGAAGGCAAAGATCCCAAGGGACACCAGGATGGCCACCTTCTCCAGGGGGTCGCTGCGGTCTGGGACAGAGAGACTGTCACGGCCGAGGGATGCCACAGCTCCCGGCACCCAGGGGACCCTATTGCAAGCTCCTGGGCACCCCAGCACCCCAGACACACACGGGCATGGGGCAAGAGACCCCTTCCATAACTCTCAGCCATGCGTGTGCCCAGGCAGGCAGATGCCTGTGGGCAGTCCCCACTCCTGCCTGCCACCTCCAGCTCTACTCACTGATGGGCTCAGGGTTGGGAGCCTGGGAGGGCTCCTCAGCCAGGCTCTCCAGGCTGGCATCTGTAGTGGTTTCTTCACTCGCCACAGTGGCCGGGTCTGGAAGGACAGAGGGGATGGGAATCACTCACCCAAAATCACGGGCAGCACCCCAGGGACCCACCGAGAGGAGCAAAGAAGGGTGCCCCTGTGCCCCAGGGGTCCCACGAGCCCAGGGGTACCCCCAGGGTGCTCCTGGTGCTATGGGAGCCCCGCTCTGCCCTGAGGCTGTGGTGGGCAATCCCCAAATGGCAGCAGCACGGCTGCAGCTTGCTGTGGGGCTGGGAGATGCTTTGCCCCCTTGCAGTTCTGCCTCCTCGCCATGGGGCCAGTTTTTGGATGGTGCACGGGACCAGCTTTTTGGGACCCCAGGAGCTGGGGCTTGCTCTGGGTGATATTTGGAGGAATGGGTGCCATGGGGAAGGGCCTGGAGAGGGGCAGCCCAGGGTGCTGGAAGGGCTTTGGGGAGGGATGGCACAACCTGGTAGGGATGCTGGGGGCTTTAGCCTGTTCCCCTCGCACCTCTGACTGGCGTGGCCCGGGCCTCGGCACTCCACTCGCTCCAGTTCCCCGCGTCCAGAAAATCCTTGGCACTGACTTGGACCACATGCTCCAGCCCGGCAAAGGCATCCGTGATCACCTCGGAGAGGTTGACTGTCTCTACCTGCGCCGGGCAGAGGGGAGCTGTGGGGCAGAAGGGCGCACCTCTCGCGACCCTCCCTGGCCCCATGCCCACCCTGCTCCCACGCTGGCTTTGCCTTCCCTTGCCCACTGCTTACCACGGACCAGGAGCGGTGGATGACGGGCCGGTACTGGAGCCGAAACCTGAGCTGGAAGTGGGGCTCCTTGGGCCAGGAGGAGGGGTACTTCCAGCTCACGTGGAGCCGCCGCGGGGCCAGGGGGATGGGCTCCACCACCAAGCCCTCTGGAGGGTCTGGCTTAACTGTGTGGGAGAGGACAGGGAGCCCTTGTCACATCGCACTGGGTGCTGGGCTCCCCGCTGCCACCCGGGGCTGGATGCCCGGGGGATTGATGGACATGGGGACAGACAGACGTACGGACGGGGACTCACTGATGGCCTGCATGGTGACATCGAGGAGGCGGAAGCTGGAGCCCAGCGGGTTCACCTCAGTGATGTTCAGGCGGTAGGAGCTCCAGAACTCTGACCCGTGGACAGTGCACGTGCCGGGGCGGGATGGATCCTGCAGGCACGGCCCCACATGCCCGTTCTTGTTCCTGCAGACAGGGAGGCAGGGTGGTGACATGTCCCCCCTGCCCACCGTGCATAGTTTCCCGGTGCTACCAAGGTGGTGCCATGTGGAGAGACCCCCATGCCAAGAGCCCAGTGGAGGAGGCAGCCCCCGTTATGGCTCAGGCAGGGTCTGGGCAGCTGCCCTCACCCCTCCAGAGCCTGGCACGTCCCTCTGAGTGTGACTGAAGTGACCCCCAACCCAGCCCCACAGTCCCTCCTGGGAAGGTCCCTCCCTGGGGCAAACCCTTCTCCCAGGCCCCAGGTATGGGGGTTCCCCCATGGGGACAACCAGCCCTTGCCTTGGGGACCCCATTGAGGACAGTGGAAGAGCCTTTGGGACAGGGGCCAGTCCCCAGGGCATGGGACTGGGGTGAGAGTCAGTCCTACCTCCGCTTCTCTTCGCCTGTCAGCGATTTCTTCCTGCCATGGAGAGACAGAAAAGCAGACAGTGAGGATGAGGGGACAGCATGAAGCCAACCCCACCATGACCCAGAGGAGGGACAGGGGTCTCTGCACCCGTCCTGGGGGGCTGCTCTGCTGCACCCCACTCCGCACATGGGCGGCACAGCACAAGGGATGGAGCTAACGCTATGCCCAGCCCTGCCGCCAAGCAGCCTGGCAGCAGGAGCCCGGGGTCCCAGGGGAACAAGACGGCAGGGTGCCCAGGAGTTTCATCACGCAGCAGCAGCAAAGGCGCAGGGATGCTGATAAAAGCAGCTCCCCAGCAGCTGGCTTTGCCCTCACCTTTCGGCCCCCAAATCCCCTTGCTTCCCACCGCCTCCTCCCTGCCGAGCCCCCATTGCTCCACACGCCCCCCTCCCTGCCAAGCCCCCAGCTGCCCTGCTCCTGTAGCTTTCAGCAGGGCTGTGCTTTATGGGCTCCGGCTGACTTCAAAGCAGCCCGCTAATTTGGCCTGCCGGGATAATTAGAAGCAGCGGTGCTGTCGGGGCTCCTTTCATCCTGAAGCATGCCGAAGTGCTCGGCGGCTTGCAGATGACCTGCTTCTCTTTTATAGCCCCTCTGGTGCTGGCGGAGCCGTCGGCAGGGAGGGAGCCTGCCTGTGCCGGCTCCCCAGTGCTGCTGGGGGGCCCCCCTTGGAGCAAGCAAATGCTCAGTGCTCTGCTCAGGCCAAAACATGACCTGCTCCAGGGTGCAGCATGGTCCTTGGAGCAGGACGTGAAGCCAGGGCGTGGGTTGGATGGCCAGCAGGATTTGGTGGTTATCCTTGGCCAGGACCCAGGGTTCACTGTGTAAACCCCCGTGCCCTGTAGGGATACATCACCTGTAGGTCGTGAAGTATCTGGTGGGGAGGAAGGTCTCCACACTGGAAGTCCAGGAGCAGGAGAAATTCTCATAGTCAGACGCTCTGCAGGACACAAAGGGGACCCCCGGCAGGTCTGGGGTCCATGGGGAAGCGATGATCAGAGAGGGGTCCCCTGTCCGGCAGCCCAGCTGGCACGCAGGGACCCCTGTGTCACCGCAAAGTCCCCTCTTGGCAAGCCCCTGCCAGGGGTGCAGGCACTGCTGGCCCATGCCAGTGGGGCTGCACACTCCCCATACCCCAGCCCGCAGACACGCTACTCACGCCCCAGCCGCAGGCACACGGTGTGCAGGAGGCCACTGTCCTCGCCGTGGCAGCTGTAGGTTCCCGCAGTGGCCAAGCTGGCATGTGGCAGCACCAGGGCTCCCTGCCGGATGGCCGAGCCCTCTGGCAGTGCCGCGGCACCTGCCCGTCTCCATTGCACTGGTGAGCTGGGGAGGAGAGACTGGTCAGGCAGCATTAGAGGACAGGTGCAGTGGGGTCACCCCAGGCCCACCCTGTAAACCATCCCATCAGACAAATCCCAGAAAAGACCTACCCGGCGCGGGCACCGGCGCACGACAGGGTCACGTCTGTCCCCACCTGTCCATACTGTACACCTGGAGGGACACACACATCCCCAGATGGGTGTTAGCACCCCATGCCACCCCATGCCAGGGCTGGGGGTCAAGGTGGGCAGCCTGGGACCGTACCCCCCTGGGGAGCTGGGTGCTGGTTGTGGGGTCTTGCTTCATGCAGGAACGACCATGGGGGACTGGGAAGGACTGGTCCCAGTTGGGGCTGGGCAATGGGGAGCTGCAGGGGGGCGCTGGCCAGAGGACACCCATTGCTGTGGGACTGCATTTCATGTACGTCCTGACTCTGGTAAGTCTGTGCCTGCCTGGGGGGAATGGGGTGCCCCCAGGGTCCCCACGCCTGGGACACGGGAGGCTTGGGGGGGGCTTGAGGGGGGGCTCACCTTCCTCTCCCCAGCCCTCTGGGATGGCGAGGGAGGCTGATGCCAGGGCTGCCGCGAGGAACACCATCACCCTGCCCAGGCCTGGGATGGGACTGCGCATCTGGAGGAGGCAGAGCGGGGAGAGGGTGTTATCCCCTGCAATGGGGTGGCCAGCAGGGTCCACAGCCCAGAGCATCCCTGCAGGACCATGGACCCCGCATCTCCCTCTCGTCTCACCCCATCCTGCTGGGGACAGCACAGGGACCGTACTGCTGGGACCCCAGCTGGGACAGCTGGCAGGGTCTGTGCCACTGTCACAGCTGGTCCCTGGCTGCCGAGGAGTCCCCATGCCTGGAGGGGGCATGCAAAGGGCAAACACTGACCAGGAGCTAGGGGGTGCGTGCATTGGCAAGATTAAGGGATCTTTGCCATTGCAGTCCCGTGCCAGGTGCCCTGGCTGGCTCCCAGCCCCATGGTGGTCCAGAGACCTGCACTGGTGTGGCTGGAGCAGGAAGGGACCAAGGAGAAATTCTGGCCTGTATTTTCGTGGCAGGAGACAGCAGTTAGATCTGAACAGGCTCAGACAGCCAGGGAGAGCAGGTCTGTGAGAGCTCAGACCGTACCGAGAGTGGAGCTGGCTGGGGGTCCCATGTCACTGCCCATCCCTGCACCTGCTGCAGGGCTGGTCCGTGCAGGTCTGTGCCCTTCTGGGCCATTTGGGGTCTCTGGACCCAGGGAGAATGGCCCTGAAATCACTTCCTCCCACTCAGAGATCACCAGTAGGTCTGGGGCGAGAAGTGCGGGGGATGCTGAGTCAGGGATGTGCAGCCAACTCTCCATGGGTCAACCCCAGCCACAGACTGGGGTCTCCCCACCATAGCAGAGCCAGCATCACCCTGTCTGTGCCAGCCAGCATCACCGTGTCCATAGCAGCCAGCATTGTCCTGAGGTATCAATCCCAGCCTGCATCGTCCTGCACATACCAGCCAGCATCACCCTGTCTGTGCCAGCCAGCATTGCCCTAAGGCAGCTGTTCCAGCCTGCATTGTCCTGCACATATCAGCCAGCGTCACCCTGTCCATCCCAGCCAGCATCACCCTGTCTGTGCCAGCCAGCATCACCTCAGGGCATCCATCCTGGCCAGCATCATGCCATCCGTATCAGCAGCGTCACACTGTCCCTATCAGTCAGCCCTGCCTGCCGCCAGCAGGCACAGACAGCTGAATCATTTCTCCCTGCAAAATCCCCCTGCCCATCCCTCGTGAATGGGCAGGCTTGTTTATTTAAACCCATATTGTCGGGCTCTGCTCCCAGCTGCAGGCGGGCAGGGGCTGAGGGCATGGGAAGCAGTGAGCTCCCGGCCAGCCCCAAGCGCAGGCTGCAGCTCGTGGGTGTAAATCCATGTCCCACTGAGTCACCCAGCTTTGACAGCCGAGGGGCTCCAGGGAGGGATGCTCCAGCCCTGCAAAGGCACCCCAGAGCAGCTGCCGGTTCCTCTCCTGCGGGCAGGTGCCCATGGCCGCAGACCAAACCACGTGGCGAAGGAAATGAGAGCTACAAGGCGATGTGCTGCAACCCAGTGAGTGCAGGGGGAAAGGCGTGYGGCACCCTGCAGCAACACTGTCCTGAACACGCCAGGCAGCCTCAAATGCAAGCCCCAAATGCAAATAATTTCATGAGACTGTCATAAGGTTTTCCTACCAAACCACCCATAGAAACGTTCCCAAGAAACATCAGTTAAAAGGTCTCTGCCAAAACAATGCTGGTAACTAACTGGGAACATTCGGCCCGAAAGTAAAATATTTTGGTGATGGAAAAAAAAAAAAAGACTTAAAACACACTTAAAAGCAGCAACCAAAAATAACTCCAAACACCACGTGGGCCAGAGTTAAGGGGATGGTGCTGGGGGGGTCAGGGAGAAGGGAGAGTGTCTTAATGTGGAGAGAGAGAAATAGTTTTAAAATAAAATCATTTCTTCTCCTGACCACCCTGGGTTTTTGTGCAAACGCTGYGGAGGGTGAAGGCAGAGCTGCTGCACCTATCGTCCACCGTGCCGCTCTGTGGCAGGGGGCTATGCTCTCGGTGCTGGCTCACTGCTGACATGAGTTTGCTAGGTCTCAGGGCCACTGATTGGTTCAAGGCCAGTCTGGAAAAATGACCCTGCAGCCGCAATGCTGAAAGGCATCTTTCCTTGCACGGACAAAGGAAGAGCTGGGGGAATGGCATGATTTGCAGCCAGCTGCTGCGAATGTCGCCGGGGAACGGCGTAAGCCCTGCCCAGCCAGCCTGGCTGCGGGTGGCATTGCCAACAGACCCAGAGGCACCCCAGACCCCTGCGTGGTGGCAGAGAGCACCTCTGCAGACCCCAGCCACAACCCAACCCCTGATCTCCACAGCCACCCTCAGTGGTCCCCCACCACTCACCCTGAGGGCCACCCCACATCCTCCCACCCTTCAGCACCTTCTGTCCCAGGGCCTCCCCAGCACCCCCCACCATCACCCCAGCACCTCATGAGCTTCCCTGCCTCGGATGGGCTCTTTTGGGCAGCTGCCCACCCCTGCCAGTGCAGCATGGGGGAAGGCAGCACTGAGCCCCCCCAGACACACACACTGGCTTAGTAAATGACCCGCCTGAGCACTGCCAAAACCTAGCCATGACCAAGCACCACCGCAGAGAGAAGAAACAGGGCAAGCCCTTCCTCGTCTGCCCGAAGGCCACAAACAAAAGGGGAAGAAGCCACAGAGCGGGGGAAGACCCAGAGCCCTCGCCTGCCCCGGGTGCGGTGGCGTGGCAGGGGGCCAGGCCCTCCAGGCCAGGCAGTGCTGCAAAACAGCCTGCCCAGAAAGGATCCCCTTACTTTCTGCAACCAAAAACTCCCTCGCCGAGAGGAAAACAGGCGTGCAAATGAACGCACACGTATCTGTGTTGCCAGGCCACCTTCCTTAGCGGCTCTGCACCCCCACGGATGGGCACACAGGTGGAGAAAGCATCCCTCTATGCTTGCAACGGTGGTGACACATCCTGGGGACTGGGAGTCCCGGCACAGTGCTCCTGGAGCCAAGCCAGGACAGAGGGAACAATCGGAGCTTTTCTTCCTCCCCACATTCTAATCCCAGCCCGAGAGGCGTCTGCCGCCCACCCAGGGCAGGGTGACCCTCCCGCAGCCATGGCCGGGGCAGAGGGACCCAGCCCAGCCTGGGGCTGTGGCTTGGCCCCGGCAGGGAGGGCAGCGGTGCCAGACTCTGCTTCTTTGGCACAGGACGCTCTCGTCACCAGCATGGCCAGGGTGACCAGGCTGTGCGTGGCACCCATGGATGTGAGGTAGAAACGCAAGGTGCCACTCTCCATCCTGCATGCACCCTGCTGTCCCGCTGGGCATCATTTGAGCTCATCCAAAAGTTTTTGGGGAGCTGCGGGGAGAAATCCTGCTGTGAGCCCCTTCCTGCATTCAAACTGAAATGCTGCAAGCCAAAACATCCCCCAAAATCACAGCCATGTGCACCGGCACCAATGCCCACATGGGGCGTGACAGTCCCCCCGGCACAGCCACTCTGTGCCGTGCCCTGCCGTGGCCTGCCAAAGCCTGGTGCAGATTCCTGGGGGAGGCCAACTTTCCATTGCGCTCGGTGCTTTGAAAGACAGTGGGTTTTGGTTTTGTTTTTTTTTTTTTTGCTTTGCTTCATTTGAAGTCGCTCTTCAAAAAGAATGAGCCGCACACAGAGCCGGGGGTGGCGGGGGGGGACACACAAGCAGATGATGCCGTGCCACAGGACTGAAGATGGCAGCAGGGAGACACAGGATGCTCCCCACCGAGCACAGAAAGCTGGGGTGCCTCCTAACGTCTCCCCAGGGTGGTCTGGGGCAGCATTGCTGCAATAAAGATGTGGCAAATAAAACAACCCAAGAGCAATAGGCAGCTCTGCCCACTGTGTGCTGGGCCCTGTCGGAGTCACTCACCTGCAAAAAGCCGCACTGCCACAGGCGATGCCTGATGCCGGCCGGCTCGAACACCCTAGAGGTGGCATCACACTGTACTCCCGCCCCTCAGCTGGGGAGCACCCCTGGCCCCGCACCCCAGACCCTCCTCTCTGCCACTGCCCGCTGGGGGAAACACATCCCGTGGCCAAGGGCGGTGGCGTTTCGAAGCAGCAGGAATTCCCCTCTTCTTGCTTTCCTGCGGGGTTGGGARCGCAGCACCCCACTAACCCCCTCTCCTCCTGGCAGCCCTGCAGAAGCACCATGCCCTGCTCCGAGGAGCCGCAGCATGGCCTGAGTCCATCCCTGTGGCTGCTGATCTGCCCAGAAACCCGGCAGCATCCCACCGCTGCAGCGTCGGTCACCTCCATCATCATTGCATCAACATGCACCTTCGGGGTGGGGGGAGTATCATCGACCCTGCTGCTGGGATGGTCCCCTGCAATCAGCCAGCCCTGTCCCCTAAATGCTGCTGGCACCCTCCCAGCTGCTGGGTGCCTGGAGAAAGCCCAGCAATGGGTGCTGGCAGGGAGGGAAGCATGTCCCCCACCACCTCCAGGGCCACTGGGGCCATGCAGAGTCCCCAGGACCACTGGCAGCACCCGGGGGCAACTCCTCACCTACCTTGGGCACTGCTGGGGTGATGCTCCCCAAGGCCAAGGGGAGAGCCCTGCTCACCATCCCCAGCCTGTCCAGTGCCTTGGGGACCTCAAAAAAGGGCTGCTTTCCTCCGCACTGCTTCAGTGGGGTGCTGAGCACCCATGGGCCCCATGCCTGCTGGGGGGGGGCACCATGCCAGGCTGAGCTGAGCCAGCACACACACATGCACCACTGCAGCCAGTGCAACCCCAGCACACTGGAATTACCCCAGTTAAACCTGTAAAACCAGTTGCAGCCTTTCTCTGTGAGACCAGTGCAGTCCAATAAGCCCTGTGTGCAGCCTGAACGCAGGGCTAAACCCAGCGTGGGGCTTAACTCAGGGCAGCCCAAACATGGGATTATACCCCATGCAGCCCAGGAGCAGGATTAAATCCCGCTCAGCCCAGGAGTGGGATTAAACCCAATTTAGCCCAGGAGTGGGATTAAATCCAGTGCAGTCCAAATTTGGGGTTAAATCCAGTGCAGTCCAAATGCATGGTTAAATCTAGCTCAGCCCAGGAGTGGGGTTAAACCCAGCTCAGCCAAAATGTGGGGTTAGACCCAGCACAGCCCAAACATGGGGGTTACGCAGTCCAAATGTGGGGTTAAACTCAGCACAGCTCAGAAGTGGGGTTAACCCCAGTTCAGCCCAAATGTGGGGTTAAACTCCAGCTCAGCCCAAACACAGGGTTAAACGTAGCACAGTCCAAATGTGGGTCTAAACCAAATGCAGCCCAGAAGTTGGGTTAACCTCAGCTCAGCCCAAACGTGAGGTTAAACCCAGCACAGCCCMATCATACGGTTACACAGTCCAAATGTGGGGCTAAATCCAATGCAGCCCAGGAGTGGGGTTAATCCCAGCTCAACCCAAACACAGGGCTAACCCCTGCACTGCCCAGGCAACCAGTTCATCTCCACAGCCAGGTACAATGCACATCTCCATCCAACCCAGACCAACCACCCCACAACATCCCCTGGTGATGCCCGGCTCACCACAGCCCCACTGGTGTCCAAGGCCAAGCCCAACCCCCCCCCATATCCCAAGGGTCACCTCTCTCCTCTGCAGGGATGGCAGCTGCTAGCGGGACCCGGTGCTGGGGAGCTGAGGGGCCACCACACACCTCAGCATGCCGGCGGCTTCATGGAGGTCAGGCTCTGCTCTTACCCCGGCTGGGAAACTCCCACCCCAACGCCCCAATTTCCGCCCTCCCCTGCTCCATCCCACGGGAAGAAGAAGTCTCTGGCTCCCGGTTGTAACCAGAGGCATCAGCAAGGGCCAAAACAGCGAGGGCTCTGTTAGCAGCCAGCAGCCCCGACGCCACGCCAGCTGGCAGCGTTGCATTCCGAGTGGGGAGAGAAGGGCCCCCCCCCCTCCATTCCCATCCCCACGCTCCCCGCCTGAAGCCTTGTGCCAGAGAAATTCCTAAAAATAATCTCCCGGATGTAAAGAAACCCACCGGCGCTGTAGCTGTAGTGCCGGTGGGTTTCTTTACATCCGGGAGATTATTTTTAGGATGGAGGGATGGAGTCAAGGGGAGGGCTGCATCCCCACTGTCCTCGGCACAGGGTCGCAGGATGGGGATGGGTACAGTGTCAGATCCAGGGACAGGGGTGGGACCCGCTGGCAGGGAGCTGGGCCACCCTGTGATTAGAGCAGGGTGGGAAAGGCTTTTCCTGTCCCAGGAACGTTTTAGGATTTGGGATATTTTTCTGTTCCTGGGCTCAGCCCAGCCTGGCAGAGGTTTTGGTGAACCCGCAGCTCCTGGCACAACGGGGCAGCTGGGTACCAGCCTGCACCCCGGCATTTCACCCACCAGCAGCATCTGCATCCCCCAGAACAAACTCCCCCCATAAGCTGGCCCTGGAGCTGACAGAAGAGCATATGCATCCATATACGTAGGGCACATATGTATATATGTACGTACACGTGAGCACCTCATGCAAGCCCAGCTCCTCCTGATGCTCCCGATGAACTCCAGCCTGGAGCTGGGAACCCCAGGCAGGAGAGGGGCCCCACAGCATCCCCCTGCCTGGTGCTCCCCCCATCCCTCCCCGTCCTCCAGTGCCTGGGAGCCATCGGGCTCAGCTCCATCCCCGAGGCACGAAGGCACCTGGGTCAGCCAAAACGCTGCGGGGCAGCAGGGCCAAAATAAACAGCTCACTGTACTGCAGCACAAACGCTCCCCCAGCTAGCAATTTGCTGTCACTCCTTTTGCAAAACAAAATCCCTTTTGGGCCGGAGAGGGATTTCAGGTGTCATTAAGGGCCACCTGGGCAGCCAAATAAAGCCACCACCAAAGGGTGGCCCATTAACCGTTTGCACCCCACTGGCAGTGCTCCTGCGTGGGGGGAGGATGGCAGTTGCAGACTCCCGGCAATAAATATGTGATGTGAGGATGCCAGTGCCAGGCTCTGGCACCTGGTGGGATAAGCATGGCCTGTCTTCTCCAAGCTTGGAGGCAACCCTGCCTGCTTTGCTAAGGGGAGGCAGCCCAGGGGATGCAGCAGGGTACGAGGCACGTGGGAGGGCTGGAGGCTGGGGAAACACCTCACTGCAGCAGCATCTGTGCCCCCCACCTCGTGCCAGGTCAATCAGGTGGCACCCCCAAGCCAAAAGGAGAGGTGGAGAAGTGGCAAGAAGTGGGGAGAAGCTGGCACAGAAGCCCACCGCCAAGGCTGGGGGCTGCAGCGCAGGGCCAGGGGATGGGAGCTGTGCCCTGCCTGAGTTGAGAAGTTCGGAAAAACACCCACCGGCTCATTTTCTGCTGGGGGAAAAAAAAAACCAACCAAGTTCTCCTGAAAGATTAAGTGCGATCGTATCCGAGCTGGGGGGGAAAGCAGGGCAACACGGCGAGCGTGCTGACACATCTCCTTCCACGATGCTGGAGAGATGCCCCAGCCCCGCTCGGGGCCAGCTCTGTTTACAGGCTCCTATTGTCTCTTTTTTTTCCTTTTGGGTTCCCCCCCTACCCCCCATCCAGTGTTATAGTTCAGAGTAAACAAAAGCAAGCAGCCTCTCACTCCAAACATTTCAGCCATCCCAAACTTTCTCCRGAGGGGGGCTGCCCATGGAATTTTCCTTGTCCAAAAGAATTTCGAAATGTTCCCGTTGCAGCCTGCTCTGACTGGAGGCCAAGACAGCTCTGAAATCCTTCGTGAAACGCTCGAGCTGCCCTCTGCACAGCCCTGGCTCCGGCCAGAGGCACCAAGGACCAGCAGCCCCTGTGCCCCAAAATCCCCCCATGCACCCTCCAGCCTGGCACACTTGACGGAGGCACGTCCCAGCCTGTACAACCCCCTGCAGCCCACTCCATCACCTGAAGGGAGCCAGCAGGTCCTGGTGAGGCCGGATCCTGCTTTTTCTATTTTAAGCTGCCACTCCAGTTATTATTGCCCCGAGATGGCGATGCTGGTGCAAAGGGCTTGGGTGCAGTGGGGGGTGCATCCCAAAGCACCTGGTATTTCCCTTTGCAGGCATTCCTGCTCCACCAGCTGGAGGGGGTGGACGGCGAAGCGGCTGCCGGAGCTCCTCCCTGGAGCAGTCAGTGGCACCCTGGGCACTGGGAGGGCAGTTTGCAGCAGTGATGCCTGCTCGGTGCTGCCTGCACACTGCTTGGGCAGACGGAGCGGGAGGGGATGGTGTGCTGCACCCATCCCTGGGGATGGAGCGGTGGGCACAGTGCTGTCCCCTGCACATCCCTGGGAGATGGCATGTGGAAGGCAGGAGGAAATGTCCTCCAGGATGAGCCGTGGCAATGGGTGCCACCCAAGGGTGCTGCTCCTCCCTGGCCCACATCACACAGTCAGGGTGTGCACCCCTGTCCCAGAAGAGGTGGGACTCCAACCTGGGCAAGCAGAGACCCCCAAGAGCTCCCTTGGTTCCAGCTAGGCACAGATGGGACCCGCCGGACCCGTGTCGGGGTGCTGGCGCTCCTTAGCCCGCCAGCAATGGGGGCTTCAGGGTGGCCCCTGAAACAACCAGAGGGACAAAAGGCTAGCCGAAAAGCCCCACAAGAAAGCCAGCAGTCATGGGAAGAAGCACCCGAAACTCAGCCCAGCGTGGATTTGGCTGTCAATGCAAGCTATTGTGGTGGCCTGGCACGTTGATGTCCCCTGCTCGCTTTCCCGAACGGTCCCCGGATGGGTGTCACCGGGTAGGTGGTCCCACAGCCCGACACACACCCGGACACGCTGGGGAGCCCCCACATCCTCCCTCCCCAGGCACACGCAGATTTTGGGGGCTGCAACCCCTTGATACACCCATGCTGTCGCCCCAGGAGGGCAAAACCTTGCTGGTACCCACTGCATCCCCCCTGCATCATCCTGCCCTGGTGGGTGCAGAGCCCTGTGCCACCACAGCAGCACTGGCTGGGGGGGAGATACCTCAGCTCCACGCCGGACAGGGGTCTTTCCGTGGGACAGGGCTCGCTGGGTGCCCCCGTTGCCTCTGCACCATTTCCCCACGCCGCCTCACTGGGCTCTCCTCCTCTGCAGAGGCTGCTCGGTGGCTTGGTGTGGGAGAGGTCCTACCCCCCCCAGCAGCCCCCTCCCCTATAAAGGGGCCAGGCAACGGCTGTGCGGGGAGCAGAGCCCCCAACACAGCAGATGGGGTCTGTAAGGCGAGGCTCCCCCAGGTGTGTTTGCCTTGGCTGGGGCTCAAGCCCATCTAATTAGAGCTATAGAAAACATATATTAAAAAAAACGAGGGGGGAAAAATAATCCTCTCCCCCGCGCTGGGGCCCAGGGTTTGGCCGGGGTTTCTCAGCAGGCCAAGCGCAGGCGATACAGGCTCTGCTGGCAGCAGCCCGGGGAGGGAGGGGTGTTTGTGGATATTAAAATGCAGTCGTAAAGGAGAATAAAAGGGCAGCCTTGTTTCGGAACGAGTCTCTGAGGCTTTCCCCTCTCCCGGCATGCTCGGCACCTGGCCGACAGCACAAGCAGCTCCCCCTTCCCGCAGCCCCCCCCCCCCCCCCCCTCCACTCCCGGCTCGCCCAAGGACTGGGGTGCTGCCAGCGAGACCCCAACCCTCACAAGGTGAAGCCCAGCACCTTCAGGTGGGAGCAAATTTGGGAGGCCCCCCCCCCGCAGCCACCCGCACCGGGTTAAAATTACAGCTGGCGCTTCTGGAAAACCCACCCCTGCACATCCCTTCCTCCACGCCCCCGCAGCTCCCTGCCTTCCCCTGCCCGCTGCCCTGCCTGCGTGCAGGCAAGGCTGCCCGGCCCCAGCTGCTTGGCGGCAGCCACATGGCAGCACCACCGGTATTTCACTGCCTGGCCTCTCCCTGCCTCCCCGCCGGAGGCAGAACAAGCCAGACGGTGTTTTGGCCAAGGTTTAAAATTAGCCCCGGGCACCCAACACCGCCAGTGCCCGCGCAGAGCAAGGGGCCATGGCAGGGTCCCCTGTGGCTCCCTGGTACCTTGGGGTCTCCCCCATCCCCAGGGACCCACAAACCTCCGCAGAAGCCCTCTCCTTGGGACATTTCCCCAGATCCATCCCTGAAGCAGGATGCTGCCTCCCCGCAGCATCTCCTCTGCTTCCATGCTGCCATGCCCAACTCCGAAAAGTCACACCAGGAGGCTGGGGAGCAGCCGCAGGCATCAGCCCAGCAAAGGTGGCCCTGTCCCGGCCCCACCTGCTCGGCCAGAGATGCCTGGCACACATCTGGCTTCACTGCTGCCCTCTGTCCCCTCCCCAGGGCAGCAAGAAGGGGACAGTGGGTTGCGAGCCCAGAAGCCCCCACATCCACACCTGACCCCATCCCTCCCCCTTTTCCCTGGTAGCATCCCAAAAGCGCAGGCACACAAAGCCCCCTGTCCCCCCGGCTCGTAGGGACCCCAGGCACACCCCGTCCCCAGCCACGGCCCAAATGACTAACGCCCCGGCAAGCGAGCCGGGTGCCGTCGGGGCGAGCAGAGCCTGTCCCTTGGCCGCGCTCCCTCCCTGCGGCGGTGAAATCACGTCTGGAGAAGGCATGGGGAGGGAGCTGCTGGGCCCCCCCCGCTGCTTCCCAGCGAGGATGCTCGCTCCCTGCCTGCTGGCTGGCCGTCCCCACTCTGCAAACCCCACATCCCAACAGAGGGATGCTCCAGGCACTCAGCCTGCAACAGAACCGCACATCTCATCTCCTCCTCCTCGCTCCGGACCCCATAGCAGCATCCCAGCCGCGGAAACAGCTGCGGGATGCGGAAACGCGGCAATAAGCCCCAGGCGCTTGTAAAAACGCTCCCGGGGAGCGGGCAGGAACCTCTAACCTCCCTCTAACCTCTCTCATAGCAGCGCAACTCTGCCAGAGCCTGCAGGGGGAACTGGGGGTGGAGAGGGGACTGCTGACACCCCCTACAGCGGAAGAAACTGGCTGCATTTCATGGAAGAAGCTGGCAGCTCCTGCAGGCTGGAAACACCCCTGGGCAGCACCAGAGGGGACGGTGAGGGATGGGCCACCACCACTCGCCTCCGACCTGGCACGCGGCACGCGCCGGCTGCGACGGGGGTGACTAATGCGGCTCTTTAAACGCCTCCGCCGGCACGGGAGTGTGGCTCCGGGTTAGGGTTTAATTATCTGCCTTCCTCCGCAGCCCGCGCTCTCCTCTTGCTGAACCGCTGCAGGGACCCCAGGGACGGCATCCGTCCCCTCCCCGGCTGGGGCTGCTGGCACCGAGCGAGCGGGGCCACAGCAGGGAGCTGGCCGGGAGCACGCCGAGGCTGCAGCTGGGGGCTATAAAAAGCATGGCTGCGGTATGCAGCGAGGCACTGAGAGGGGAATAAAATAAAATCAGGTGGTGGATGAGTCGGGCGCTTGTTTCTGCACCAGGGCTGGCTCTGGTGTTGCTCCCCATCATCTCTTCTCTGATCCCCGCCCGTCCAACAGCCCGGTGAGGCTGGGGCAGAGCAGAGAGCTGAGATTTGGTAAAGGATGGAGGACGCAGGGCTGGGTCGACAGGCGACGGAGTGGGTCAAGGCTGGGGGAACGATCACTGGCTCCAGCACGTGGGGTCCTGCCCGGGATGGAGGCATCGCAGCCACCCCTTGCCCAGCCCAGAGACACCGGATCCGGGCACCCAGCCTCCTGGTAGCTTGCACCGGAGGATTAACCGTGCCCTGATTTACAGCCAGAGGTGCCTTTGCGGGGAGGGGCTGGCACACTGACAGCAAGAGCRGGGGCCCCACCATTGCCTGGCACCCCAGTCCTGGTGGGGACCTCACCCAGAGGCGACAGCAACGGCACAAGCTGGGGACAGACAGGGCTCCCCTTGGGCTGGCAGGAGCTCCCTGCCCAGGGACATGCCGTGTTTGCACAAGCCTGAGAGGGGGAAGGTCAGATTAATTTTAAACCTGAATAAACAAGGAGAGAAGGCAATGCCAGAGCTCACCCTTCCCAGCAGGGATGCCCAGCAGCAGGGCACAACACCCGCGGCACGGCCGTGCCCAGCCTGGGTACCAGCGGGGCTCAGCCCCAGGGCTCACATCACCCCAGGAGAGCTGGGACAGACCCAAATTCCAAATCCCACCCCCGGGGGCCTCCCTTCTCCGCAAGGAGCTCCCGCTGAGTCAGTGCTGGCAGCGGGGACAGCGGCTCCCGCTTGCCTTTGCAAAACCAAGCCAGCCTCCACGGGGAAGCACCCGCTCCAGGACCCCCGTCCCACCGGGAACAGCACAGGGGCTCACCTGTCCCCCAGCCACGGTGCACAACGCAGTCTTGGGAAACAACCAGGAGGAACAAAGAATATAATAAAATTGTTTGTGGGTCAAGAGAAAAATGGAAAAAAAAAAAAGTTTGTGTTTTTCGTGCCAAAAGGAAAATGAAAACCAAAACATTTTGTTCTAAATGATAGGCCTTGTTTAGTTTTCAGTGGTTTTACTTTTTTAAAATGGTTTGAGTTAAATCGAGCTAAATTTGGCTTCCAAACATTACCTTGGGGCGGGGAATAAAATAAAATTTAAAAAAAAAAAAAAAAATCAAAACATCTCATTTGGAAAATGTCAGAGCAAAACGCCACGGCTTTTCCAGCCCTGGGAGAGCCGCAGCCGGGCGCTGAACCCAGCCTCAGCTCACAACTTGTGACAGCCTCCCCGAAGCAGCCTTTTTTTCCAGAAAATAAAGCAGCTGCTGTGCCGATGGACGGCTGGGAGGGCTCATGCCCTGGTGCCTGGCTCCCATCGGGGATGTCCCCTCTGCCCATGCTGGTCCTTGGGACCTGCCGGGGCATGGAGAGACCCCACTACAGCCGGCAGCCATGCGTGTGAGCCGAATCCAAGCCGAGCCACTCTCCAAAACTCCTCTTTAAATGTCTTTTCTATTAGGTCAGCATTCCTGCGTCGCCCGGGGAAGGTGGTTACGGCCGGCAGCCCGGCACACAGGCTCCTCGGTGCCGGCTGCTGGCTCTCCATCAGCAAGCAGCCTGCCCAAGCTATTAAATTACTGAGAAAAATGGATCGTTTCACCAAAAATTAGGTGCAGGAACCTCTCGTGTGGTGGCAAGGCGAGCTGATAATTGCAAATTCATAGAGCTGGCCACAAAAGCCTCCTCCGGCTCCGCTCCACCCTCCTCTGGTTGTGGCCAGGGATGGTGGAGAGGCTTTTGCTGCCATCCCCGAAATGCCGCTGCTGATGGAGATGCAGCGGCCACGTCGCCGGCAGCACTGCTGAGGTCCCCTGTGTGCCTCAGGAGTGTTAAATGCTGCTGCACGGTCCCTCCACCCTTGGTAGATGGTGAAAATAAGTGAAAAAAAGCCCTCAAGGACCTTTCCAGACACTGGAGGAAGAAAATCCTCCGTGCACGGCCGGACCTGCTCACCATTAACCACGCTGCTGGGGACATCTCTCATGGGAACATCGGCTGGGGACGCAGCAGGACACCCTGCCCCAGCACCCGTCTTGCTCTTCCAGCTGCACCCCAGGGCTGAAAACCGAGACGACCTTCCCCATGAACCTTGCCTCGGTTATGTCCTTAACCCATCCCAGGCACAGCACGAGCACGGCTGCCACTCCATCCAAGCCCAGGCATCTCAGCATCCTCCTCCCGGACTGCTCTGAGTCCAAACCTCAGCACCTCGCTGGCTGAGCGGAGCCCTCTGAGGCATCTCCAGGGCAAACTGCCCAGCTGTCAGAGCTGCCAGAGAACCCGGCATGTATCTGCAGTCTCTGGTTGGGAAAGAGGGATGGGGATGTGCAGCAGACCGAGAGCTGTGTCAACAGGATGCTCCCAGAGATTGGCCCCTCCGGAGTTCACACCGGTTGCTCCCCGCACAGTCACAGGCATCTGTGGGGGCCGCATCCTGCTCCCTGCACACACCACCTGCCCCTGGCACTGCAGGGAGGGGGAACATGGCAGCCGGGGAGCCCAAGGCACCAAATTGTTTTTTGGGTGCTAGGGGTACATGGACCCCGGGCACAGCCCCGGCTGGAGAGGAGGAACGGAGCTGGGTGCAGGATCGGGGATGCTGAGGGAAAAGGGACAATTCCCTGGGCGCAGCCACGCTCCAGCCATAAAGCTGCAAAACTCAAAGCTGGGATGGGGTGGACCAGCCTCAAAGGAGCTACAAAACAGCCCCCTGGGAGCCTCGCAGGAGCTAAAAAAATCAAAAGCAGCTGAAGCACCGAGGAACCCCCCGGGGTTGCGTGTTGGCCCTTGCAAGACAAGGATGGAGCAATAGCTGGTTGGGTCCACCAGCTCCTCCTAAGCCTTGAGGCCTCAGGCAAAACTCATGGAAAGCAAAGGAAAGGCTCCTGCAGACCTCCCCAGGGGCTGGGGGCTGGCCCTGGCCCTGCAAGAAAGTCTGGGGAGATGCCAGCTGGCCCGGGCACCCTGCGTGACAGTGGCTTTCGCAAAGCCAAGCCAGGCCACTGCGGCCGAGCCATCCCCAGGGACCTTTGCGGGGCTGTTGCAGCACAGCTGTCGGGACCTCTGTCGCAACACCAGCACGGCGCTGGGCCGGCCTGCGATGGAGATGGGCCGGCCTGCGATGGAGACCCCGCATGATGGCACTTTTTGGTTTTTCCTAGCTACTTTTGCAGGAAGGTGAGGGCTGAATCATGCCCTGAATTCAGGAGGCACTGATGCCCACGCCAACCTTCATCAAAGAGGGGCTGGCGAGGTCCCTGGCTCCATCTGCGGCTATCGGTCTGGCCAGGATGAAGCGCGTGGGGTTTTCGGTCCCAAAGGAAGGAGCTGGTGAAAGCACAGGAAGGTGAAGGAAACAGCTGGACAGGCATCGCCACACCAGCCCACGGGGATATGCTCCAGGGATGCTGTGCCAGCCCCATTGCCTCCCACGTGCTCTTCTGCAGGGACACCCACAACCGTTAGGGCTGCCAGCAGGATGGTAGGTGGCAGCCCTGAGCCCTGTTCGGGGCTCCCCAAGGTGGAACGGGACTCAGGGGCAGTCCCTTTCTGCCAAAGTCAGAAGACCCTCCCCAAGCTGCTGCAGAGATGATGCTCCCCTGAAGCTGGCAGCTTCTCCCATCCCCTCTTCCCCTCGGTGTGACTCCAGCATTGGCTTTTCAACAAGGCTTGGCATCCCTTGTTTTCACTTCAGGAGGTAGGGTAAACCAGAAGATGCCCAAATGACCTTCTTTCCACCATCAGGATTTAATTAGATGAAGTGAGCCCTAAATTTTTCCACCTCTCCCTATAAGGCAAGCTCTGCGGGTCCGTAACCATTTTTATTAGGCTGTTTCTATTTTGGCCATCTCCATATTGAGAGGAGGGGACCAGAGTCAACCAGCCTCTGGGAGCCCCAGGTTGATTTCCAAAACGCTTTCAGCATCCTCCCCTCTCCTGGTCGATGCACAGTCTTACCTGCGGTCCCCTTGCCATTGCCACCTGCACAGGCCAGCCCCATGTCCGACCACACCAGGTCTCACCTGAGGTCCCTCCAGCCTGCTTGTCCTCTCCAAAAGCATATTCAGGAAACATGTCAGAGCAGGGCACTGGCAGATGTGACCTTCCCCTGGCCAGACCCTTCCAAAATCCCTTGTAAGCTTTTTCAGCAAGGACCAAACCCCGCTGGAACAAGCCTAAGCTCCACTGGTCAGATCTGACCACAGTGCACGGTCCTGGTAGGACGGAGGTGAATCAGGTCTTGACAGACTTCTTGTCCCTCTTCTCCTGGACCTCCCCCACCCCGAACAGCAGAGGAGGAGGAGATGTTTGCCAGTTTTTTTTTTTTCCATGTCCCAGACTCATACCACTGGAGAGAAGGAAGAATCGCACCTTTCAGCCCAGTGCTCCGCTTGTACCGGAGAGCCTGGCACATGCTCCTGGGGCTGTGGGTGCTGTGACTGTCCAAAAGAGCCTGAAGCTCACCCTGTCCCACTCCTGTGCCAGGGTGACTCAGAGACCTGGGAAGCAGCCAGATTCAAGAGATAATTCCTATTAACACTCTGATCCCTGACACCACAAACCTGCTTCTAATTTCCAGAGGAATTTTCCTTTTTCCATGGAAATGGTCCATGGGAATCTGGCTGTTGGAGAAGACAACTCAACCACAACTGCAAGGCATCTGCACCCTTCCCCACCTTCACAGCCTGGATGGGAGAAGACAACCATCACCAGGAGGTGCAGAGAGATTTGCTGGTAGGAACTCAGGTCATAAGGTCACTACATCCCCGGCTGGAGAGATTCGGTGATTTTCACACATGCGATGCTTTCGTAACCACAGGAACACTTAGAAAAACCAAAAGCTCTCTAAACATCCCAGCGAGTCACCCCAGACATCCCAGGGCTAATTCCTGATGCTGGCTTTGTATCAGCAACCCAAACGCTGGTGAGGCCACGGCGCATCGCCCGTAGGGATGGGCTCCCATCCCATCCAAGCTCCATCGTTGGCTACATCTTCAGCAGCGGCAGAGCCACCCTCTCCCACGCCCGAACAAGAAGAGGGGRAACAAGCTGGGAGAGGTGCCGAAATTTTCCGAAGGGAGAAGAGAGCCGCAAGCCGGCACCTGCCCCCTCCTGCGGGAAGCATCTCGTGAGGGGTTTTGCTCCAGAGCCAAACCCGTGGGATAAGAGGAGGCAAGAATCTTTCGGCTTGTTTAACCTAACAAGGAAGCTATAAATACAGCAGGGTAAACACCGGGGAGGGAGAAGAGGTCTTGAACTAAAAGCACAATGTTGGCACAAACCCACAGGGGAATAAGCTCTCCAGGAACGCATTCGGCAGGAAACCGGAGGGAGGTTGAGCCCTGTGTGAGCAGGAAGAGTCTGGAGTTGCCTTTGAACAAGAGTGGAGCGGAAGGAGAGGGTTTGAACCAAGTGCTCAGCTAGTTCATGGCAGGTGAGGGTGCTGCGCACTGTCACCATCCGCGGGGGCTTCCCCACTCAGATGGTCCAGGTGAGCTGGGGGAGAAGAGCAGGGGAGGCAGGGTACCTGCAGGCTGGGGGATGCAGCTGTGGGCTGCCTGGGTGCCCACCCAGTGTGATGGCTTCTGATAAACCCAGCAGCTGCAAAAGCAAACTGCCGCTGCTGCCACGATGAAGACGGCGGGGAGACTCGCCATGCCGTGAGTCATTCATTCATCCTTCACAAACAGGGCCCACACTCAGCCAAGCACCCTCCTCCCCCCCACCGCCGGGACAGCTCTGGGACGGGGAAAAAGTGGCTTATCAGATATAATCAAGTTTTCCCCTCCCTGCGAGGTTCCTGTTCATGGAGGAGGAGGCAGGGCAAAACCAGAGCTGCTCTTCTCCCAGCTTCCTGCAGGCAGCCTTTGCCTTCAGCTGCACCCGCCAGGGACCCCTCCCCACCACCCTACTGCACCCCACGTCCCCTGTTCACCCCCTGCTGCTGATGTCCAGCCTTGCGCACAACCCTGCTGTCACCGCTCAGCCCCTGTCCCCCGACTCCAGTCCCATTTTGGCTGCCAATGTCAGTTTGCAGCTCCCTGGAGAAGATATATGGCCCCTTTCGCTCCCCAAAAAAAGGGCCAGGTCGGTGGAGCTGATGGTGCGTGGGTGCTGGGGGGACATTGTGGCCATGTCCCGTCCCCATCCCTGCCCCAGGAGGGACCTCTGCCAGCTTGCAGCTCCCCGTGAGGCTCCTCTGCCCTGTGCCAGGCTGGGATGCCGTGGGCTCCGTGCAGCCCCATGCGTAACCACGCTGCGACCTGCCCTCCTACAAACAGGCAGAGTGCAAACACCCCACCTCCTCCTGCAAATGCAGGCGGCCAGACATGGCTGCAGCCTGCAAGAAGTGGGCACCTCCCAGCACCCAAGGCGCTTGGCCAGCCCCAGGGGGCTCGGCACCGGCTATGCCACCAACGCCAGTCGGTCCAACACTGGTTTGGGCACGGCAACATGTCCGTAAGTTGCTGCAGCTCTGGGTTTCTCCGCATGGAGACCAGGCACTAGGAAAATGAGATTTCCAAGGCACCCCCAGGCCCTGTCACAGTGGGGTCTTGGTTGGCTGACAGCAATGTCCAAACCAAGCTCAGCCCCATGGCCCCCTTTGACACCCTTCAGCAGCCTGGAGCCAGAGCTCAGAGGTGACCTGGGGGGTGACACAGCCAGCCTGCGAGGGTGGCAGTGGGCACAGCCCGGGGGTGGGCACCCGCAGGGGCTGGCAGAGGACAGAGAAGTCGTGACTGAGACAGCACCCTGGGGCAAGGAGGGACAGGGCAGGCAGAGAGCCCTGCCAGTGCCCGCGCATGGGAAAGCGCCTCTTTCCGCGCCTCTCGTAATTGGGAGCAGCTTTTCCCTCCCCGGACCCCCCAGGAGAAGAGGGGGCCCTGCCAGGGGGGCGCTTTGCCTGGTGGTGTTCCAGCCTTTCTCCAGAAAACTCCCCCCGGAGACGGGGGGCGGGGCGGCTCAATATTCGGGGGGAGGCCGTGGAGGCTGGGGAAGGGGCCCAAAGTTCCCACTCCGGGAACTCCGTCCATCCCCCGAGCATCTCCGGGCAAGGCGGAGGCGCGCCGGGCGGAGGAGGGGGAGCAGCACCGGGTACCCCCAGGCAGGCAGGGGGAAGCGGAACGGCAAGTCCCTGCCAGCCACTTTGCGAGGGGACACCCCCCCCCAACTTTCCCCGTATAAGCAGCAAACAGCCGGGGAAGCCGCCTGCCTGCGCGGCGCCGGCAGCCTGCCCGCAGCCCTGCGCCCCTCACCGCGGCGTCGGGGCGGCGGCGAGCCGTTCCTCTCGGGGAGGGGGGGACGGGGAGGGTTTCCTACCTTCCTGCGTGGCGACGCGGCTATGTGTCCATGGCGCTCGGCGGAGCGGGGCCGGGGCCGGGAGCGGGGCCGGCGGCGGGGCGCCCGCGCCGGGCTGGCTGGGGCCGGGAGCGCGGGCGGTGCGAAGCCGCCGGGGCCGCTGCCGCCGCTCCATTGGAGCAGGGCGCTGCCAATCTGCCGCCGCCGCCCCGGGAAGCTTCCTGTCTGCGAGCCGCCCCCCGGCCCCGGGCCGGCCCCGCGCCCGCTCCCCGCGGTCCCCCCGGGGTGCGCGGACCCCGCCGGGGTGCGCGGACCCCCCCGGGGCTCGCCGTGCCGCTCCGCCCGGGGCGCTGGGTTCGGGATCCCCGCAGGGCGCGCTGGTGCATGGTGCCCCCCGGAGCACGGGGGTCCCCCCCGGGGCGCAGGGACACCCACCCCCCCCCCCCAAGGGTGCACAGCCTTCTCCGGTGCCCTCGGGGGGCTGCACCTGCACTCGCCAACCCTGCCTGCCCTTTTCCCAGCGTCGCGGAGGAGTTGAGGCAGGCAGGTCTTGCCTGTGACTCAGTTTCCCTTGCCCCTGGGAAGGGCATTGCTTTGGGGTTTATTTTTATAGTGGTTTATTTGATGGGGAACGCGTGGGGTGAAATCTGGCCCTGGGGCTTGTGTCCCTGAGCTGAAGAAAAGCCTCGTTCCTCCTCACGGGTTTCGGTGCGTGTTTGCGTGACCCTTTCGCAGCACCCCTCCATCGCCCTCCATGCTTTCCCTTGGAAATGGGTTTGTTTCGCAATTTTATCACAGTGAAAATTTTCAGGAGGAAAAACTCTGCAATGGCAAACCACCTGGTGAAGACCCATTGGAAACTTTCTCCTCCCCTGGCACCTGGGTCCAAGCGTGGTACGGGGTCTCCCCGGGACACGCTGGAGACCCCAGGTGATGCCGTTGGGGCTGGTGCTGCTGGAGCCATGGGACTCACCCAGTGTTTCCCTCTCTGCCTGGGCACGGCGCCTGTTCGGAGATAAGGGCCACGTGCCCTGGGTGTGTACAGCACCCACGCAGCAGCACTCCGGCAATCCTGCAACAACAGACCGCTCTGCATCCCAGCAGGAATAAATGGGGTCACAGCCCCCCTCTGCAACCCTACAGTAACCAATTGA
This sequence comes from Phoebastria nigripes, assembly GCA_035582835.1. Classification (NCBI taxonomy): domain Eukaryota; kingdom Metazoa; phylum Chordata; class Aves; order Procellariiformes; family Diomedeidae; genus Phoebastria; species Phoebastria nigripes. Next base: position 973,910 of record JAYKAV010000977.1, on the reverse strand, counting down.
TTCTTGCTCGCATCCTGGCACACCCCTGCAACCCCACAATAACAACCGACTACCTGTTGCCATCCTAGCCTATCTCTGCAACCCCACAATAACACACCTGTGAGTCATCTCACCTCCCGTGTAACCCTGCAGTAATAAACTGGTGTTTTCCTTCGTCCCAGCCCTCCCGAGCAACCCTACAATAACGGACTTCGGGAGAGGTGGAGGCCATGTGTGGGGTGAGCGTGCCTGGCCCAGCACCCGCACCGGCTCCTGGCCGTGCCATGGGTGTTGTGCTCAGCTGTGGTTAAGGCTCGGTGCCCACATCACCCGAGGAATAGCCCAGCGCAGCACATCTGCTTGTGGCCTGGGCTGCCGCCTCACCAGCCACATGTGGCCAGATCCATCCCGGCTGCGCTACAAGAGCTGGGGCCGTGCCAGGGCTGGGGATGTCGCTCCCTGAGTCAGCTCACGTGGCTTCTCAGGTGCTTTGCAGGAGGAGTCCAGTCCCACCAGCCTGCTCACATCTGCCCTTAGCTAGTGGCTCACATGGATTTTGGGAGCCTGGGGATGTAGGAGGGGCTGGTCCTGAGCAGAGGGAGGTTTTCTCCATCCAGCTTATCACTTTCCCCTTCCCGCCTCCCCACGCCACTCTGCACTCTGCAGTCTGCGTGAGCTGAGGGACGCCTAGCATCTTGCAGGATCAGCCCCTCTGGAAGGAGCAGAGCTGGGCGGGCTGCAGCAAGCATTTGGCAGTGGGTTCTCCCCTGGGAGCAGACCCTGAGCTTTCCCCAGTGCTTCGTGGTGCTTGCTGGGCGCTGGGAGCCGGGCTGGTTGGCGCCAGCACTGGCGAGGAGCCACGTGCTGCTTTCTCCGCCGCTGCAGCGCTGGAGAGCTGAGCAAAGCTGCGGATCTGGGGAATCCCCCAGCTCTGCAGGGCTGGGGCCACCCTTGAGGTTGGGAAGCTGAGAGCAGAGCTTGATTTGGAGGGATCTCTGTGTGGGGGATTGGAGCTGACAGACACACTACCAGTGCGCTGAGACAAGGGACACGGTGGGGCTCTGGGGTTTGCTGGGCCACCAGCTCTGAGCAGAGCTAGCGAGCTGCAATGTTGGGTGAAGAAGGAGCAGGTTCGGCAGGGGTGGTGTGGGGTCTGCCGGGTGAGCAGGGTGCTCAGTGGGGCTGCGTGCACCCTGGAGTCCTCGGGTCAGGACTCCTCTGCACCTCCCTGGCACAGGGTGAGGGAGACTGGCACACTGTGCAGCTATGACTCTGCAGGCTCTTCCCCTGCTCCATCCTTGGGCTCAGGTGAGGATCGTGACCTCCACGCACCTCCCGGCTCCTCTGTTCCACCGTGGCACAAGAGTTCACGAAAGGACATCTCCCAGGCTGGCTGCAACATCCTGTCCAGCAGCTGGTCCCCTGCGCAGCACCCCAGAAGGACCGAATTTGGGGACCGTAGGGTCTCTCTTCCCTCTCCCTCTCCTCTGAACAGAGACCAAGCCAGAGAGGGAGCTGCCGGCTCTTGTCCAGGCAGGTCAAGACTTGGACTCACGAGCAGATGGCTGGGGCTTATATTACTCTATCACAAACTCACGCAGGACCTGCTGAACCGGGGCCATATGGGCTGTGCATTGCTTTCCCTCCCAGCCCACAGCTCTGACTTGCTGCTGGTATCTGCTCAAAGGTGCCCCGAGCTGTTTGCTGGGAAGAATCAGCCACACGAACTGGGCTCCCACTGGTGGGATCTTGCTGGACTGGGTGGAGAGATTGGGAGGTTTGGGATTGGAAGCTTGAGAGCTGGGATGGGACCAAACTCGAAATGAGATGTGTCACGCTGATGTGCAGGTGCTGTGTCATGATGACGTGCCAAGGGACGGGGATGCCGGTCCTCATCTGCACTGGATGTGTTAGCGCTTGCTGAATTGCTGCCTGGATGGTGCAAGTGCAGCAGACGGACGGAAGGAAGAGGCTTGCGGGGACTGGAGACAAGCGCAGCTGGAGGCTGCGGTGTCCTCCCACAGTTTCTGTGCAGAGGGCACTGCCACAGGGTGCATCCCCTCCGACGCAGGGCTGGCCAGTGGCGTGGAGCCTCTCCTGCCCTGGTGCCCATCCCAGCACTGCCTGTCTGAGGATGGCCCGTGACCATGCAGCCTCGGCTTGGATGCGGCTGGGGTAATTACGGGGCGCACACATGCCCTAGAGCCCAGCCCCAGCGACTGTCCCTGACATCCCAGAGGCATGGGTGACTGTTCCAGAGGTGCAGGTGCCTGCTGGGTGCGGGGCATCGCAGGGCAATGGGGCTGTGCCGGTTGGCACTGGCCTTTTTTCCCTGCATGGGACCTGTCCTGTGAAGCCTCCGGCTCAGCGGCTTTGCTCACGCTGGCTTGGCACGTGGCCGGGCTCTGGCTGACGTGCAGTGGGCATGGCCCCRTTTGAAGTGCAGGCTTGTTGTGTGTTTACCCTGGCCAGCCTGAGGTGTACAGGAAACCAGAGAGCTCTGCTCCCTGGCTGTCGCTTTATTTATTATGGTCACAGCTCGGGCTGCCCGCGCTGTGAAAAGAAGGTAGCAAAAACCCCAAGTGCTGCAGCGCAGCTCCTGCCCTGCCAGCCCCGCTCTGCTCTGATTCATACTGCTGTCCTGCGACTGAGAGCAGTCCCGTCCTGGAGTGGGATGCTCAATGCCACGCGATGCTCGTCCTGTCTGAGAGCAGAGTGGCTTGTCCCAGACGAGTCCAGCCACACCATCCCAGGAGAAATTGCTGATGGACGCCCAGCCTGATGCCACACCACAGGCATTACCTGCACTGGCACATGGGTGTCCCAGCCTGGTCGCATCTTCCCTGGCTCCTCACCTCTGCTCTGCAAAACAGCAATGAGCGTTGCCCTAGCTGCATCCCTGCTCCAGGGCTTTCTCTTCATCCATCTCTGTCACCCCAGGAAAGGAGGTGCAGGGGACACAGCCCAGCTGCCATGCCCGGGACTCACCTGCTCTTTGGGCTCGCAGGACCCCAGCGTTTCATTGCCCATGGCCAGCAGCTCCACACAGCCTGCTCCAGCCCTGCTGCTGTGGCAGGTCCTCATCCTGGAGAGAACACCATGGTGGTGACCATGGTTGCTTTATGGATGGGATTTAAGGATTGGAGGTTGCTGAGGACTGGGAATCCCTCCCTATGGGGCTGGGGACAGGCACTCAGATGGAGACTTGAGCCACCCCAACTGCTCCCCACCGCTGTGCACTGCAAGCACCTGGGCAGCAGCGTGCAAAGCACTGCATGCTGCAAGACATGGGCAAATTCGCAGCTGAAGTGAAGGAGAGAGAGGAGACATTGTACACATGGCTATTTATAGGGGCTGCCCTTCTGCCAGGACTTGACTGGCAGCAACAAGGGCTGGGCTGACATTTAGGGAGCTCAGTCCAAAACCACTAGCCAGCAACCTGGGGACATGAGACGAAACTTCCCAGTGCTTGGAGGGCTCCTGGTCCCCACAGGGTCATGTGGCTCGCCGGGCTGCCTTGCTATTAAAGGGAGAAAATGCTAGTGAGCCAATAAACAGGAGGAGGTGAACCAGCTCCTGAAACCCAGGGCGATTTTGCAGCCCTCCTCCCAGAGCAGGCAGCCGGGTGCCAGAGCCCACCACGTGGGACTAAGCACTTGGTCTGAAATCATTGACAGGGTGGTTTGAGCCACAGAGAGTTAAATCTGAGGAGGGCACAGAGAGCTGCCTGTAAGGAGGATTTTCAGAGCTCGATATTAGTTTTGTTGTGTTTAGGCATCTTAAGTCTCTGTATTTTCCACCAAAAGAAAGTCCAGGCAGGGATTCACTAAAGGACCACAATATTTGAGTCTGACTTTCTGAAGACATGAAATTTATAGTGTGAGATAGTGAGCAAAAATACCCCAGAGAAGTGGAACATGAGAAGTTATTTCCAAAGGAAAAACTGGAATGTTTCCTTCCAGGCATTGCTGGACTCCACCTCTCCTCCCCTCTGTTGTGAATGGTGGATTTCTCTCCTGGCCCTGGGCAGCATCTCCCCAGTGCTGGCCCTCAGCAGGTGGGTGCTGCCTGCAAAGCCACCCCCTGGGTGCTGCACAAGGAGACCCTGCCCATGGACAAGGCTCAGCTGCTTCCCAAAGCCACCAGTAGACTACAGGCTGGCTTTTGTTCAGACCCAGGGATGTATCACTCAGGTACCTGCACCTTGGTCCCTTGGTGTCCATCTCCCCAGCAAATCTCAGCAGAGCCAAAGTGATGCTGCTGTTCCTGGGACATATGCCTTCTCCAGCTGGAGATGCTACTGCTGTGCCTCCCAGACCAGCTCCACTAATGCCCCAGCCCTGCTTCTGGCTGTTGGCAGGTTTTCTCCAGAGAGGCCTCCTTGACCTGCCCAGGCTGGTGTAAAATCAGAAGGGAGCCATTCCTGGGACCTGCTACTGGCTGCGGATCAGGGCAGGATGGGATCTCTTCTTATGCATGTGCTCCTGGAAGCTGCTCCTGGTTGTGGCCCACATGAGATGGGAAGAGTCTTTATGTTGATGTGAAAAGCCCCGTTGCTCCTGCCCCCGTGAGTCTGGATCCGTGCCTTTAGGCTCTGGGTGATGCTGTGGCATAGAGCAGAGATGGGAAATAGGGGCAAGATGGGGACACTCAGAGCCTGGTGCTCAAAACCCTCTATCCTGATGGATCCTCTGCTGAATTATGGAGTGGCGCTGCTGGAGGAGGGGGGTTTAGCCAGGAGATGGACACAGCCCTGGGGAGAGCAGCAGCCCCCAGGCTGGACCAGGGGGTGCTCGACAAAGGCTGGGAGGCTGCGAAGCCGGGGAACAGGAGCAGTCCCCGCCGAGGCCCAGGCAGCAGGCAGACTTCCCAGCTCTGCTGCTCGGGCTGCGGCTGCCCTCTCCCGGCTGCGGACCAGGGCTGAGCTTCGCTTCCCGGGCGGCATCCGCCTCCTCTGGGGTCCTGCGCAAGCTGCAGCCCCGCGCCCCCTTTCCCCGCTCCACAGGGCCAGCAGCTCCCAGTAACTCTGACCCATCAAACTGGAGCTTCCCTGGGCAATGTGTGACCCCTCTTTCACTTCTGAGAAAGTCATGGCAGCGGTGAGGACAGCATCAGACTTCAAATCCCCAAAAGCTGCTCCTTCCCCCTTGGTGACAAAGAGCACTGTGACATCTAATGCCAGGGATGTCGTGGTGGCTTGTTCTACAGCAGGTGACAGGGACACCCCTTCTCCATGCTCCAGGTCTCTTGGGTCCCTGGTGCTCAGGGCCTTTGCCCGTTGCAGTGGGACCCTGAACAAGTCAGAGCTTTGGGGATATCTGTTTGGAGTTTTTTCCTCCAAGAAAACAAATACTTTGAAAAGCCAAGTTTTGGAAGGAAAAAAGTCAGAAAAACTATGGTGGGAAGGGCAGTGGTGCTGTGTGGGCTGTGGCAGGTGATAGCCCTTGTCCCGGGCAGGACAGGGACCTGCCTGTGTTCAGGGACAGGCAGGTGTCACAGAGGATGTCTCTGTGAGACAGAGATTTCCTCAGAGGGGCCAAGCGGCCCTCTGAGGGACCCCCAGTGCCATTCAAAACTCTACCTTGAATTTTGAAGTACATCCTCCAAGGAGGACGCTTTGGGCAACAGCTTTCCAATCTGGAAAAAGGCAAAAGCATCCAGTTTGGCCAGTGTTTCTGAGCTGCACTGCTCCATGCTGCTCCAAGAAGATCAGGGTACCTGGGAGAGAAGGAGCAGTGCGATCCAGGACATTTGCATCTATGGCACAGGGTCATGAGAAGATGGACCTTGAGCTAAGAGGCACCAGGGAAAACGAGGACCTGGCAATTAATTGCAAACATCCCTTCAGCAGGGGAAGGACTAGAGGGAGAACAGCCCACCCATATAGAAAGGGAGGGAGCAACAGCCACCCCTGCACCAGGAGGAGATGCTGTGGGCTGGAGGTGAGACATCCGGAAAAGCTGATGTTGCCCTGAGCGTGGCTGGATTCATTAATCCAACTGTGAGAAACACCACCTGTGGAGCAGCGGATGCCATTCACAGGGGCGCAAGCAGCGCAGCGGGTGTGTGCGTAGGGAGGAGGGAAGTGGTAGGGAAGATGGAGAGGTCTGTGAGCAGAAAAGAGGGATTTATGCATTGTGCCATAAAACCAGTATCTCCAGTAAGTCCCTGGGATTTGCTGTCTGGATGGGTTATACCTCATTGCTGGGAGCTGGTCTGGGCCTCTTTCTTGGTGTCAGGATGAGAGGGTGRTGTGGGAGAGGGGGAAATATCCCCCCTTAGGGGATGTCTCTGTCCCTCATCGGGGGGTTGTGTGAGCTGCCCCAGTGCAGAGTACCTGCTGCAGCTCCCAGGCAGTGTCACCGAGGTGGTGGTCCCTGCGAGACATATCACCAGTGGGGTGGCACATGTTAGTAAATCCATGGCTGTTTGGGGGGGTCCTGCAGGCTTTGCAATAGTCCTGCAGCACAGCCTGGATCTATGGGTGCATTTGGTCGATGAGGAGTTGGCTTCTGCTGAGGAGGATGGAGATGTATTTCAAAGCAGGACCTTCATCGGTCTACACAGGTGCTGCCGGGTGCGCTGGGAGCCGCGGTGCTGGCTGCAGCAGGGACCCCATGCACGCACCCCCGCGCTGGTGCGGGGTCCCGGCGGTGCCCCGAGCCAGGGAGCAGCAGGACGAGCCGGGCCGGAGGGCTGTGCAGCCCGGCAGGACCCACGCAGCGCGGCCAGCCTGCAGCGCAGCCGTGCGAGGGCAGCACAGACCGCTGCCCGCGCAGGAGTAGAGCAGGAGCAGGAGCAGGAGCAGGAGCAGGAGCAGGAGCAGGAGCAGGAGCAGACCAGAGCCTGCACACCGCAGCCAGGGCCGGCTCCTACAAACGGCTCTGGATCAAACGAGGGCAGGCAGAACCCCTCCACGTTTTCTGAGCTTAGACTGGGCTCTCTGGATGGGAGACGAAGACCGGGGCAGCTTTAGCCTTGGTGGCAGAGAGGGACGTGCCTGTGGATGCGAAGCAAGCCTCCTCAGGCTCCTGCACCCCACAGAGCGAGGGTACCGGGGCAGTGTCCCTGCTGGACCTGGTGTGCCATGCTCAGACTGTTGCTGCATCCCTGTGGGCATGGAGCCCCTTCCCCAGCCAGGGCAAGTGGGCAGGAGAAGCACCTTCCCCAGAGAGGAGAGGCTGGAGCCACCAGCTCCCACCCTGGTGTGCTGCCCCGCACTGGGGCAGGAGCAGCGGGCACAGGAGGGGGCTCAGCCCTGGCTCATGTCTACCCTGTTCATCCATCCCTTCCTGCCCCTGCTTTTCTACCCTCTGCAATGTTCAGGTGCAGCATCCCGTGCAGGATGAAGAGGATGGGGCTGGGGAGGACCAGAGGAGGTAAAAGTCCACAGTCAGAGCTGCCTCATTATCTTTGCCTCAGTTCCCCAACAGGCTGCATTCCCAGGCAGACTCCCTGGCTTTGGGGTTGCACTGCAGTGGTCCTGCTTGCTGAGGACCTGCTCCCCAGGTCACTTCAGGGACCCTGCCCCTCCAGCAGGCCAGTGCTTGCTCACATCGAGTGGAGCTGCTGCAATGCCTGCTGCTGGCTCAGGAAACTTTTTAGCTCCTTTCTGAGAGGGTGAGAGGCAGTGGCCAGGCTGGCTGGGTGTGCGTGGCTCCAGCTGTACGTCGTCTGCCTCAGGCTTTGGGAATCCTGCTCATTCACTGGGAACACTGGGCTGAAAATGGGAAAAGACATGAGAAAAGTTGAAAGAAATTAAACTTTTTGAGAGCTGCATGGGGAGCCCTGCTTACCCAGAATTTGCCCTGTGCGCCAACAGGCCACCTCCCCGCACGAAGTTGGGGACAGGGACTGGAAATGTGTCTGTGCCAGCAGCATGTCCATGCTGGCAGCACCTTGCAGTGTCTGGGAGGGGGTCTGCCCAGCCTGCTGCCCACACAGAGCCCCATGGGGGTTGGAGGGGAGGATGCCCAGGGCGACAGGAGCCTCTCTGGTGTGACGGAGACCGGCATTGCTCCTACAAGGGGTGGGGATAGAGGCCAGGGCTGGGGAAGGTGGCAGGGCAGGAGGTGTGTGGGCTGTGAGCTGCCAGAGGGACCAGCTGGCAGTCGGGAGGGTGAGCAGGCAGGGGATGGTTCATGTGGAATCCTGCTGCTAATCTGGCAGGCATGCCTCATTGCAGACACCACTTGTTAGAGGCAGGAAGGCACAGGGGCAGTTTCCAACATTTCCCAGCTCCAGACAGTGTCCGGAGGACTTTCCTCCCAGGAGAAGATTCCCAGTGGATGCTGGGACTGGGCTAACTCTGCATTTCTGGGACCAGAGGACTGTGGGAGCAGGTTACCTCCCAGGGCTATTCCCCTGCCCAGCCCAGCCCAACCAGCTCCCAACAGGTTGCGATGGGACGGATTCTGCTCTCTGCATCTGCATTTGCCAAAGGACACCAAAAACTGGGCATTGGTTGACTTTTTCCTTGACTAAATTACCTGGAAACATTTGGGAAAGACCCATTCTCCCCACTGTAACAGCATGCAATGGCACCGGCAGGTTGTCCTATCCAAGAGGTACCCCTATGCCAAGAACAGAGAAGGTTGCTCCATCTTTGGAGGAGCTAGCACACAGGGAGAGCATCTACCCATCAGCTGCAGCTAACCTTGATACCTGCTTGGGTTATAAAGTTATGTAGAATTGCAATGTCTCCTCTCTGGATTTGACCTTCCTTCCTTTATGGTTCCTGGAAACATTCCCTCTCTTCAGAAAAAGTGCTCTTGGGAATTTGAAGTACTTGGGGATAAGGGTCTGTGTGAATCTAAACACGGTGGCAAAGCGAATATCACCCCCTCTCAGCGTGGCATGCAGATGGCGAATCACCAGCCTCCCCGCTGGGATGTGCTGCAGTAATTACGCAGCGGCTCCCACCCAGCTGTTGGACCGAACGCAAGAGCCTCCTGCTTGTCAGAGGCACGAGGCTGAGGGACGGGGCACGGGGCGTCTCTGAGAGCTGCCAGCTTCAGAAAGCATCAGGGCTCCAAGAAAGCCAGATCTGATGCTGCAGACCACCCTTGGATGGGTGAGCTGGGAGCATAGCTATGGGCCCGTGTTTCCACTGGGATCTCAAAGGGATTGCTAGTGGGTCCCATGTCCCAGACCTGTTCCCATCCTCTGCTCCTTGACTTTTCTCAACCCCCTGCTCCACCGAAGCATAAAGTAGTGCTCCATCATGCAAACTTCTTTGAGTTTGAGCTGTTGAGGACCCCAAGGAAATGAAGAAAAGGACTTTTGCTACTGACCCTGTTCTTAAGCCACAGCCTTGTCCATGCAAAACACTCCAGGGCAACATGTGTGCAGGTTTCCCTGCATGAGTGAGCGGTCAGTCATCCCAATAATCCCATTAAAGCCGGAGCCACCATGATCCTGCTCAGGCATCTCGCCGCCTGTCATAGCCAGATAACATGGTTCATCCCTAGGGCTTGCCAGGCACCATGCAAAGGACATCGACCTGGGACAAACAGCTCTGCTGAGCAGGGACTTTCATAACTCTGGCATGTCTGAGACTGGGGAAGCTGTGGCCTCCCCTGATTTCTCCTTCCAGTCGATTTGCAGATTGCGACGACACCCAGGACGGTTTATTCTCAGCCATCTGATGCTTTCTTGCCCGAATGCGCTCCCACGCCAAGGGAGTGCTCAGCAAAATACACTTCTGGAGGAGAGTCCCCTGAGACTGCAAGAGTCCATGGGATTTATCTCTGCAACTTATAAAACTTTTACTACAAATCTTCTGGCCCAAGCGAGCCAAGAGCTTGCTCCATAAATTACTACCAAGCCAGGGATTAGGAGCACTAAAACAGACGTACTTCGCAGCTAAAAATAAGGCACAGCACAAGCTTGAAGATTTGTTCTCCCTGGAAGTTTTATTGCACCCAAACTGTATGAGATAATGTGCAACAAAGAAACGCTTAGCGGATCCATCTGCTTTTGGACACGTTCGCCTGTGCAATCACTCTGGAACGAGGCAATGAAACCACGAAAGAAAGTGGAGTTAGACAGTGTTACCCAGAGCAGTAAAACTTTCTCCAGACAAAGGGAATGGCAACCCCGTCCCCTTCCAGCGCTGCTCGTACCACAGCCCTGGGGATACTGCCTCCCCAGTGCTGCAAGGACCTCAAGTCGGGAAGCATTTGGGGCTGCTTACAAAGGAGTGAGCCCCACCAGCACTGGTGCTGGGTGTTACTCTTACTGGGTTCCTGACATCCCAGGAGGACTTGGTGTCCAGCCCCAGCCTAGGTTTGGTGTCCGAGCCCAGCAGAAGGCATGCGGACAGGAGGTCCCTTCCCTGGCTGGGGATGGGTGCAGGAGCTGTTGAGGTCCAGCCAGGCGTAGTTAGGTCTGGACTGGGATTGCTCCCCTCTGTCCACAGGCATGTCTCCACCATGCTTCAGTTGGGCTCCCTTAGCCCATGGACGTGAACAGGCTTTAAGAAAGTGTTTCCCTTCTGCTAGGGCCTGSCTGTATCTCCAAGGGTGCCCAGCTCCCTGCTTACTGGGTGACTGAGCATAGCCCTGCCAGCCTCCAACCTGGAAACATACAAAAAATTGTAATGCAAAAATTGTAATGCATACAAAATTGTTCACAGAATCACAGGGTTGAGGTTGGGAGGGACCTCTGGGGGTCGTCTTGTCCAACCTCCCTGCCTAAGCAGGGCCCCCTAGAGCTGGTTGCCCAGGTCTGTGTCCCGGCAGCTTTTGAACATCTCCAAGGATGGAGACTCCACAACCTCTCTAGGTAACCTGCTCCAGTGCTTGGTCACCCTCACAGTAGAAGAAGTGTTTCCGGATGTTCAGGAGGAACCCACCTGTGTTCCAGTTTGTGCTCATTGCCTCTGGCCCTGTCACTGGGCACCGCTGAAAAGAGCCTGGCTCCATCCTCTTTGCACCCTCCCTTCAGGTATTTATATACATTGATGAGATCCCTCCTGAGCCTTCTCTTCTCCAGGCTGAACAGTCCCAGCACTCTCAGCTTTTCCTCATGCTCTAATCCCTTAACCATCTTGATTGCCCTTCATTGGACTCTCTCCAATATGTCCATGTCTCTCTTGTACTGGGGAGCCCAGAACTGGACACAACACTCCAGGTGTGGCCTCACCAGTGCTGAGGTAGAGGGGAAGGATCTCCTCCCTCGACCTGCTGCCAATTCTTTCTGTAATGCAGCCCAGGATACCTTCCTCGCAGCAAGGGCACATTGCTGGCTCATGGTCAACTTGGTGTCCACCAGGATCTCCAGGTTCTTGTCTACCAAGCTGCTTTCCAGTTAGGTGGCCCCCAGCATATATTGGTGCATGGGGTTGTTCCTGCCTGGGTACAGAACTTTGCATTTCTCCTTGTTGAACTTCATAAAGTTCCTGCTGGCCCATTTCTCCAGCCTGTTGAGGTCTCTTGGGAAGGCAGCACAACTCTGTCGCATCAGCCACTCCTGCAGCAGGAGCAAAGAAGGGGACATTCCCCCTGCATGCTCGCGAAGTGGGCCAGTGACACCCGGCGAGGAATGGGATGGAGATGCACGGCACATCCACTGTGCAGCGCAGCTGAGGCTGGTTAGACCCTGTGASCATCAGCAGCGCATGCATGGTATGGGTTGGTACGAGCCATGCATCCCTCAGAGACAGAGCCGTGCTGGCTGGCTGTATATTAAAGAGCTGTATTTCTGTCAGAGAGCCTCTGGTGACATTGAGAGGTCTGGGAGCGAAGCGCCCATTATTCATCAGCCCCGCTGGAGTCCCCGTGGCAGGGGTAGGCTCCACTGTGTGTGCCTTGGGCCAGAGGACCACTTCACTTACAAGGAGATGCAGGGAACAGAGCGACTTAGTGGCTGCCTGCTTCCATGTCCCTGGCTCCTCTGCCACCTGTGGCTCACCCTGCGTCCCTCCAATGTCACCGAGGCTGAGCTGCTTTAGCAACAACCTTAGAGGTGGCAGCAGGACCCAGGAACGTGGCTGAGATCCCAGTCCTGCAGTGAGGGTCAGCCCAGGCTGGTTAATACTTGAGGCCATGATCGCAGCAGCGTTTGAGAAGCCCTGAACATGCCTTGGTAGGAGTTACCTGTCTCAGGACAAGTTTCTCCGGGACGTGAACCACCACGCGGGGGAAGGCAGTCACTGAAGCAGTCAGCAGCGGCACAGAGAGTGCAGCCAGGGGATGTGCAGCTTAACAGAGCTGGCGATCACAGCTGCTCTGTGACCCTGTCCCCTCTCTGGGACAGAGACAGCCCAGCCCTGTCCTGTCACCCTGCTGAATGTGACAAGTGTGCCACCAGCTTTGCTGGAGCCAGAGCTGGAGAAATGCGGCACTGTTGGACTTCAGCCGGGGCTGTGCTGCCCCTGGGTATGAAGGAGCCCAAGCGCTGAGCTGTGGTCACCCCTTTGGTCACATTGCCAGGGCACAAGCGTGCACTTGCTGCACAGCCCTACATGCATCCTCATCCCACATCTGTGTGCCTCATGACATGGGGCAGAGGAGGAGGATGAGGCACCCTGCTCTGGGAACTGCCTCTGCATGTGTGCGGGGATGGAGAAAAGCAGAAAAGGCTTTGCTGGGAGAGATTCGGCAGCAAATGAAACTGCAGCCACAGCCCCGCTCAAGAAAGCCGCCAAACATCCTGTCAGCTCCTGGAGGCTGCGTGCGTCCTTCTGCATGAAAACCCAGTGAGCAGCGGAAGGAAGACAGGTCTCTCACACCAACCCACAGACTGCCACTGTGGTGCGCAGCCCCACAGCAGCACGAAACCACCTGYAGAGCCCCATGCTGGCCGCAGCATTTGTTGCTGTTCCAGGAATCTGTAGCCTCAGGTGTGCCCAGGTGGTCTTCAGGGCCACCACGAAAGGGCTAGCCCTGGGAACATGCCCTGTGCTGAGACCAAGCTGTGGCGTGCAGCGAAGCCATCTGTTTCCATCCTGCAGCTGCTGTCCTCCCCATTGCAATTTACTCTGCCTCCTATAATTTATTCATCCCAGGATGCAGCTTGTACATCTGCAGTATCATTACTGGAGACGCCATTAGCTTGAAAATTTTATAAACCTCTGTGCAGGTGATAAGTTGAAAAGTTAAAGAGGGTTATTGTGGCAGGAAAAAAGGGGTATTTGCTCAGTGTTCATCTCACACCAGAGAGCCAGGCTCTGGGGGGCTGTGGAGGGAGATCAGCAGACTGGTGTAAATGAGTGAACTGCTGCCAGCTCCCAGCCAGCTCACCCAGCTGCAAATCCTTCCCTGCTGAATCTGTGTCCTGGACAAGGGACCTACAGGCATTTCCATGTCTTTCTCCCCTCTTGCCTCCTTGGCTGTACCATTTCCTCAGGCCAATGACAAGAGGGGCTGCACATCCAGATGTTTGCATCTGGACATGTTGCCCATGTTTCTACCAGCATCCCAAGAGGGTTAGGGCAATCCTGAATCCTGAATCACCTGCCTGGATGGTCTGGATGCTGCAGGACTCTCCAAGGAGCTAGGAAAGTCCCCATCATGTAGATGCCCACCACCTGGAGCATGCGTGGGCATGCACCCCTTCCTGCAGACCCCCTCCTGCCTCTGCTTCCTGACCAGAGCACCCAGCTGCACACACCCTCATTAAGGACCACAGCAATTAACTCATGCTGGGGAATTTCCCCTAGGCAGTTTCCGTGGCCTGGATGCAGGCATGCACCAAAGACTGTGCTTGGAAAGTTTGGCAGGGAAGCAGGCATGGGAGCCTTCACTGGAGGCCCCGCACCCCTTGCCATGAATTAAGAGCACGCTGATCACTCCTGGCAGCTGGAGGTCTCTCTGACAGCTGAGCCAGGGGGATAAATTCCCTCTCCCCAAGGCCAAGGGAGATGCGTGTATAAGGATGATTTACGGGCCGCTTGCAGGGAGCGATGAGCTGGAAGGCTGCAGGGAGCAGGGTCAGTGCCAAGCAGCTTGGGGCATGGAGGAGTGAGGGGTGGTGGGAGGGAGTAAGGGGTGGCTGGGACCAGGGAGGGGAACGGAGGAGACGGGGCCCCAAAGGAGTCCTGCAGCCTGCAGACAGCTTTCTCTCTCCATGTTACAGGTGAGAGCATGGATCCGGACCGAGCATCCCAAATTCCCCCTCCATCCCTGGCATACCTGCAGCCCTGCTAAGCCTCCTGCAGACTGAGAGCTTGGTCACCGTTGCCTGTCCCCCGGGTATGGTCATGGCACAGGCAGGTGTGAGCACTGGGGAGAGGCTGCTAGTGGGTCTTGCTGGCACGAGTCTATCCATCTTGTACATCTTCTTTTTCATGCTGGTTAATGGTGTCTCTCTGTCCAGCCTGCTGCAGCCAGATAATCTGACTTCCACCTGCCCTTTCTGTGCACTGACTAATCAGTCCCTTATACACCGTGTCACTCTGCCTCCTGTGGGTCACCGTACTGCAAGGTGGGTTCGTCACACACTGGTTAACTGCATTATTCAAGCCCTGAGCCCTCACATGAGCTTTGCCAGCAGTCGATGGCAGTCCGAATTCAAGCTTCAGCAGGCATTTCCCAGTCTGCGCATCCCTCTCCACCACACAGGCATCTTGTGTCTCCTTCCAGAACCACATTTGCCCAGGACACTCCAGGACCAGCCTGGAAGGATACAGGATCTAAATGCTCAGCCAGATGGAATTCACAAACTTTTGAGCAACAGGAGGGGAATGAAGCATGGGGAGGTCTGCAAGACACATCAGCCCAGCTGGGACTGACCAGTTCCCAGCCTGTCCTGCTCTCCTGACATTGCCAGATTGTTTTTTCCTTCCCCAAAGGACATCTACACATTAACTTTCATGCTCCCCATCCCTCTTCACTGTGATCTTCTGTCTCTGGTTTATTGTCGGAGATTAGCTCGAACTGGGACTGAGAAGCCTGAAGTGATCCTAAGTAGGAGGACAGGCTCATTCTGCTGCTTGTCTCGGGTAGCTGTTGACTGCTGGGGTGACTTTGCCCCAGGACAGAGTTTCCACTTGCTTTTTGGGGCAACATGCCATGGGCTGTGAGCATTATCTTTCCCACATTTGCAGACCCAACACTGTTGATGCCCAAAACAGGTCAGCCTTCCCGTCCTGTCTCACTCTGCTGCATAGTTCATAGCAGAGACCTTCTCCTGGTCTTCCCCACAAAGCCCTGGCTCCTCAGGAGCAGAGAGGGGACTCCTAGCAAGGCCTGGTCATCTTCTACAGACCACAGTGTCCTTGAGGACTTTATGACCCTCAGCAAGCCTTGATGATCCTGGACTTGACTCCATGCATCTTGGTGAGTTGGGACAGGAAAGACAGCCCTGCACTGCTGTTGCTGCTACCCACTGCCAGATTTTGGGGACATGCACCGCAGTGTGGTGTCTGGGGACTGCTGGCTGCCTGCCCAGATGTCATGCAAACAGGGACACTCTGGAGACAGGCCATCATCTGTTAGAACGGGAGAGAGCCGGCTGGCTGAGCAGGGGTGGCTGGAGGAGCTACCTGCTCATGCTACACTGAGACCTTATCCAAGACGATCCCTTCTGGAGTGTGAAGACCAAGCGAGACTGCACTCGATGGCCAATTCTGGCAGCCAAAACTAGCTCCTTCTCACTCTTCTGCTGCATTGGCTTTCTTCCCCCCATGCTGCACAACTTCCAGCCACTGATATGCCAGGAGAAAGTCTTCTCTAATTGTTCCTGACTTCAGACTGCTGCCAGGTAAACAGTGTGGAAATTAGTGGAGACAAGTAAATAATTTGTAAACAATCATTTATTTATTACTTTCCCCTCCTCCCCCTGTGCAAGCAGATTGCAAGATGCCTCAGAAGCACTCGCAATTTGGAGTGAGTTCTCTTGTGAGGCATTTCCCACTCCCTATGAATAACTTATGAACAGATCAGAGTGAATATTAAAGGCCTGAAAATCCAGAGACTTGGGCTGCTGAGCGGAGTAAGTACCACTCCAGCTCATCGAATAGATGAGCTATCTAACGAAACAACACTAAGTGGATTCACTGTGCTGTAATTAAAGGGTACACACATTTGTTAGTCAATGGGTTGCCTATCAGGGGGGTAGGTAACGTGTAGCAAGGGGATGGCATGCCTGAGGGATGCGGCAGGTCTATGAATGTGATTTGCACACCAAGTGTTAGCATTTGCTTTTGGGGGTGATTTGTGCTGTACGGTGCTCCTACTGAGCTGTTCATGGAAGGCAAACACAACCTGGCCAGCTGGACTGGGTTGGTGTTGGAGGTTCACAGAGGAGCTTTCTGGATAGCCTCACACATCTGTAAATTACCTGAGCATTGGTAGAAGGCGCGCATGGAGGGTTTGAGCCCCAAATCCACTGAGAGCATGAAGATGTACTGACTTCAAAGAGTCCAAAGCCAGGCTTGCACTTGGCTTCAGCCAGGTGCTCTGTGCCAGGCATTTATCCACCTTCAAGCTCAGCCGCCTGCTTTGTGGTTTTTTTTTTTTTTAAAGATTATTATAATTCACTCAGAGAAAGGCTCCCAACCCCCTACTTGGCTCCTGAGGCAAGGATTCAGATCAGTGCTACATGAAATGGGGAAGGTGGGCTGTGGGCTGAAATCCCTATTGCTCTTGCGAAGCTCCCTGCCAGCCCTGCGCAAGATGCTCCCCACATCCCAGCCCCAGCAGGACCCACTGCCCGGGGTGGTGCTTGCAGGATTGAGGGCTGTGTCTGATCCTGGGTGTCTCTCAGTGCAGATCTCAACCGTTTCCCACTGTTGGAGGAAGGGCAGGAGCCCCCACGGCTGGGGACATGACTGGCACCCTGTCTTGAGGCACTTGGCACAGTTTCTTTCATGCCACCTGGCTGAGATGGCAGGAGGAAGACGGATTAGATGATCTCTCCAGATCCTGCCTGTTTCCTTCACTATAGTGGCTAGGAGGTCCTTGGTAGGACTTAAACCAGGAGAGAATTCAATGTGAGTCACACAGCTGTGGATCCCGGTACCCAAACACTTGTGGTACCCAGGGGGTGCCAGCAGTCACTCGGTGTCACCTGGAATGCCATGAGTCTCCTCTGGGCATCCTGCGGCACATCTACTGGCATGGTGTAGGTCTTTCTGCATCCCTGGGCATCGCCATGGTAGGCTGCGTGCAGGCAGCCCTGCCAAAAGCACCCACAAGGCAATGCAGCGGGCTCTGGAGCAGACGGAGGGGACCGTTCCCACCGCAGGGATGGACCCGAAGCAGCACACAGCTTGAGGCCAGCCCCAGCTCCCCCTCGCTGGATCCCCCATGCATCTGTAGTCCCTTCCCCTCTCTGTCAGCCCCATGCACCTGCGCTCCAAGGCGGAGTGGGATTTATCCTGCCCCAGGCGCTCGGTGCAAGGGGTCAGCCCTCATAAACCTCGCCAGCACTGGAGCCCAGGCCAGCTGCTTTGCTCGTGCCCGCGGGGACAGCCTCCGCATCCTGGGCGCGTTTTGCTATCAGTGCCTGGGGCCATTCTCTGGGCCAGCACCCATCCTGGTGGGTCCAGGGCACGGCGTGGTGGCAGCGCAGTGGGGATGGGGCTGAGTGTTCCCAGCCCCCGTCTCCCCTCCCCGCACCAAGCACTCCGGGTAACCCCAGTCTGTGGGAGGCGGCGTGAAGTCATTCTGGTCCTCCAGCAAACCCCTCCAGCTGTCTGGAGCCAGCGCAGATTGTGGGACGTGTCTGGTGACTGACGGGGCCTCAAATCCACGTTTATGTGAGATGATATCGAGAGTTTTATTTTTTTTATGAGCGAGGGGTTGGGGGGAGGAGGAGATTCCCAGGGCGGCTCGGAGGGGAGGCAGCGGTGTGTGCATGTGCGTGTGTGAGACACGTTTCGTCCTGTTGACCCCCAGCTGCAGGAGTCCTGTGCAGATAAAAACAGCATCCCGTCACCTCCGAGCGGCAGGGAGCAGCTGGGGAGGAGGTCGGACAATGGCTGCTAGCAGCCTGCCTGGAGCAGGGATGCTGCGGCAGGGCTTGGAGCTGGCCCTCCGGACCAAACCCTCTGCTCAGCCCCTCCTGTGCATCACCGAAGTCCCCTCCAGTCCCTGCCCGTGGGGTTGCTCCAGGCTCAGCCCCTTCCTCAGCAGATGAATCCCTGCAAAGCTCTGTTGAGCTAGTCTCCTCCTTCCCCAAAGGAGAGCCCACTTGACAGAGTGCCTGAGCATGACTTCTCCAGCATCCGGAGCCTGGTGAGATGCCATGGCCACTTTCAGACCCCACAGATCCTCCTGGAGAAGCTGCTCTCCTGCCTTGCAGCCTCACGGGTAGTGATAGGTGGCACCATCCACGCTGGTGGTTTCCACACGGGTACCCTGCTGGCAGATTGCTCTGCCCTGGTTTAATCCCTGCAAACCTTAGCTCCTAGCCCTGCATAAAACCTCATCATGTCATTGAGGAGCAGGTCAGAGTCACCAATGCTTTTCAGCTGGCCAGAAAATTGCCTGGTCCAGCACCAGGCAAGAGCAAGGCAGAAAGTGAGCCAAGGTGGAGCCTGGACACCTGCTCCCAAGTGCCCTGTGCTGGGTAAGATCCTGCTGGGAAAGGACCTGGAGCAACTGCTTGGCCAGGAAATCTTGGAAGAAGGCGGCACCTGCTTGCCTCACATCCAGGGCCAGTGGCTAGGCCTGTCCCCAGCGCCATGTTGGCACCAGGTGACTTCTGAAGGTGTAGGAGATGCCCATGGGGAGCTGGGAGCCACGTACCATCAATATCCCATGGCCAAGGCTGCGAGGTGGCTACCAAGGTCACACGTCACCATCCTTGACCATGCGATGGGGACTTCCAGGTGGTGCCTGGCTCCTTCGGTGGGAAGATCTCATCCCCGCTTCCCGTGGACAGTGGGGATGGAGCAACCTCTCCCCGAACCAGCCAGAGTGCCTGCGCGTGATGACTCTCGCCTGGAAAGGAGGAGGGGGGCCGAGGCCTCTTTGTAACCCAATCTCGTCTGCATGGGCCCCTTTGTTGTTATTACATTTATTTATTGATCCCTCTTGGGAAAACCTTAGCGGTGCTGGACTTGCTGGGGCTTTATTAATGGGGGTGGGGGGTGAGGGAAGGGGAGGGGGGCTGAACAGAGCGCTCGGACCATCTGTTCCCACCAAAGGGACGGAGCAACAATAGCCATGTTTATAAAACTCCTCTGCAGTTCATTGTGTTTGCAAAAGGAGAGCTTCCACATCAAAGGCCATTTCCGCTCCCGCTGCTCGGGGGCCCCTCCATCTTCTGACATCCTGCAAGGATCTCCCCATCTTGGTCCCCTCCTCCCCCCACAGCCCCAGCTGCATGGTGAGGTGGCAGTGGCATCACCCATGGGGGGACCATGGCGTCTGGGGACACCCTGGCCAAAGGGAGCATGCATCAGCCTGCTCGTGTCCAATGGTCCAGGGGGACTTTCCAAGGGGAGTTTCTCCTGGGAGCAATACATCTCTGCCATAAGGCACTGGATAGAGTTTACGAGGCACTGGTGGGCAGGAGACCTGTCCCCAGGCTGGCTTCATTCAGTCTGCTTGGACGGCAATGCTCGTGAAACCACTTTGGTTTTGCTCAAATTTCAGAGGTGGAAAAAAAAAGGAAGAAAAACAAAAACCAAGGAAGGGAGTGGGATCTGGCCACGTCAAAACTGGCTGATGGGGTTCTTCATAATGAAACAACTGTGTTTGGCTTTGCTCTAGGCTTGTATTAGATTATCTGTTACAATCAGACATGAAATAAAGACCATTAAACAGCAATGAAATACTTTTACTGAACCGATATGTTGTATTTTCTTCCCAAACTGATCTTTATGGACAAGATGAGGGTTTAGTTCTGGCTCAGATCAAAGCTGTATGCCTTGGGGACTTGGAGCTGTCAGCCATCTCCTGACCATGACCCGGCCCTGTGGCTGGGGGACGGGCTGCTCTGGGGTGAGTCTGCAGGCTGGAGGTTTGGGACATGTCCAGGCTGTCACACATCCCCAGTGTGACCCTGAATAATGGCATGTCAGCTCCTGGGACTGTGGCTCCTTCCCTGTCTGCTGGTGCTTTACAGCAGAGACTGTCTCCGTGGAGTGATTCACATGTGGGTTGGTGACTCTGCTGGGGTTCGTGCCCACCAGGTATGAGGAACAACGAAACCTCCCCTAGGGATACGGGAACATCCCAGTCCAGCCTTGGACAAAACTGAGGCCTCTGGAAGACGCTGCCAGGCTGCAGGAGGGCAAGACACCAACCCAGTGACACTTTGTCACCTGTGGGAAAGGCTCTTCTCTGCATTACCTGGTTATGCAAGGACCTGATTTCCAGCCTGCAGGACAGGCGACCTGACAGCAGGCTGGTGGCTGGGCAGGCACGGGCTGTCTCACACTTTTGAACCACCCGTTCCATCCTGGTAGGGGGTGGGACACCTTCCCAGAGACCATATGATGCCTTCTTGGGAAGCAGTCCAAGTCCCCGTTGGCCGTGTCCCCTTGGCCTGTCCTCCTCCAGGCTGCTGGAGGAGACCTGAGAACAGTCCCTGATCACTGCTGGCAGGGCGTAGGAAGCACGTTGCTCTCTCCTAGCATTTAGCAGCTTCCCCGGGAACCGTGGAGGAAARAAGAGGAGCCCAGACCTCTGGGAGACACTTTAATTTCATGCCTAAGCCACTACTCCACTGCTCAGCCACATGGCTCCATTAAGTCCCCTCCTGGCTGTCTTCTTTCCATCAATCACCCCATCTCTGTGAGCAGCCCAGACACCGGATCCGGGTTATAAATAAGACAATCAATCAGCGATACTATTAGATAAACAGAGTGGCAGAAGCCAAATTAATGCTTGGCTTTTTCTTGAAAGGGAGGAAAAAAAGAGGCAATTGCTTATTAGGGGACCCTGGTGCGGTCTGGTCTGCGTGCTGCAGCTGAGCTGGGTGGGCTGTGCTCAGCTGCCGCGTCTGCATGCGGGGAGGTTTGGGATGCTGTGAGCAGATGGTCCATGTGGGTCACCCTGGCCAGAGCAGTCAGGGGACTGGGGCAGACTGGAAATGGGCAGAGAGCACTGGGGAGGTGATGGGGAGCTGGGAAGGCAATGGCGGGTGCTCCCCATCCGGCCATAGTGCAGCTGTGGGGTGAGGAGGTGTCAGAGCTGGCCTAGTGAGGAGGGAGGGCATTAGGCTGCAGGTGGAGGTGTCTGGGGACCAGGGACACAGTACCAGGGCAGAGGCTGAACCATTCAGGATGGACATGAGGAAAAGGAGTGTCACTGCTTTGAGGCTCTTCAAACAGCAGACGGCCTCTTCTGGAGAGCCATCAAGTCCTGATCTGGAGCCACCAAGGAATAAGATGGTCCCAGGCTGTCCTTTGCAGTCTGCTGTGACCATCTGTCACCTCTTCCTGCTGCAAGCCTCTGCCCTACAGCATTGTGGGGATGCCCAGGGTTGTTGTTACCCCCAGGGACCCCACCTGCAGCTCCATCTGCTTCTCTGTGTGGTGGTGGCTGAATCACTCAAAGTTCCTGGGCTTGTTCCTGCACCACTGGTAGTAGGCAGGAGCCTTTCCTCGTGGTGGGACCCTGATGTCTGAGCTATCCCTCCTGCCACTGGGGAAGAAAGTCCTGGAGGAAGGCTATAACCTGCCAAGGGCACCCAGTGCTACATCTCTGTACAGGAGACGTAGGCATTTTCTGAACCAATACCCCGGTTTGGGGTGGGCTCTTGTATTTTGCTGGACTTGACACCATTATGGGTTGAGGACCAGGGGAGTCTGGGCTCCTCCAAGTCAAGCTGACTCATTTGCATCCTCACCACTCGCAGATGCTGCTTTTCATGCTTTCACCCTGGGGACCACTTTTCCACCAGCTCCTGCTGCTCTCGCCTCCACCACCCACCTCTCCCTATTGTTGTGATGGAGGAGGACGTTTGCCCCTTGGGGACCAGGTCTACCCCTGTGCAGATAAACAGCAGCTCTCCTCTGCCAGCTGGCTTGATGGATCCCACCTGGCGTTTCCACCCGCCTCGGCAGGATGCTCTCGTGCTTGTGTCTGGCTGTGCAGCTATCAGTGTGTTTTCTTGGCAGCCGAGCCTGCCTTCACACTCCTCTGCCTCCCCGCTCTCACCTGGGACTGTCTAATGCTCTGCCGGAGCCAAAACACACAGCACAATGCCTGCTGCTCCACCAAAGTGTGGTGCCCAATGAAACCCAACAACTCAGCACTGTCAGCCTAATTTGTGATAAATAAGCTGCTTGTTATCACCCGGGGGCTCTAGGCTCCTGGGAGGCTGGTGTGGGACCTTCTCCAACCATTGGGTCGGGGAGGATGAGATCTCTGCTGGCACCCACCTCAGGGAAGGATGCAGGCGGTGCAGTGATTTGGACCTGCTCTGCTGCTCAGACCATTGCTCAAGCAAGGGGTCTTTCTGCTTCCTACGAGGCCTCACAGCCAGGAAATAGCTCCTGCTTTCCAGCCGCACTTGTGATCCCTCTTGCAGAGGCTGGGGAACTCAGTGCAAGGCTGCTCTCGCATCAGCAACAGCCGAAAACAACACCTAAGGTGKGATTTACTGCCACATATGTGCTAGGAAGATGCAGGGACCCATTGCACCCGGCTGATGTATTGGATTTCAGGTTATGCGATGCACAGGTCTCTCTGAGCACTGTAATTCCCTCTTTCTTCCTGTATGGATTTATACTGCTAAGTGGATGGATTTTCTGCTTGGCAGGGATGCTCCCCTAGGACCTTCCCCAGTTAGAAACATCTCTGCACATCTGTACATAATATTGCTGGGGCACTTCACGAGTGGGCTTTTATGACACCCCTTGCTTTATGCACTGCAGCTTAATCTGGCCAGGCACCGCAGAGGGGCTGACAAACAGCATTCTGGAGCCGGCAGCAGGCTGCGTGCCAACTCCAGGTGCCGGAGGGTGCCCAGGGCTGTGTGCGAAAGCCACCGCTCTCGGATGACTTCTCATACAGCTGCCCTGGGCAGTGGGAGCACCGCTCCCTTGGTCCCTGAAGCAGCTTGAAAGGGACAGGTTTCCTCTGCTTAATGACCTCAGACAGCATGCCTCCGGACCAGGCATGGAGATCCTGGGTGGAGATGAAGGCAATCTGTCTGTCTGGGATGCTTCCCCCAGGCAAGGGCTCAGCCTGACATTTTCTACTAAGAGCTGTCCCTTCCCCCTGCCCCGAAGAGCCATCTGCTATGGTAGATTACCCCAGCTTTTAGCGCTGTGAATCCATAATTAGTGCATAATTAATTACCAGATGTTTTTAACACTAATGAAACATTAATAAATGATGGAGGCATGTTGTCTGGTCATGGAACATTAACCAGTGAACCAAGCCAGCACGCGGGGCAGCGCTGCTGCCGGCACTGCTGAGCTGGAGGCAGGGTTGCGTGGGACCGAGTTCTCCTAATAAAGCCCCGGCATGGCGAAAATCATAGCAAGTGCCTGGTGGGAGCTAGCGACTGGCTTGGTGCTGCCTTCAGGCTTTGCAGAGCCAGGGCTGTGGCTACTTCACCTCCATCCGCCCATCCATCCATCCTTCCTTCCATCCATCCATCCACCCATCTCCCAGCTGGAGAGATGCTGTTGGGGCACTGGGCAGGCAATTTTCTTAAAAAACCAWGCTTTTTTTCCCCCGGGATGAATTGCAGCTCGATGACATCTCTGCCCCAGTTGGTGCTCACAAGCAAGGCACATAGGGAGAGGCCAGAGCGTGAGACAGTGTGCTTTGCTGCGCCCATTGCCCCTGCACCAGATCCATGTGAGTCCTGCCCTGATGGAAGTTTAATTCAGAGCATCAGTGCCAATGGCATTTTCCTAACGTGAAATTATTAATCAAACAAGGAAAGTGCATTAATTGGGACTACGTGTCATCTCCAGACTGCAGCGAGGCGCAGGCAGGTCTCCATCCTCCTGCCTCCCTGAGACGTGTCAGGGTGTGGCCAGAGCTCGGGGACACATGGGGTCCCTGAGGGCCTGTGAACGGGGATACGTGGCACCTCCCCATCACAGCATGGGTGCCACACGGGCTGGTGACAACCATCCCCTTTACATCACCAAGGGTTTCCAGGGGTGGGCACCCCCCTTGCACCTTCTCAGGATGCCCCGAAGGCCAGTTTTTGGGTCCCCCCACCCCCTGGGGAGATGATGCTATGGGGTAAAGCCCCAGGGCAGGCTCCAGGGTGTCTGTGTCCCCTCACTGCCATCCCCATATCCTCCCCATCACAGCCAGCACCATGCGCAGGAGCAGGCAGCCGAACCCACCCACTCCAGCCGGAGGGGAAATAACACCCAGAGCTGCCAGTCATCATGAAATGATCATTTAATGAAGACCGTCTCTCCTGGTGCATGTGTCTGTGTGTGTGTGTGCGTTGTCTCTGTGTGAGCTTTTTTTTATCCCCTCTATTATTATTTTTTTTGATTCTTTTTTTTTTTATATATATACATCTATAAAAAATTCAAATACAGCATGTCAACAGTGGGAATACTAGGACGTACGGTATTAAATACTGCGCTTGGGTCCAGGCAGGGGCAAGAGGAGGTGTCTTTACAAAACAGGGCTTGGGACAGGATGGGGAGGAGAGCAGAGCAGGCACGGGGACAGCGGGGGACAGCRGGGGACAGGTCTGCAGGGCTCCAGCTCTAAAGGCAACAGCAGAGCTATTCTGCTTTTGTTGGAGAATGAGACAAACGTCAATGGGGGCAATTCCCTGTATCCAACATGGTTAAAAGTTTGGGGGTGATGTGGGGATGGGGTTGGGTGTGGCGAAGGCTCCTGCGGGGTGCTGGGCGGGGGGAGCTGGAGGGGCAGCTCTCCCACGTGCTCAGCAAGGGGCAGGGGGGTTTTATCGGTGTTTCATTTCCTTTTTTTTTCCATTAAAACCCTGCCAGCTCCCTGCTCCCCACCACACTTGTGAAAGCCACCAGTTCTCCCCTCCATCATCCCCTCGGAGGGGACCAAGAACCCCCACCCATGCACCCCTCCAGCTTCGCCACGTGGTCGAGAGCTTGGGGGAGCGAGTCCGGTCCTTGAGGGACCCCCTTCTGCCGTAGGGGGTTACACAGCTGGGAGCATCATTCCCCTCACCATCCCCCCCATTTTCATATCCCCTTTTCTCGGTGCGCCGTCACGCTCCCTGTCACCCGGCTGGGCAGCAGGGCGGCGGGCACGTCTTTGGCGTGGGGGGGTTAGCTGTATGAGYGGGGTCCTCAGCTGTGGCGTGGTGCCCGGGCTCACTTCACCTTGCTGGGGAAAGGGGGACAGGGATGGGGGGGACAAGTGCGTCTCCTTGCTCCGGGCTGGGAGAGGATTTCGTGGCTCCCCAGGGGACGGTGGCAGCTCCGTCCTCCTCCGAAGCGATGGCGAGAAGCGTGATACGTCCTCAACGTGTGCAAAATCGAAGAGATAAGAGACTCAACCCGGGAGGGGGGCGGCGGGGCAGGGGGCGGTGGCGGTGGTGGGCAGTGGGAGGGCGTCCACGCTGGGCTGCGACGGACGGACAGATGGGGATCTGCAAGCAGGGAAGAGAGGGGTCACCGGTCCCGCTCCGGACTCAGCCGTGGCTGGCCACCAAGGGGACACACCAAGCAGAATTTGGTCTTTTTCCATGGGGAAATTCACCCCTTCCCAGACCCCGGGTGCCCAAACCCATCACCTCCACCTCCTCCTCCCAGGGCCAAACACTGCCCACCCATCCCTGGCTGCGTGCCACCGCCTCTCCCATTGCCACCACTAACATCACACGTGGAGATGACACAGCCGGAGGGGAGAAAAGGACCCTGCACCCATGGGAGCTGCCTTGCGATGGCTCCTTCTTGGGCACCAAAGGACGGGTGGCACGTCCTTTATCCCCCAAAGCGACACATGTGGCTGCTGTCAGGATTGATCCCCCAGTCTTCGGGCAGCGTGGGCACAGGGGAAGGGCACAGGGGGACCCAGTGAGACAGCAGCCCTGGCCCGGGGAGGGACGGGGCATYTTCAGGCTCTCCAGGCTGCCAGCTCCATTCTAAGCCAAGCCAAGGACATCTTTGAATTTTCTGATCTTGGACAATTTTGCTTCCGTCCCTATGCAAAGGCCTTAGGTGTCCATGTGGTTTCTTTGCCTCTTAAAACATCAGCAGTGGGGAGTGGGGAGGGCTGCTGAGAATGAGGCATTGAAGACTGACCCCTTTGCAGGCTTTGCAGAAAATGTTTGAAAAGCCATTTTTGAGATCTCCACCAGAACACCCAATTTGGAAAAGCAGCCAGATTTGGTGCATTTACAAAAAGCTGCAAGAAAAATCCAAATGGCTGGTTCTCAACACCCTTCACCCAGAACCTGGTTGGAGCATCCCCTTCTCAACCACGCTGGAGTCCCTGGGGTCCCCAAGCCCCCACCCCCTCTCAGCACCTACACCCTGTCCCTCATGACCCCCATTTGGGGGATACTCACTAAATAAAGAGGACACCATAGGCAGCCAAGACCAGTCCAGCTGTCCAACACACTGCCACGGCCCCGCTGCCCACCACGGCCCCCTTGTCGCAGATCTTGGTGGTGGGGGGCGGCATGAAAGAGGAGGTGCTAGCGCTCGTTGTCTCTGCAGGGAGGGAGAGTGGATGGTGAGGGGAGCCGGGGTGCCCCGGGATGCGTCCCGTAGGGCAGCCCCACTCCCCCACTGGTGGGGACATGGCACCGTCCCATCCCCAAATTGCCCCTCTCACTGCCATGCCATGCTAGGGCTGAGCTGGGGGGCTGGGATGATGAGCTAGGGGATGGCGTGGTCCATGAGACTTTCCCTGCTTTAACACTGGACCTACTGCTCGGAGATGCTTCCACCACCTGGCCCCATCCTGCCCAGCCAGGCTGCTCTGTGCATCCGCTCTGTGGGAATTTTGGCTAAGAGGTCATGATGATATGACCACAAGTGCTCAGCAGAGAGCATCCCCCACCCAGGGAATGCCCTAGACATGGCTGCAGCTGCTGGGCTGGCTCACAGGACTTGTCCTCCTCTGTACGGGACCAGACGGGACATCTGTCCCTGCGGAGGGCTGCAGGATTGCAGGGAGGGCATGGATGAGCAGTCAGACTGAGGCAGCTTCGGTCACATCCAGAGAGTCCCAGAGTGCCCCCGGCCAGACAATCTAGGGGGGATGCTGGGGGCCACAGGGAATCTGTCTCGGCATCTTTCAGACCCCACCGAGGTGTCACAGCGAGGCTCAGTCCTGGAGCCAGGGTGTCCCACATCAGCCCTGCATGGCTGCAGCCAGCTTATGCACAGGGACATGTTTGTGAGGGACACGTGTGTGAGGGACATGCATGTGCCTGCACAGGGAGCAGGCAGGTGCCGTTTGAAGTGGTATTTGCATTTAGCACAATGCAGGAAGGTCCAGAAGCAAACCCCAAACCCTGACACCAGCACGGTGTGCCTGCACTCCTTGTGGGGTTTTTTCCCCATTACTTTTTGAGGGACTCAAATCCCTGGTGCTGCCTGAATCCCCAGGTGCTCTACTGGGTGCTGTTTCTGCAAGGCGAGGTGTCTCCGTGTAGGAGGTACCTCCACCCACTGGCAGCAGGGCTTGCACCCACCGCATCCCCATGCAGGGAGCATCGCCAGGGCCTGCAGAGGGTCGTGCACGGCTCTGGCAGCGCACGGCTTGCACACACATGCCGGGATCTACACACTCAGCCTGGCTAGAGCTTGGAGGGTGGGGGGGCTGAGCACCCTCCCTCCCCACACGCTCATCTGGCCAGCTCGCACGCACGGCCCTGACATAGAAGGCTGGTTGCTGCCTGCCTGCCTGCCTGCACACCAGTGCTTCCCCCCGCCTTGCCACTGGTGCCAGCCGGGGGAACTAGCGCAGGGTCCACTGCAGCCCTTCTGGGAAACAGAGGGCTGATAACGCCCATTTGGACACAGTCCCAGCTCTTTCCTAGAAACAGAGGCTTGTTAACTTTGTGGCTTTTATTCCAAATTGGCATCGCTCCGAGCCATTGTGCGGGGTCGGAGGTGTGGAGGGGGTAGGACTGGAGAGGGAGGGCTGGAGGGGTGCAACCCAAGGAAGAATAATATTAAATTAATAATAACAATAATAATGATAATGATAATGATAATAATAATAAACCCCCAGCTTCGCTGTCGCACCCCAAGCATCCTGGCGAGGAGGATGCTGGAGCCAGGTGAGCTGAGTCAGCACCCCTCAGGCCATGGTTGCACCTGCTGCCAGGGCCATGGGTGGGGGGGCAAAGTGTAGGGTGAAGGGCTGCAGCCCTGCTAGGTGCTGGGGGTATCTCCTTGGCTGGGCGCCAAACTCGCAGGAGCCGGACAGGGGGGACCCTCAGCCATTACTCCTGGGTTGCCCGCCCCCCCTGCGGGCACAGCCTGTTTGTACTGTGGGGGGGCTCTCACCTGTGACCTGGGCCTCCGTGGTGAGATGCTTGGGCTCCTCCGTCCAGGGGGTGGCATGGACGGCCACACTCCAGTCACTCCACGTGCCGATGTCGTTCTCTTTGGCCGCCACCTGGATGATGTACTCCTTGCCGGCGTAGGCATCCGTGATGGTATGTGATGTCCCATCTGACAGCTCAACCTGCGGGCAGCAGCGGGGAGGTAAGGATGGTCAGAGGAACTCCCGGCACAGGCGGGTGTAAGACAGTCAGTGTGTTTAGTTCGGCTGGAGGATGATAATGAGACTTTCGCAGCACCTTGGGAAGTGCTACGGGGTTTTGGGCAGAGGCATTCAGGGCAGTGATGCAGGGGGAGAATGCTCCAGCTGCAGCTAAGGCAAAGGTCTGTGAGACCCCGTCCCGCTTCCAAACTCGCGGTGCCGGAGCAGAGCGGCTTCCTCTAGAGGTCACCAGAAACTAGCAGATGTGCAGGCAGGCTCTGCTCGGACATGTTAGGGTGGCTGGGAGCTGGACATCCAGGGCAGCAACTGGCATGTGTGCACACGCTTTCTGGACATCATTGCCAGTGCTGGGAGAAGGCTTCCCCCACCAGCATGCCTCTGGCCACCCTGCTGCTGCACCCGCTGGCATCCCACCGGCTTGGCTTGCAGCCCTCTGGCTGGGCCCTTGGAGAAGGATCAAGCCGTGCCCAGCCGTCTTTCCTAGAAAAATTCCCTCTGTCCTGTTGTCACCGCTGCCTGGGCCACGGGAGGTCCTGCCATCCTCCTGGGGATGGGGCTGCTGGTGCAATGGTTTAACGCCAGACTATGTCCACACCTTCTGGGGATCTTTGATCTACTTGCAGCTTGGCTTAAGGACAGGCAGATGCAGGTACCCCGTAGAAATGCACACCCATTGCACTGCCACCAGTGAGCAAACACCCATGGGTGACAGAGGAGGAGGGCTCAGAACCCAAGTGACCTTCTGGGGATGGAGCTGGGCTTGGCCTCAGAGTTGTGCAGGCACAGAGGGGGCCAAGGCAGGAGCATCCCGCAGAGGCTGCATGGGAGATGGCCCTCCATCCAGTCTCTGAGGCTGAGGACTAACACGCTGCCAGCTTCATTCCCCCGCTGCACTGCCTGTGCATGGCATGGGGGAGACACAGGGCATCCCTTGTCCTTCCCCCGTGCCCTGGCTGACACAAACCACCTTCTCTCCAGACACATGTTGATAATAAAGATGCTGGGAGGATGACGGACAGTGCGGGTCTGACGCAGCCCATCTGGAGTGCTGGTGCCTGCTCGAGCAGAACAAGCAGCACTTCACGGGTGAGGGGAACTTCATGGTGCAACCTGTGTGGGGTCCTCCACATCTCCCCAGCCACCTAGGAGAAGGTCAGGCACAGGATCCCACTGCCCCGGGGAGCACCAACAGCTGAGTTTTATTAAGAACTCGGTTCAACGACAGGAGCAAGATGGAGCTGAAAACTTCTGCCTGGTCTTTGATCACATCCTGAAGCCCAAACAGAGAAAAGCTGCACCGTCGGGGTGCCCCTGCACCTGCGGGATGAGGCTGCCCTGGCACTGCAGCTTTACACACGCAGGGATGCTGTGCACACCAGGGATGCATGTGATGGCCTGGCCAGCGGCCGGTGTGGTTAATCTCAGGGGTACCTGAAAAGCAGGAACCCACCCTGAGAAAGATCCAGCCCTCTTCCAGTCCCCCCAGGACAGCACATGCAACACCCCAGCATAGATTTAATCCCTTTGGCATATAAACTGCAGCCCCCTCCCCAGTTTTTACAGCCGCTCTGGGGGATGCCTACGAGGGAGGGGGGCACTTTTGCTTTCTTGCTCCAGGTGAGAGCCTTTCCCTCCCTATTCCCTCTCCCAGGGCCGCATCCAGCCTGCTGCCTGGCACCACAGGGCCCTTGGGCTCTGTGCTCCCAGCTGCTCATGCCGCCCAGCCCGAGCCCAGATCTGGAGCACATCTGGAGGCAGGCCTGGCAGGGAGCAAAGGGCCTCCTTCTGCCCGCGAGGCACGAAGCTGCTACCAAACCTCGGCAGGGGAGCAGCATGGAGAAAGGCGTGCACCTGTCCCACCGCTGCAGAATTTAGGGCTGGATGGGGAGAGGCAGAGTCCTGCTTCTCCTCGCACACCACCTCGGGGCTGATGCCCATGGCACCAGCACGATGCAAGCAGGGGATGATGGCGGTTTCACCACAGGGCTTGTGCCAAGCTCAGATGTGCCCGAGCCCTTTACTGCCGTTAGCCAAAGCACTGGGACAACTGGTGCCCAAGTCCATCCCTACTTTCCAGGGGACACCTTCCCACCACACCATGGGTCTCACCATTGGGTCTGACCCGTTGGCATGGGGGCAGCTTCTTGGCAGTCCAAGGTCAGAGCCTGGCTGGAGGGAGCCTGGCATGGGGAGCAGATGAGCCCAGCAACCTTGGTGGGGCTCCGTGACGGGTCTCCCCGAGTTTCCAGCATGCCGAAGAGGCTGAGAGCCAGTCCTGGGGTCACACGTGCTGCCTCTCATCCAGATAACGAGGTCAGGCTTAAAGCAGTGCTGTTTAGCAGCTTGCAGGTCCCCGGCACAGTCTATGCCGGGGGGGGTGGCTGTTCCCATCCTGGGGCTGGTCACAGCCCATCCTGCAGGAAAACAGTTTTGGCCCGTTTCACTTATGGGATAGGTGAAAACTGAAATCCTGAGAGGTCTGGGCAGAAGGGAGGATGGGGAAAAGAAGATGACGAGGATGCTGGTCCCTCCTGCAGGACACGGCTATGCATCCTCCAGTCCGAGGGGGTCTTGGCTCAGACCCATCCCACCAACCCCACTCCAGCCCTCCTCAGCCCTCCTCACTCCAGGACCAAAACCCGAGCTGGATCAGGGTCCCTGGAGGGTATGGGCTCTTGGCACCCACCGCTGCACCCAGCAGAGCTGAGGAGACACTTTCTGCATCCTCTTCTCATAGGGACCCACCTTCATGGCCCAGGCACCAAGGGACGGGTAAGCAGGACAGGAGACCCACCAGGCTGTGAATCACCTGGCCTGTGCAAAGCGCTGCGCTCGGCAGGGCACCCCCCTGCAGCTTCGAAGTACGGTGTGGCTGTCCCTGCCACCCAGACCCTGGGATTCATGCTGTCCCCCACCTCTGCCACTGGCTCCGCTCGCTGCTCACGGCCGTGCTGCTTGCGGGCACAGCAGGACGGGATGCATGTGCAGCACCGTGCATGCCACACAGCGGGGACCCGCCTGGATGGGATGAGCCCAGAGCTGTTTGGTGGCATCCACCGATTTGGATGGCAATGCCAAGGTGATCAAGCTCAATTAATTCCTAATGACAATTAACGAAACCTTGCTGGGTGAGCTGCCAGCCCCCTGCAAGCCTGTTTCTCCGGACTCAGTCTGTGCTGGGCTGGGGGGGGGCCTTGGAAGCAGGGTATGAGCGCAGGACTGGGAAAGATGCTGGGGTTATCTGGCTGGTGTGTGGGTCCCTCTAGGTCTTTCAGCACCCTTCAAGCTCTCCTGGCTGCTCGCTGAGCCCTGCAGCAAGCAGGTTGTGGGCAGGCCAGCCCCGCTGAAGTCCCACTGGCCTGGCCGGGCTGCTGCTCCATCCGGAACGTTTTCTCCAGCCCAAAGAGCCCTCCCGGCTGAGCACCTCCCCTTGGGAGCAATTCCTGCCTCTCCCCAGCTGCAGCCAGCCTGCAGCTGAGTGTTTGCAGATGGGGCGTCACAGGCACAACAGGGTCAAGGCTGTGCAGCCAGGACCCAGGCTGGAGGACCTGGAGGACCTTCCTTGTAGGACCTGGGAGGATGCTGCCCTAAGCTCCTCTTTAGACAGCAGACAAAAAGAGAAGGCACAGATGACAGAATCCATCTCTCCCCACACATACGATGTCTGCAAGCAGCACTTCTGAGCTGGGCAGCTGAGGGACACATCCAACATTTGCCATGGTGGGTGAGAAAGTCCCTGGGCGGGTGCCCGTGGCTCACCGCAGAAGTGCAGCAGCAGATGGGAAAGCACATGGGGACCGGGTCCAACTGGACACAGACAGGGAGAGCAAGAGGGATGACACTGGGGAGGTCGTGGGGGGATGGATGGACACACAGCATCAAAGGCAGAGGGAGAAATTCCTTAATCTGCATCCCCGCCACACAGAGACAAAAGTTGGAGGAAGGCTGCGCATGGTAATTTTTTTGGCCGGGGGGTCTGTGTGTCGCTGCCTGCCTTTGTGCACCTGCCAAAAGTCACTCCGGCTGGCTGTGAAGTGCTGCCCAGATTAATGAGGGATCAGTAGCCAGTGCAATGCAGAGCTATTAGCATTGCAAAAAAAAAAAAAAGAGAGAGAGAGAAATGAAAAAAAGCCCTTGAACCCAGTAATTCAGCCAACAGCTTGCTGAGGACAGTGTGGGCTGGGATCCCATTCCCTGCCGTGGCCACATACCCCCATTAGCTTGCTTGGAAAGATAACAGGGCTGCCGAGGGACAGCCAGTGCCCACCCACAGCCCCGAGCACCAGGATGAGCCCAGGGGACGGTGCCACATTGATGGGGTGGGGACAGACACCCAGCACAGGTGGAGGGGAGGATTTCCCGGTGCTCGGCTTTCCCTCTGTCCATACTGGTCCCCCCTGCACATGTGCTGGAGGCCTGGGGACATCCACATGAGCCATCCACACTGTGCACCCCAACAGGGGTCATCCATGCATGCCCTCGTCCCAGACGCTGCCCTCAGACTGGTGGTGCTGCCTTGCAGTGCTTGGCACAGCAGGAGTTAAGGAAGCCATTCCCCACCCCGGGCTCCCCCCGCTCCCGCTGCCCCCAGCCCACCCTGCCAGGGTGCCCCAGCAGTAAAAAAGGTCACTGTGCTCTGTTCCCAACTGGGCTCTGCTCCTGGTCCAGCGCGACCAGGTAGCAATTACTTGCGAACAGGGTGATGCACAGGCAGGTCTGAAGGCCAGATGGCCTTTGGAAGGGGATGGGGGGAAGAAAACCCCAACCCTCCCTGCCCCGGCAGCTGGGCTGGGGGCTGGTTTGTGTTGGAAGGAGGCGGAGGGGGAGAAGGGGGGATCAGATGCCTCCTTCTCTGCATCCCACATGAAAATGTGTTTGCCGGCTCCCCCATGGCGGCAGTGGCTCTGCTTTCCATTCCTTGACACCTCCCGCTCCCCAGCACGGCTCCCAGTGTGGGAAGGGGGTGCTCCACTGCCGGGAAGCTGGCAGTGCAGGGATAGGGGGCTGGCACCCCTCAGTCCCACAGCAGGGATGCACCACCTCTGTGCATGCCAGGACAGAGACCACACGCCTGTCCCAGGTGGTGTATCAAGCCTGGATGAGCCTGCTTTCTCCAAAATAAAAAGAGCACCCCAGCTATTGTAGGGTGAAGCTGATCTGCTCATACAGCCTGTGCCACCCACAGCGAGCTGGGGAACATGGAAGGAAACCCCTCGTAAGAGCACAGCCCAGGTCTGCCATGCATCTCGTGTCCTCGCAGCCTCCTCCACCTCTGGATGCTCCCTGGGTTATCCTGGATAACGGGGGAAGTGGGATCTGGGAGCGGAACGGGGCACCCCAGTGGGCTCGATTTCACAGCCTCTTTTCCCCGCAACAAGTGGCCAGATCCTGCCACCTGGCTGCAAGGAGTTTTGCAGGGACTTATGCTAAACGAGTAGCTGCTATTTCAGGTGCCTTCAGTCCCCGCGATCACAGGGGGATCCCGGCAGGCTCCCAACTGCCCTGGGGAACAGGCTAAACCGAAATCAGGGGTAACCCCCAAGCAAGCCACCCCGCTGCTGGGAAGCGCAGGAGGGTCGCTGCAAACAGCCACTGCAGCCTGCGAAAAGATGTTGCCAAGCGGAAAAGAAGTGTTTTGCTTTTTCCCTTTCAAAGCCACGTCTGGAGAGCAAATAGGTCTGACATTCATTACTAATAAACGAGCTCCCAAATACCTCCTCCTTCCGCAGCGCCRCAGGAATCAGTTGGGCTAACCCCAGACAAAACTTTCTGCCCAGACTCTGGAATAACTAAAAGGTTGGGAAAAGTGAATGACCCCCCTTATTCTCTGCCAGCTGGGTAGCGGAGGAGCCCRGCAGGGTCTGAGCTGCGGACCCTGCTGTGACCCCCCCTCTGAAAAGGCTGCTGTGCCGCTGCTGCACATAGCTCAGCCCTGCTGCCAGTCTGGGATGACAAGTTATCACAGGGCTCCTCTGYAGCCTGGGTTGTGACACACCAGATGTAGCTGAACGGCTCCCTTCTGGCTTAAAATAAAGAGCACCTTTGAAAGTGGAGCTGTAAGCTCGTTAATAACAGGACTCTTTCTCTGGATGCGCCGTCCCCTCCTGCCAAGTGTCAACTGGCAGAGCTCACTTTCACTTGCGGCCACGGAGGATGGGATTGGGGATGCATGGGGTGCCCAGCACCAGCTCTAACCCTGCCTAGCACCAGCATCTGCTGCCCGCAGATGCATTTACCATGCTGATGCAGTGGGCTGGGTGTGAAAGCAGATGGGTGCAGCTTGTGCGTGGGCATTGCGGGGCACAGGAACCTGCCCGGCATGGTCTGCACGCAGGCAGGGAAAGCTAAGCTTGCCAGCACCATCCTGCTCGCGTGTAGCTGTGCGAGCATGCAGGTGAGCAGAGGCACATGGGCACGTGCATGAGTTCTCTGCTGCTCAGTGGCACCATCGGGTCTGTGTCTGGAGGCCTGATCCTGCCGGCTGCTCAGTAGTTTTAGGTCACTAGTGGTTCCCCTGGGAGCTGAGAGAACCCAGGCAGTGCCAGCCGAGGGTCCCAAGCCCAGCTCCATCCCTGGAACTGGGTGGGTATGGAAAAGGTGATTTCTGAGCATTTCCCACCTCCATCCTCCTCCGAGGCACTCTGCTCCAGCCCTGCCCATCCCATGCCGAGCTGCAAGCGACACTATTACAGCATCAACATTTTGCTCCCACCTACTAATTCCTTTTTTTTCCCCCTTCTTTTTTAATCACTGACTTTGCAGCCAGGAGGGGAAGGGAGAGAAGTGCTGCAATAAAATCTACCAGGCGTGAAGCTGTAACCCAGCTCACTCAGGGTGACCTCCCTGCCAAGGTTGCCTTGCAAAGAGGGGGAGCGCGGGCAAAGCGGCAGAGGCACGGGGGGATGCAAACGGGTGCGAAGAAGCGCACCCGCTGCAAAGTGACATTGCCGCTGTGCCGGCGGGGACGCAGCTGCAGCGGGYGGTGGCACTAATTGCCTTCCCCAGCTCCATCCATCCCCCTTGCCCATCGCAGACAGGATACGCATTAGCACACACTTTCAGGTTATTTCAGGCTGCCCCAAGGCAGGAACTTCCAGAGACAGCCTGTGAGATTCACCTATCTGACTGAAAAATGTTGCTTTGCCTTGGGAGATGAGCCTGAGCCCACCCTGGSAGCCACCCCCGACACGAGTGACCATGCCCGGCCCAGAGGACCATGCCCTCCTCACACCAACGAACCTAACCCCTAAATATTTGGCAATACCCACAAATTGCCCATTCCTGTCCCCAAATCCCCATCGTTTGCCCGAATTAGAGCTGCTCAGCAGCAGAGCTGGCACAGAAGCCAGCATCGGGGGCTCTGTGGCCCCAGCTCCTAAAATCCTGGGATGGTGGGAGCACCTCCGCTTGCTTTTCCAAAGAAGGTCGTTTCCAGCCTTTGCAAATGATCACAGACGTGGCTCTAATGCTTCCAAAACAGAAGAGGAAGGAGAGAACCCAACCACATTATTAGCTTTAAATATCTCATGACCTTTTACTGCAAATCTCAAGATCTGAGGCACAGCCCGCCTCACGGTTCGTTAACGTTTCATGTTGTCAGCGCGGCCAATGGGTTCAATTAGACTTCGCGACGGCATTTGCAAATTGCTGGCAACCCACTGGAGGAAATCCTTCCTCGGCCTGGCCGCCAGCTCTGACGCTGCTTAAGAAATACCTTCCGAGCCTTGCCACGTTCCCGGGACGTGCACCAAGCTGGTCAGTGCACAGCGCATGTGATCTCCCCCCAAAAACTGGCAAAAGGGGAGATCCTGCTCCAGCAAACGCTATGCGATGGGAGCAAATTGGGTGCAAGACCTGCCCTGGGATCCCCAAAGATGCTTGGGATGGTGCCTGGTCACCCGCCTGCACCTAGGGGTGAGCGTGCAGACGTGCTTGTGGGGAAATCGCATGTGTGAGTGTGGCGATCGCTGCTGTTGCGAGTTAACTGAAGGAGCCTGTAAAACCAGAAACAGGCTATTAGCAATCCATTAGGAAAGGGTATCCAGTTCCAGCCTAGGTAAGCCATTAGAGGAACATCTGAGAGCATTAGGAGAGCTCGCTTGGGGCCAGGATGGGGCTATAAAACAGAAGAGGAAACCACGCTAATCTGGCTTGAATTACAAACTTAAAAGCAGGAGGAAAATAAAGGCTACCCTAAACATTTAATGTTTTATATTTAGGAGACAGAAGGGGAGATTCTGCCAAAAGGAGAGAACAAAAAACCTGTTTAGGCTACAAATATCCCATCTCTCTTCTGGCAGCAGAGAAACGACCAGCCCCTCTTCCAGAAAGGGAGGAGCGTGACTTTAAAGTTGCTTGAGTTTCAGAGCAAGCTTGGTGCTGGTGGGGCGGAGGGGAGTCAGTGGCTACACGATGTGACACGATGTGACACAGCTGCATCCCGAACAGCCAGGAAATGCCCGTGCCTAGGTTCGAGGGAGCTGCTGCGAGGCGGCACGATGGTGCAAGGAGCATCCGGCACACGCCCTGCCGCACGCTCACATGGAAACTCATCATCATCATCTCTCCACGATAATAATTCCCAGAGCACATCATCATAATTCCCAGAGCAAACTGCAACACGAGAGCTCCTAAGTGGCTTGAGCCGAAAGGCTCTGCTGAGCAGGGGAAAGGGATTGAAAATGGCACGCTGGCGCTCAAACCCACCTTTGCAAAGCACTGGGAAGGGGATGAGGGTGTCCCCCGGGCTCTGGGTCAGCCCCAGATATTGCTTGGTGGCAGGGGATGCTTGGGCCAAGCATTGCCCATCTCTCTCTAGGGGGAAAACTGCATTTATGGCTAGCTCATGCAGCGGCGGTCTCGATAAGATCCACCACTCCCGCCACGGACAACTTCATCTTCTGGTGCCAAGCCCTGGCATTATTAAAATCCTGAAAGGAAGAGCCTGGGAGAAGGCAGACGCTGATTGAATCAGGCCCTACGGTATTCGACAGCTCGACATCCATCTGATCCTATTAGTGCTCATTCGGTCCTGCCTGCCGAGGTGCTGTGCATAAATCAGACCCTGCAAAGATAACAGGAGGCAGAGGAGAGAAAGGGGAGCTGCTGCTGCTGCCAAGAAACGCCACGTGCGAGTGGGGCCTGCATGGATATTCCTGGCTCTGTGCAGTCTCCGGTGCTCCCTTGTGGGTTTGCTCCTGCAGGGATGCTGGGCTTCCCACAGGGCTACCAAGCGGGCGGCAGGAGATGCTTAAAACCCACAGCCGGTGCATGGGTGGGTTGCCACAAGGAGGCAGGGATGGGGCTCAGCATGGGGACCTCGGGCACACAGGGATGTGCCAGAGCATGAGGTTACCCAGCTCCTCCTGGCTGCTGGCGGAGACTTCTCCTCTCCCTGCTGGGCTCCCAAGCTGCCCCCTTGTCAGCAAGCAGGTTGTGTGCAATGGCTTTTCTGTGCCAGCAGCCAGTGGGGACAGCAAGAGCCAAGATGGGGGACAGCTTGTGGCAGGAGACCTTCACCTCGGCAAGAATTAAGACACCTCCATGCAAGCATGGCATGCATGACCACTGCATCCTTTTTCAGGGCACTTGTCCCTTCAAGGAGAGACCCAACCACTGCCATAGGATGAGGTCGATGGCTGAGCTAGGCTTGGCCCTAGCAAACCATGCCCTTCCCTCTCCTGGCTGGATGTGGGGGAATGGGGACACCCCCTAAGATGCCAACAAGCAACAGGTCAAGCAAAGAAGAGCTCAGCGTGGCTTGGGCATGCTCCCAGCATGCTGGCATCGGCAGGGTTCATTTTTGGGTGCAAACCCCTGCATTTGCACGGTGTCCGGCTGGGCCAAGCAGGCTGAGCATGCCAAGGGGTTCTGGGGTCGGAGCAGCTCCGGCTGCTGCAGCGCTGCCATCCCCTGCTGTTTGGAAGCTGATTGAATTAGGCTTCGCAAATAATTCATCTGATGAATAGTGGCAGTTTTCCTCAAATCATCCACAAATCAGATTTTTCATTACCCAGCTGGTGGGGCAGAGAGTCAGAAAACAAGGCTGGTACTCACTCACTGAATGCTTGCACTTGCTCACTGAGCAAGTTATTCCCCAAACACACTTCTCTGTCAGCCAGTGACGGGAGACGTGTCTCTTGCAAGGGGATATTGATTAAAAGCGGTACCCAGGACTGCTGTGCCCTCCCAGGATGCCAGGAGATGAGCCCTTCCCAGCCCTCCGTACACCCGCCGTGAGGGCTGGTGCCTCAAACTCTCTCCGCAGCTCAAGGTATCTTTAAATAGGAGAAATCAAGTTTTTACTGCCCTAGAACTGCCTTTTCCAGCCAGGGTGGCCCTGCCACTGATGTCGCCAATACCTCCATGTATTTCCCACCATCACTGCTTGCCCGAGAGCACTGATGGAAAGGCCACACTGTCCCCTCGGAGGCCCTGCGGCGAGGGGACTGGCACGGCTTGACCCCGCGAATATGATACCTAATACCCAGTGATGGAGGGACCGGCCACCCTGAGGGTGTCGAGGCGGGAGGCAGCTCACTGGCTCTCCCCCCATTTTTGGGTGCAATCCCCTGCATTTGCAGGATGCTTGGCTGGATCAGGCTGTAGCAGGGTAAAAACATCAGCTTCTTCCACAACAGTTTCACACCTTGAAAAAACTGACATTGTGTTTGGTATTTCCCATTAATTCTTCCCCTTTTTTTCAGAGCTTCTACAATTCAAGCATTTCTCCCCCAAGTGAAAAAAAATATCCACAGCAAACTAATACCCAAACTCCACCTCTGCTTTCTTAACCCACGGGATGCTCCACGGATGCTATCCTGCTCCCAGGAAGGAAGTGAAGGGCAAAGAGACAAGCAGGAAAACCCTCTCCCAACCCTTCTCTGATTTTCAAGGCCATCACCAAATGCTTCAATCTGAAACACAACCTGCGGCGCTGCCTTGTCAAAAAACCCAATCAATGCAAAAACAAAAAGTTGCCGAGACACCGACATCTTGCAGAGACACGAGCAAAGCCTCTCATCCCCTCTCTCAGCCGTTTCTCTCCCCAAGAAGAGCTAGCCAGCAGAAAACCCCGCATGGCTTCACAACGCAGGTGAGCTCCCCGGGACCGGGTGCTGCCTTCTACTTGTCTTTTTTTTTTTGGGCAAAACACTTTATCAAGCAAAGCACCTAACTGGCTTTTGACTGGTGCAGCTCGGCACAGAGGGGATGCTGGATGAACCATGCCAGCGTAGCAGCACCTCTCCTCGAGCAGCAGATTGCTTTCCTTCACAAGCCGAGCATRCAAGCAGCACACAGAGGAAAAAAAAAAGCCCGTTCGTTATCTTCCTGCAGMTAACAAATGAAATCTGTCCTCCAGGCTGCCAAGGATTTCACTGACTATTTTTTTTTTTTAAAGAAACAAGAAATAAAAGTAAGAAATACGATAACATCGCGGCAATTGCTCCGTGACTGTGCTCTGAGTTACAGCGAGCGGTATTTTATCTTCAGTTCAAAATCTAAATGTGGTAGAGGCGCATTTAAATGTGGTGACATTTATACTTTAAATGCCTTTTACATCTCGTTGGCAGGTTTTATATAGAACATATGTATGGAAAGTAGATAGAGGCCGTGGATGAAAATGCGGAGCCGGGAGAGCCTGCAGAGCCATTTGTAGGCAGAATGTGAGCTAAAAGAAAGACGGAGAGGAAAAGAGAAGGGAGGAGAGACAGAGAAAGAGGAAAAAGGTCTGGRTTGCCTGAGCAGTAAATAGACATTTTTTTTGGTCCCTGACCACTTGTTCCCAGTGCAACTTGTTCCCAGCTACCAGCTCCCACCGTTCCCTCCCGTCCCGACCAGCTCAGCATCGCTTACGTGTTGCCACTGGTCCAGGATGAGGGGCCGATACCGCAGGAAGAACTTGAGCGGGAAAGACTCGGGGTCGGGCCAGGACGAGGGGTTTTGCCATGACACCTCCAGCCTCCGAGGGTTATTGGGCACAGGTTTGGCGACCACGCCCTCCGGAGGGTCCGGCTTTACTGGAAGAGAAAAGGGTGGCTGGTAAAGCTTTGCACGTGGCATCCTTCCTGGATGGGTTTTGTGCCGTATGCTTTCCCAGGGCAGCAGCCAACATGCAGAACATTCTTTTCCCAAACTAATTAGACGCAAATCACCTTTTCTTGTCCAGGTCAGTGGTACGGCTGTCCTGGCTCAAAATAACCACCATCAAGGAGGTGCCAGTGCTGGAGACGCACAGAAACAACCTCGCCAGGGCAGAGCACAACCCTGCTCCCCAGGGCTACTTGGGTCAGGGCGAGGAGCCCACCAAGCCCAAATCCTCCACTTCCCTCGCACCTCCTGATTTCTGAGAGTCTGACCCACATTCAAACCCGCTTACCTTGCAGTTACATGGCAGAGTTTTGCCCATGGGTTTAGGGCTGGGGTTCTGGGAATTCAAAGCGTTGGCACATCATATTTGCCAAGGGCAAAGGATTGCCGTAGTCACCTTCCACCCCAGGTGTCTTTCTCTCAGCCCTGCTCTGCTTTTGGGATACAGGGATATTTTCTTGCTACCTGACAAGTATTTCAAGAGAATATTAATTGGCTGCGAGCTACGCAACGTGTTTTGAAGTTGCAGCTACTTTTAGAGTGCTGGGAGCAAATCACAGACAGGCTGTGATGAACAGCATTGCCCATTACAGAGCAAGCCTTGCTCCTCGCCAAGGGTTTGCTCAACTCCCAACAGCTCAAACTCCCAATTTGCAATAGCAAAGCTACAAAAAGACCGAGATTTGGGTACTCCCACGCTTCTCCTTTTCTCATGGCCAGGAAGGAGCTGGGCACGGGGAGCTGGGCACACAGCTGTGCCTGCGGTGGAAGAGGGCTCTCTGTGCAGTCTAAGAATAGCAATGCACATGAGTCCTCATGTCCCGGGAGGGCTCTCAACCGCCTCCAAAGTCCACCATGCAGGCCAATGGATTCCTCCTGGCCTGAAAATCTCTGGACTGAGTAATGGTCCCCTGACTCTGACCACCTCGAGCAGCAGCTTGTGAAGGTGCCAGCATCAAACTCCACTCCCAAGCATGGAGGAGGGATGCTGGGGCCATGGGGAGTCCCTCTCCGCCTGCCAGAGCTCCTGCCCTGCACTTAGAGGTCTTCTCCTCCATGCTGACCCCAGGGGTTCAGCTGCTGAGGGCGGGGGGTGATGTCCACCCAGGGGCTTCGCCTCCCCTGGGAGATGAAGGAGGTGGTGGTGGTGGTGAGTGAGCTGCTCCCTTGCCAGCCCGCCTGCCTGCTGCCTGCAGCCCCGCCCTATGCATGAAGGGCATCTCTCCCTCTGCTTGAAGCTGTATGGGACTAGGCACTGATGTGGGGCCAGTCTGCTGCAAGTGGAGTCATGTGTATGCCGTTCACTGCCATCTCTTCTCCAGGATGATGGCGGCATTGCAGCAACTGTCCCCAGGAAGACACCCTCCCTGCACCACCACCGCTTGCTCCCCTTAGGATAAACCAGCCTGTGATGCTTTCAAACCCACTTTCTTGGCCGTGGGTGAGGCAGAAGGGGGCCACTGAAATGAAGCCACAGCCCAACCACCTTGGTAGGACCCAGAATTGGCCCTATTCCCCCTGAGACATAGCCTACCACCACCTCCCTCTCCCCAGCCCTCCTGATCAGCACCCTAGCACACACCCTGCTGCAGTCCTCCTTCACCATCATCTTCATCACCACCCCGACAGCCTCTCCTGCTTCCCATCGCCTTCCCTCTGCCATGGTGAGTGCAAGGAGTGCTGGACAGCTTCC
Source organism: Phoebastria nigripes (assembly GCA_035582835.1). Taxonomy (NCBI): domain Eukaryota; kingdom Metazoa; phylum Chordata; class Aves; order Procellariiformes; family Diomedeidae; genus Phoebastria; species Phoebastria nigripes. Next base: position 931,592 of record JAYKAV010000977.1, on the reverse strand, counting down.
TCCATCCCCACTGCACCTGACGCTCAGAGGATGCTCCTGGAGGCTCGGGGAGTGGCTGGTGAGCAAGCACCCGTGGGCCTGACCACAGGTGCCCAGTGCCACCTCCCGGCTCCCGTTGACCCCTCTCTGCAGCAGGACAGGACACAGTTTTCCATTTACAGCTTTATCCTCGGCAGGAGGGACTGCTGGGGCTGCGCCGTGCTGAGCTACTCCAGATGGTTGTGCAATTCCTCCGCTCACTTCGAATCCCCGGGCTTGGGCTGGACATCAGCTTCCACCGATAGGGACTTGGAGTCCAAACGCATATGGAAAAGTATAAATCCAGCGCTGGCCCAGCGGGCTTGGTTTGCAAAACAAAAGTCTGTTCAGCTGAATGAACGCAGATGACTGCGATCTGCGGCTCTACAGCGACGAAGTGGGAAGGAAAGCGCCGGACCGGGGCTGGACGTGATGGGATACTCCCTGGGGTAATGCAGAGAGCCTGGCCCTGCTTTTTGGCGTGCCAGCCTGGAGCCACAGCAGAGGGATGCTTAAATGCAGTTGTGCCAGGCAGGGCACATGTGGTCGGGCAGTGATGAGAGATGCCACTGTGGTGGGTTGGAGGAAGCAAAAAAAAACGTGCCCTGATGCTGAGGTGGGAGTAACTTGCCCGTTTTGCAGGGATGTTACCCCCAGCCCTGCTCCTGTGGGTTGAAGACTGTCCCTAAGGTGCACAGGAGGGCTGCCCTGGCTCTGAGCGAGCACGGCAGAGCCCAGCCATCCAAGGGGGCTGCGCTCCCGGCTGCGGCAAGCCTTCAAACGGCACTGCGGGTTAATGGGAAAACCAGCAGTCCCTGCTACCTCCCCATGTGTCCCCCCATCCGTGGGACTCCTGCCCAGGCTAGAAAGTGCAGCAGTGCCAGCCCCTTCAAAAGTACAAAGCCAAAGCTGTTCCTGCCATGTCCCTCCAAGGCGGCGGGGATGCAAGAGCCAGGAGAGGGGACCACACCTCTGGCAGCCAGTCCAGCGAAGACAGACCTACATCTCTTAGGACAGACCTCATTATGCTGTGCTCATCATGAGAAACATCAGGGCCGGTCCCTCAGGGGCCAGCTGAGGAGCGAGGGGAAACATGCTGTGTCCAGCTCCATGATTTCTGCTTGACCTTGAAGGAGTTCTTTATCCTCTGCAGCCTCCCAAGTTCCTGCTCCGCACACAGGGACGAGCGCTCCTCCTTCCCCAGCCTTTGTCTGCCTCCATTTAGCCCACACATGGCGAGGCAGGGGCTGTCTGGCTGTACATCAGCCAGCATAATAGAGCCCTGTCCTCGGCGAGGGCCTGCAGGCAGTAACGTAATAAAAGCAATAATAGTAATAATAATAATGGACGATGGGCATTAGGCTGAGTACTGGTTAAGCGGCTACAAAACCAGATGTAATATTATCCCGCAGAGCTGAGGGAGCATCTCCAGACATTCCTGGGAAGGGGACTTGGCCGGGAGGCAGCTCACAGCTCTTCCCACTTGGTTTTCGGCTGCTGCATCCAAGCGAGGGCTCGGCGTGCAAGAAGAGCCGCGGAGAGCGGCTTTTCATAAAGGCTCTGCATGCTCACGCTTAACCGCGAGTCTTTAGCTATCCATCGCCCCTGGCTGTTGTTAGACACATCTTGAAATGAAGCCTGCAGTTCAGAAAGGCAGCTGAGACCTCGCAGCATGGAGGGGCCTGTCGCCCCTCCTGTCTCTCCAACGAGCACTAAAATGGATCCCTTGCGGCCGTTAAATATCCCCTGGCATTTTCCATGAGCAGAGGGATATTAAACTCCATGTCTTAGCCAAATGTCAGTCTAGGTAATTTAATTCTGCCTCCCTAAGTAGTATGAATTGAACTGACCTTCTGCCTAGGCAACTGTATACCCGTGTTCAGAGATGCTGAATTTTGTATAGACACAGGCATGTTTGTCCTCACGCAGTCCCTCCGAGATGCTCTGCACCTTACTCGCCCCAGAGACAGAGCTGGGAGGATCAAACAATCTTCCCAAGGTCACACAAGGGATCGGTGGCAAATTTGGGAATGCACCCATGCCTGCAAGGCCCCGTCCAAGGCTGTTCTTCCTCCTTTTAATGCTGTACATCTTCTGCTATTTTGCCCCGGGCTCACACCAGGAGAAAGGCGTTGAGGCAGGGTGCTGGTGTTGCTCCGTGGCGGCGATATCCCTGCTTACCTGGGGATGCACGTGCCGGCTACCTGGTTCTTGGGCTGAAACACATGTGAGGAAGGTGGGGTTGTGTTCTGGAGGGCCATAAATGTCCCCACTCTGCCGCAGTCATCATGAGGGTGACTGACACACCACCTCACTCCTCCCTGGCACCTTCCTCTGCCTCCAAGCCCTCTCCTCTCCAGCTTCTCCAGCCCCTTTCCCACCTCCTCCTGCGTTGGGCTGGAGCCCTGATGTCTGCAGGGCTTTGCAGAGCCTTGCCCTCCCCATGCTCACCTTTATTAATATCAATACCTTCGCAGAAGACGTAATTATGAAAACAATTTCCAGGAGTGAGACGGGGAGGAAGGCAGCCTGGATCTCCTGCCGATGAGAGATGGGGGCCAGAGGGCTGGAAAACCTCTTCCAGTCATCATTGAAAATGGAAATGCAGAGTGACCCCTCACAGCTGGCTGCTAATAACCAGCACGGCACGACTGCCAGCAAGGCATGGGCTCGGGATAGCAAAAGAAAGTACCCGTCATTTTCCACTCAATTAGAGCCCATCTTCAGAGCGGCTGGGGAAGGGATTTTCTGCTCGATGCTCTAGGGAGGGAGGAAAGAGAGAGGAAGCAAAACCAAAGGAGGTCACTCCTTCCCAGGGGGCTTTTTGTGTTTGCCCAGGCTGGGTGGGTGGTCTGACTCAGCAGCGGGTCTGCTCCCGGCTCAGCCGGCACCAGGAGGGAGAGCTGCTGGCCCCGCACTGCTCTTGCGTTGGCTCCAGGCTGCTCCATCCCCAGCGGGCCATGAGATCAGGGCTTCATGCCTGGGGTTTAACCTCCATGCGGAAGGTGTGATTGTTTTCTCTAGGCTAAGCAGAAAACACAAGGCAGGCTCTGACATCCCCAGCCTTGGGATTTTAGGAGAAGCATCATGCAGTCGCTGGTTGACACCATCTCTCCATTTTAGCAGGATGCATGCACATGTCGCAATGCTCCCACACAGCATTTTTCCAACAAGACAATGCAATGGCTTTGTCCTGAGCTATAGGTTTTCCACGCCTCCATCTAGCAGAGTGAAATCCAGCACAACTTCCAAGATGAGATCTCAGCCCAGCTGATGCTGGTAGAGATCACCAGGGAACCTACCGGGTGCCAGATCCACACCACCAGCACCCACCATGCCGGGACACAGCCCTGGGCTTGCAGCCGCAAAGAGAGCCAGAAGAGACACTGAAATGCAGAAGCTTCTGCAAGGAGAGCAGGCAACCTGGGGCAAAATTGCCTGGCAAAATACACGCTAATGCAGTGCACTTGTTTTAATTGGAAACACCAGGACAGCAGAAGGAGAAGCTCCGTTCAGGGTAGGTGGCTGTTGATCAGTGGCAGCCAAGTTCATCCTGTAATGACTCTGCTAAGCCTGTCGACTGCCTGCTTGAACACTCAATCACCACCACGTCTATACTTCTTATGCACGGTGCCCATACCAAATCCTGAGGAGGAGAATTTCATAGCTGTACAGAACGTGGAGATTTTAAGGTCACTAGATATTGAAATGTTTATGGGAGCGGGCTGGCTCTGGGGTGCAGGACACAGCCCTTCCTATCAGCACCAGCCCAATGTCCCTCCCCCGAGTGCTGTCCCAGAGGGTGTTAGAGCATCTGTCAGGTGGTGCCGGGGGGTCTCACCTCCCACCGCAACCACCGGGACATGACCAGGCACCCTGCACTGCTCTGGGCATGCTTGCAAGAGGAAGCAATATTGCACCCATGCTAACAGCTGGCCCGGGGCAGCGCTGGCCTCCGCTCACCGCTCCTCCGACCCAGGCGGAGTTCAAACTGCTGGGCTGGATCCGGCTTGTGCTGGTGCCGGGATGCCCGGGGCTCGCAGCTGGGTGTGCTTCCCAGGGGGGTTGCCCTTGTGTGCTGGACAGAGGACCAGATGTTTGGGAAGCCAGGCAGGGCATGGGTGGGATGCAGATGTTACAGGACGATGCCCTGAACTCCTGCAGGAGGGAATGCAAGGAACTCAGAAAATGCAGCTTAATTGCTACCCTGGGCCCTGCAGGCTGGAGGTTACCTTCATTTTTAAGGAGTGTATCTTCCACAAACACAACAATTTCCATTTAAAGGCACCCAAGTGACTGAAACTCCACCACTTCCCTGCTAAGCTCCTTGCCTTGTTATCAACGTTTGCAATGCACCGATGAATACAAGCTTCAGATATGGACGTGGCTGCAGGGACATGGCAGGACAGTCCCTGCTCCAAAGTAATTTCCCTGCTCTGTTCAGAGCTGGCACCTTGTTTCTTGTCTGATGTTTTCCAGGATATGGGGTAGAAAGGGAAAATCGGGGATAGCAGTGGAGCTCCTCTTCTTGTACTCTGGCACTTCCAGACGCTCGGGATGGGGACATGCAGCACATCGAAGGCAAAGACTGACTGCTGCCTGCACTTCAGAGATTCTTTTGTTTGTTTTTCCGGTCCAGTAATTGCCACGTGTAACCAGCAAATTGTTTTTCGACATGTTCCTGAACTCTATTCTCTCCCATTTTTCCTGTTCTTTGAGGATGAACAGGCTTGTCATGGCACTGGCTGTAATCCAGCTTTGGCTGGTGGCAAAAGCACTGTGGCCAGCTCCCTGCTTTGCTGTGCTTGGCACTGAATTGCTTGGTCCACACTGGTCTTTCACAGTCAGAGGAGCATCTGCACCACGGGTCCAGACATGGCCAGGCAGCATCCCTGCAGCACAGCTGGTGGCACGGACACCTCGGCCCCCAGGGCCCACTGCTTTCTGTCCCACATTGCACAGCATCCGCTGCCCGGCTGGGGCAGTGATGAGGTGCCAAGGCGGGAACAGGGTTTTTAGGAGCATGTTAGGTAAGGGCTGGTGGAGGATGACTTTGGGCGGGCTTTATCCTGACTAGGGATAGGGGGCAGAGGATARGACATTTTAATTTCTCTTCCAATCCTAATTCCCATGACTCTGCTTCCAGCACAAACACCAAACTTCTCTTTTAGGAGCGCTCATAGGGGCAAGAAGGGCAATGCCATTTGGACCACACCAGTTTCACAGCCCTCTGCCCCAGTACATGACAGCTGCTTCCCCAGCCCCCAAGCATGGAGGAGCTCAGCAGCCACGGGAGACCTGGACCACTGGGGATGGAACCAGGCAGGGCACCAGGCCACCGATGGGACCAGCATGGGGGGTGCCTGTGGGCATCCTGCCTGGATCACCCAAGATGCTCAGGTGCCAGCATCAGTTACAGCAGGGCCATGAGAATCAGCGGGGCACGGGGAGGATGCCAGCGTGGCTCAGACCCCGGCTCCATCACATGCATGGATAGGCAGAGGCTCCACTTGGAGAGCCTGCCCCTTCCCTGGCCTGTCGCTCTGGCGGGCGACGCTGCATGCAGAGCAAGCCAACCCCAACACCGTCTCAGAGAAGCCAGTTGCTGCCGTGGAAGTTACCTATGGCGAACTCGTCAAAGGTGAGAGTGGTGGAGTCTTTGCCCAGAGCATTCGTGACTGTCAGAGTCACCTTGTACTTCACCGTTGAGAAGACCTGGAGGTATCTGACGTGACACCTGTTTTTGGGAAAGACATCCTTCTCGCAGACCATCTCTCTCGTGCCATGTCTGGAAAGCAGAGGCAAGAAGAGCTGTTACCTACGGAGCAGTGCTCGGGGTGGGGATGCACCCGTGCTGCTGGAGGCAGGAGGCAGAAGGAGCAGTGCTGTGCCCCCGCTCTGCCCGCGATCCCCATGCACCAGCCCCTGCCGCAGCCAAAGGGCTGCTTTCCTCCTGCCGGGGCATTTTGCAGGCTCATGTGTGTGATGTTTTATCCTAAGGCTGCACAGAGACTGTGGTGAATGTCCTCACGCTGGCCCCAAGGAAAGGATGAGACCCTGCTGGGGTTGGGGTTGGCTCTGTCCCTCCTGTGAGAGGAATGGGGTCTCCTTTCTGCTGGTGACACAAGCCCCAGAAGATAATGCACAGCACCAGCCTGTATAAGGGCTGTGGCAGGACCCAGGCACAGGGTAGAGGACGATGCCATGCCATGGCCAGTTCTAGATGAGGGACACTGCTGCTGCCTGGCCGCAGCCAGCATACGGCAGAGGGGAGTGTGGCTGTGCCAAATGTGGCAAAAAGCAGCGGGCACAACCTCCACTGTGGACAAGTGGTGCAGAGAGCACGGATTTGCGGGGCATGGAAAGGGGACCTGGGAGCTGGGGACTTTCCTGGTCCCCTCTGGGGAAATTGGAACTTTCCTGGGACAAAGCCCCAGTGCCAAGCATCCAGTTTGGATGTCCCTGGAGCATCCTTCTCCAGGCCCATTTCTGGGACACCAATGCCTTACACTCAGCACAGGTCAGACTCACTGCCCCAAAACTTCCCGGCACTACTTGGGACCTGCTCCAGGCTGCAGGGACAAAAACTCACCCCACTGCACCCTTCCTTCCCGGGCACTTACATGACGGAGATGTTGAAGGAATTGGGGATGTAGGTGGGAGTGGGCAGGTGCCAGCTGCAGTAGAAACCCTTTGGGTAGTTGTTGGACCGGCACATCAGCACTGGCTCCTTTGGGGGGGCTGCCAGGGAAAGAGAAAGAGCAATTACCCATTGAAGTGGGGTTATCACCAGGTCCTGAACAAGGGGATGCCCCTCCACTCTCAACTGGTGCCAGCTCGGGAGGGGACACAGTTTGCAAGGGGAGCTCCGTCTGTGTTTATCAGCTGCTTGAAGCATCTAGGGGGCCTTCGTCCTATGTCTGCTACTGAGGTCCCCCATGAGACCTTGCTTTGGACTGGGCTGTGCACAGCAGCTCACCTTCTCCCCTTGCAGCTCACTGGCTCTAATGGGAGATGGAGTGGCAGACGAGGTTGGCAGGTACCAGGGTAAATTGTCTTCAAGGCTGCGACAGAGACATCGCTGATGAGGAGGAGGTGCTGCTCTCTTGACCCCATTAAGCTACAGTGCTCATGGCTTTCTCTGCCACGTCCCTGGGGTGTGATAAACTTGTTGAGGGATGATCCTCCAAAAGACCAGAGGTCCTCAAAAGGAGGAAGAAGGACCRCTTATGGCAAGATGAGGAGGAACAACCTGAAACCAGCAGAGAAAATTCAGCTCTGCAGGAGGACTAGCAGTGTTAACGCTTTCAGCAGTGAGGCAGAGCATCCCATCCCAGGGCCCTGCCTCCCAAGAGACACGGAGGCAACTGGAGATAGGATGAGAGCATGCGGTGGGGAGCAGCCTGCCTCTGGCCTCATCAGCCGTTCCTGGAGGTTAGAGGCAGAACAGGATTTTAAACCCAACCAAGTGTTCACACTGCACTCTGCTTTCCTGGACACACGTGCAGTCTGTGCTCTTTGCAGGAGCACAGCCAGAGCTGCARGAAGACTCTGCAAAATGCCGAGGGCCGGTGCGTGCGGGAGGATGAGATGTGGTACCTTTCAGCTGATGAATTTTGCCCTTGTAGGTTGGTAAAAATCTTATCTGAACTGACAACAAAGTCAACTCCTCTCAGTACCTGGACACTTGGATTGCTAAGAGCAGAGTTTGGCTCTAACTGCAGCACCTTGGCCCAGTACCTTGCCATAAAATACACTCCCTGGGCTGGATGTGGACCAGGGTACCTTCAGAAAGGCTGTCAGAACCTGTAGCGGTCCCTCTTTCCCTTCCTTTGTTAGCCCTTGTTCCCATGCATCCACCCGGGATGTCCCAGGACATGCTCTTCTCTCCAACCAGGGGTTTTGAAACCTAGCAGACCTGGCAGCCTCAGCGCAAACATCACTGCTCACTATCCCACTGCGGTCCCAGCAGCGCTCCCCACCACACAGCTAACCAGCCTCCTCCCTGCCRCTGAGGCAGATACCTTGCCCATGGCCATTACCGAAAATGAGATGCAAACCAAGATGCAGTGATGCAAGAGTTCAGGGAGCACCTCAGGCTGGGAAACTCCTTCCCCCGAGGGCTGGAAGGGCAAATCACAAGTCCCACAGCACCGTGCATGCACCATGTCTTGTTCTGGAGCAGCCCATACTGATGTTGGCGCAGGGAAGCCATGCACCAACCTAACACCCCTTTGCATGCCATGCCAGAGAAATAAAAGATGCAGCGAGTTGGCTAAGGGTGCCCTTGCTGCACCGGTGAGCCAGCAGCACCAGGAGGATGCCAAAGCCTCAAGTCATCAACACAAAATTGGACATCCCTGCAGCCATGTCTGTGCAAATCCCTCACGTCGTGCACAGCCCTGCAGAGCTGCTGGTCTCCTGGAGGTCTCCTCGGCCCTGCAGCCCAGGCCTCACTGGCATAACATGCTCAGGGATGCGTCTAGCACCACAGCAGGACCCTGATGGGAAAAAGCAGCCCGACCGTGCCCTCTGGAGAGGGCCAACCCAGCCGGTTTGCCGTGCGCATGGACTGCCAGGGTGGGCTGCCGGGATCCTAGCTTGGCATTGCACAGCAGAGCCCATGGTCAGAAAATAATGATGGGTTTTGCTAGAAAAGCTTTCTAGGGGGAGCTCCAGCTGCAGCACCCTACTGCAATCTACAGAGGGGAAACTGAGGCACAGGGCTTGCATGCACGCCGGCGTCCCTGGGGCAGGGCTGGAGAGGGAGCAAGCAGATGACAAGAGACCCAAGGGCAGCAGAGTCAGGGAGCAAGGAGAGGGAGAGGGAGAGGAGGGGGCCAGCAGGGAGGGGAGGCTGTGCCGGTCCGCGACGTGTGTTCCTCCTAATGGCTATTTCAGCCTTCAGCCGGCAGACAAAGGCCAGAGCCTGGTTAATGAGCCTCCCAGCTAAATTATTCAAGCAGACCCTCTGCAGCAAAACAGAATGGCTAATCGCAAGGCCAGAGACAAGGGCCTGATCCCTGCTACAGCTCCATCCTCCTCCTCCTCGCCGGCTCCTGAATCCCTTCCCTGCCCCACAGCTGCCGCGGGGTGAGGCGGGAGCAAAGGCAGGGCAGCACCACCCTTTGCAGGGGGCAATGGGGGGGGGGTGTGTGTGTGTTGGGGGCTCCCAGGAGGTGTTCTGGAGGGGTTGAAGGGGTGCAGGGGATTTAGGGACAGCCTTTGGGGTCCGAGCGACCGCGTGGTGGCAGTGTGGGCTAACAGCACCTGCCTGGCACCCGGCAAACCGGGCTGGGGGCTGGAAGTATTGCATGGCAGGGAGGATGCTAGGGATGCTACCAAGGGCCTCTTGCCCACTTGCTGCTTGTGCTCAGCTGTCCTGCACGACACCAGGAGCCAGCCGGGAAGCCGGGTAGAGGCAGCTGAGGCATCGGCGAGCATCCCTGAAGTCCTGTACAGTCCCCACCCAACGAGGAGGCTCTGCCCTACCCCCACGGCCCCAGATGCTGCACTGCTACTGAGTCACAATTAGTCCATCTGAGGATAACTCATCTCTGTTGTCTCCATTATTACGCCGGATCCGGCTCTTGGTGATCTGTGCTAATTCCCCCACTGAGGAGGCTGCGGTGGGCTTCTGCCTCCAGGTTTGCTTTGCTGGGAGAATGGGGGCTGCCCAAACTGCCTCCTGCTTCCATCCCCACTCTGCAGCGCCTTTGAAGATACCCCATTTTCACATCCTTGAATGCCTTGAAGATCCTATTCTCTGCTCCAAGATTGGGGCCCCAAATGCATCCTCTAGCCTCTGCGCCCACGGCATCCTCCACCTTTCATCCTCTGGTGCCTTTTAGCAAGGCAGAGGTGGAAGGAGAGCCTGGGGAAGGGGGACAAAATGACCCTCATATCTCTGCCACCCTGGTGCCTGTGCAGCATCCTCAGCCCGTTGCAGCTGAAGGGATGCTGCTGTATGAAGCATGTCTCGCCCCAGCCATCACCCTCTCTTTCTGGGCAGGGACGAGCTGTCTCACGGGGACACTCCTGCCACCTCCATCTCTCCAAAGAGCCATCAGTCCCAGAGCCACAGGCATTTTGGGAGGGGGTTGTCATGCAACTGCCCCACTTTCCACCTTGATGGGCAGAAAGTCCACCCCATGGGAGGGCGCAGGGCCAGTGCGATGTGCCACTCAGGGCTGTGACCCTGACACCATGCGGGTGATCGTGACCATGACCCCCAGGCACCACGAAGGAGAGGGCTGCAAGCCCCTTCTCAGCTGCCAGGGTGCATCGGGAGGGCTGTCTTTGCTCACCCTGCCATGGTGTCTTCTCCAAGCTGGTGGCAGGATCTCCATCTCCCTATGGGAGATGGTGGCTTGCAACCCTGTTCCTCTCCCCTCCTCTCCCAGGAAAGGTGCTCGCCGGCACAGCTCATCCTGCCCATCAAAGACTCTTAAAGACAGCAAATAAAATTGCAGGCTCCAATCGATCCGGCGCTCCATAATGCTGTCTTTGGAGGTGGGCCAGCCTGTCGGGCGATCGAGAGAGCAAGAAAGGCAGCAGAGGAAAACAAAGCCATCAAGGGAGCATTAAAGGCTTTTTCTGCCCTGAGGCTTCGGGCAGTGCCTCTGGGTGCAGGGTGTCCCGCTCCARCCTCCTCCATTCTCCCCTGGCTGATGTCCAGCTCTCAGCCCCTGCCCGACGCTGAAAACAGCCCAAGCAACACATTGCCCCTGCGCGGGCACTTCTCCCTGGGCTCCTGCACGCAGCCTCCCTAATCCTGGCAAATATTTACTTCCCAGCCACCTCATGGAGCTGCTGAACTCTGTAAAGGCAGAGCTCCTTTCCTTTCGCTGCAAACAGCGCCTGCCCTCTCTAATCTGTCTATTAACCTCTCGCATGGCAGGAAGCCACTTCTCCCACGTGCTCTGCTGATGTCCTCTCTGCAAACCCATCGTGTTTAATGCCCAGCCGTGGCAGCTTCCCAGCGGCTTGGGCTGCAACCACCCTTGCTGCAAAAGCTTGGGGCAAGGGGATGAAAGGCTGCACCAGAGCTGGGCACATCCCACCTGGGCACACTGCTTGCAAGCCATGCGATGCTCCAGCAAAATTCAGAGCTGCGACAGGCAGTGAAAGCTGGTGCCAGGGTCATCGTCTCTGCAGACCCCACAGAAGACCGGTGGCAGGGATGGGGTTGGCTTTCCCACCACACGGTGCCCCAGGCTTTGTATCCATTTGACCGCTGTCTCTCCGGCTTGTTGGAAACAGCTGTCGCTTGACCAGCTCCAGCATCTCTGCTCAGCTGGGGAGCATGTAACAAATGGYCCTTGAGGATGAAACAGCTCTGGATGCATCAGCACAGGCACAGATTTTTGTCTCCCTCCCCATCTCTAAAGTCCAGTCGTCCTTGTACCCTGAGTCCCACTGAGCAGGGGAAAAGTGTGACCAATCCGTTTTAGAAACCACTAAAAATGATCTACAATAGCTTTTCCTAGCCTTGCTAGGTCATGAGATAATGGACATTAAAATAGTGGCATTTTTATATATAGAAAAGTTATTTTAGGTCATTTTTAGAGGTTCCTGAAATGGATCAGTTATAATTTTCCTCTTCTGCTGAGGGTTGAATGTACTAAAGATGCCTTACTCCACAGGTGGAGTGATACAAAAAATAGTACCAATAAAAGTTTTAAGAGGCCTCTCAAACAATTCTGTAGGAGGTATTTCTTCTGGTGCACTCGGGGCACATTCAGGCGCTGGGCTGCTGGGGGATACCGATCCTACAGTGTGCTTGTGGGGTCACCTGCATAACTCATCATCCTGGTCTCAGGCCAGCAAAGCCTCCAGGGTCCGTGACAGCAGTGTGTGCTTGTCCTAGAGCTACAGCCGTGACACAGCCTGCCTGCATGTGGGCAGGACCCCCGTGCCACCCCACGCTGGGAGACAAGCCCAGCAYTGATGCTGTTCTGCCGCCAGACTCCCGCTGTTAGCATCCCTGCCTCTCCTCAGTGCCCATGACAGGATCTCTGCCCCATCTCTTGCCTGTGCCTRACATGCCCTCCACATCCTCACCCACTGACTTTTTTTGCACACAGACATGACCTTGCAGGTGGTGGGTTTGTGCCGATAAGTAAAAAGGCACCCAAGTGTCCGAAAGCAAAGTTGCAGAGTCTGGAGGGCACAACAGGGACCCACCCGGGCATGAGATGCCAGCCCTGAGCATGCAGGCACACGTGCACAAGAGCAGCACACCCCACACAGCTGTGCACGCACCTACGCAGATGCTTTTGTTATGCATATGCTGGCTGCAAGCACGATGTATTATTTATTTAACGTCGCTTTTCTAAAATTGTCTGTGTACAGCAGGCTGGTAGGAAACAACAAAGAAAACAATGATGAATAAATCATATTTCTACTGCCCAGTGGATCAGGGGAGCATCCGCCTGCCTGTGTTGGAGTGCAGCATGGCTGTGGCTGGGGATGGTCCCTTCCACTGCCCCAAATGTTGGGATGTGGCTGTGTTTTGTTGCTGGAGAAAGGGAGGGAGGTGAAGCTCCAATTTTGCTCTGTTACCCCGTGTCCTTGGATAAGAGTGAGGATGAAGAGGGGTGCGGAGGACCGCGGTGGGGCAATACGGAGGCAGGCGACTCTCCCCTGCATCGTGCTTCTGCACTCTGGGAACATCATGTTCATAACCACCACTTCTTCAAGAAGGATTAAGSAAGTTTTTTTTAAAATTAATGCAGCAAAATTCATGTGAGAGAGAACTGGAGAGCCCAGGGGCGCAGGGGCAGAGAGTGAGACGGGCTCGTCCCTCACTGACCTCCTGGGTGACCTGGGCAAGTGATGGAGACAGGGTTTAGATCTCTCCCAGCCAGTCTAAGCCACCCCAACCTTAGCAAGGGACATTTTCAGGGGGACATTCCTTCCCCTTGAAATTAGACACCGAAGACATATCCCTCTGGAGTGTGAGCCATCCCAGCTGAACACCAGAGTTGCCCAGATTCAGCCAGCACCTAGCCCAGCCTTGACATCCTCACACTGCAGCATCTGCCTGGGAGCTCCTGAAACTGGCCAGGGACACCTGCAGCTGTAACCAAAGTCCCCCGGTCCCGCTGCCATCTAGGAGCCACTTCCCCAGCCTCAAAGAGCAAGAATTTATTCCCCAGAAGGTGCCAGAGAAAAAGGTGGACTCAGCAAAAGATAAATTCCTAAAAGGCCCTGTTTTACACTGATTGGGGCTCATAAACCAAGCTATGGATTTTCTCATTTCCCTTGTAGAAAATTCAGCATGCGCGTCAAGAGGCAGCGCTGTAAATTTTTGGGTGAGGCATTACTCATAGAGAAGAGAGAGCTCAGAGCCTCTCTTTAAGCCCAAATCGCAGGGCAAGCTCCTAGCCCTAAAAGCTGCCTCGCAGCAGGACAGCGTGATAACAGGAGTTATAACCAGCTCACTGGAGTTTGGTTCATCCTGCACCACTCGAGGCCATGCTATTTGCAGCACAGCAGAGGTGCTCTTCAAACCTGACAGCTCTCAAGCCTTCAAAAAATTATCAAGCAAGCCTGGTTAAGCAGCAAGAGGAAACAGCAAGAGGAGAGGGGTTCCGGCAACCATGGCATGAGGTGAGGTGGCTGGCTGGCACAGCAGCCCTCTCTGGAGATGCTACCCAAGGTGTGGGATGCTGTGGCATGGTGATTTAGGCAGGTGAAACCATCAGGCATCCCGCACCCATGACAGACCCCCCTTGCTCCCAGCTGCAGAGCCAACTCCCTCCAGCAATGCTGGTGCTGGGCAGCATTGCTGTCCCAGGGCAATGCCCACGCATTGGAGGCAATGCCCGATCTCCTTGGAGATCCTGCCCGACACACCCACTCCCCAAACCCAACTGTGCTTCTGCAGGTGACCTTGTCCCCATGCGCTGGGATGCTGGGCTGGATGCCTTAGGGACTGATGCGCAGCGGGGATGCTGGGTGCCTCCAGCCTTCGCTTGGGACCACACCACAACAGAATGTCCCTCCTAACCCTCCTGTCCTCCATCGGAAACCAAAGAGCAGCTTTGCTCTGAAACAGTATTAAATATTGAACAAAAGAAAGCAAATCTGTTATCTGGGATAATTGGGAGTAAATAAAACATTTAACCAAACCAAATGCAGCTGTTTCTACTTGGAGCCGGCACAACAGCAGGGAAGCCAGCTCAGCTACTCTGCATCCTCGTTACGGCAGCTGATTATTGTTTTGTGTATAACGGTAGCACCGCCAGGCCTTGAGCGAGGCCAGGGCCCACGGTGCTCGGTGCGGCACACCCAGGAGGGGTACACCAGCAAGGCAGGACACAACAGCATGGTGAGCATGTCGGGCACGGGAAGCCCTTTGCAGCGCTGGGGTTTGCTCTCCAGCCTGGGGAGTTCACGGCGAGGCCGGCTTTCCTCCCCCAACACCTCTGTGAGGGGATTTGCGTGTAACATAAACCATTTCAGAGCCAGGTCACTGGTTCGCACATAGCCCCGGGCAGTAATGACCAAACCTTGTTACCGGCTGCTCTGGGATTGAGCGTGCCCGGGCCTCCATCCAGCTCCTGGAGACCTGAAGAGCAGTGTGGAGTGAGGGACTGTGCAGCTCCCAGGGGAAGGTGCTGGCAAATGGAGCCAAAGGAGTCTCTGGGGATGGAGAGTGTGTCCCTGCCCGTGGCTCAGGGCTGGAGCATCCCGGGGCACCAGGCTGCTGTGCCCAGCTGGCAGGGAAGGGGCTGCAGCCCCCACACAGAAAGCAGGAGGCTGATGTGCTCTTTGCTTTCTCAGCGCAGCCATGGGGCTTTCCACCACTGGGGTTTGGGGAGGAGAGCTTGATGCCCCCGCAGCTCCCACCCAAGTGCTGAGCCTAACCCCTCTAAAATGGCCGGGAAGGATGTGGGGGACGAATTGCATGGGGTTTTCCAGTCCCTGCCAAAATAGTTTCTGCTTCCAGGGGACTCTTCTCCTTGACATGGGGCTGGATGCACCATGCCAAGGCAATACAGGGGGAAAATGCTTCCTAGCATCCACACGGGTCCCCCAGCGGCTGCTCCTCACCCCAAGGAGCTTGTGGTCGGTGCACGTGGGAGCACATCACAGCCCTGATCTCCAGAGAGAAGTAGCTGCCTCCCTTGGTACCCCTCGACAAAAGGCTTGATCAGAGCAGCCCCAAACTGCTCTGAAGTGTGGTTTTCTGCCATGTCTGGTCTCAGCCCACACCAGCTGTGAGCAACATGCTGCCCTGGAGCCCAAATCTGTGCAGAGTCCTGGAAATCTCCTCCAGGAGCTCAGCTGGAAAAGCCACCCGCCAGAGAGAGGGAACAATCCTGTCTGCTGTGTGGGAGGGCAGTGCCCTCCCTGGCTCAGCTGTGCAGGCGGCATGTGGGGTGCCCCCGAGGGCTCCCTGGCAGGTACTGGGGAGCCCGAGGGTCTGTGCCATGGCAGCCCCCCGCCTCCACGCCTGCGGAGCTTGCAAAGGGGACCCAGCATCCCTTTCTCCTTCTTTTCCCAGCTCCAGGCACAAAACCCCTGCATGATCTACCCCCATGCAATGCCCCTGCCCCCTCCATCACCTTATTTAAAGGCTGCAAGAAAGCAATTCATTCTCCCAGCCTCTCCAGATGGAGAAGATAGGGAAATACCAGGTGCAATCAGACACAACTGGGACCATCAGCAGCCATGTATCCTCGGCAAAGCTGTCCCACCAGAACTCCTGGAAATTGTATATTTATCCAGGAGGAGCCTCTGGAGGGAAGCTACAAGCACTTTGTCATGTACTGAGCAACAAGCTAGCCACGAATATTACCAGCTATCACTCCCAGCAGGGGAGCACGGGCTGCCTCTCAAAGCCAGCAGCTCTCCAAAAATGCCTCTTCTCTCTTCACCCCTCTCGAGATGCAGCCTGGGTATGTCCCCTTCTCTGCTCTGCTCTTCCCCAGGCTGCCCTCTGTGCTACCCCAGTGAGGCGGGTACCTGCTGGCAGAGGGGTCTCTCACCCCACGGGGAATGGAGAGGAGATTTCTGACTCTCTGGAGGAGAGGAAGGGGTATTTTGGGGCTTCTCTTCTCCTGCCTGGGCAGGAGGAGTTAGTAACCAGACATACCCCCCATCCACTTTCTTCTTGCACCAGCACTGCCTTTTGTAGGAAAAGCTCCTTTCCTTCAGCATTTACGGAAAACCACCCTCTCCTCTTTTCTCCCATGTTTTGCTAGAGGAAACGCTGCAGGCTGTGCCCCCATCCCCTTACAAGGCAGACCCCACAGCGCCCTCCAGCCTACACCGGCTGCTCCACCTTGGATTCAGTTGGCACAGGGGACCTGAAAGTGAGCATCTGTGTGCAGGTACCCCCTTGTGCACCAGGTGCCTGCACAGGCAGCGGAGCCACTTGCTCATCCTCGAGTTGACCCTGTGTTTGGCCACCCAGATTGCATATGAGTTTGCTCAGGCAGACTCAGCATCCCCCAGCCACTAACTCACATCCTCGGGACTGCCCTTCTGCCCTGCACCACTGCTCTCCTGGTGAGATGCTACGCTGCTCCGTGGGGCTGATCTGCAGCCTGTGCCTGTCCCTCAGCCCCAGGGACCATGAAGCCATTCATGGGCAAGAGCCCTGGCCCCCGCAATGCTGGTGGCTTCACCCAGCTTCGTGTCATTGGCGCAGTCCTGCTGGGAAACCAACTGCAGGCACCTTGTGAAAACAGCTGGGCTGGAGCCAGAGGTCCCCCAAGAGATGCCAGAGTTGGCTGTAGAGAGCTGATACAGGACCAGAAGGAGCCTCATATGGCTTCTTTCCGTGCTGTTCCCACCCTGAATCTGTGCGAGTCCCTGCAGCAGCAGCCAGCCTCCTTGGCATATCTAGTGAAGCCACCTGGACCATCCCCCATGTCCTTCTGCATAATATACCCTGGAAAATCACAGCACCAGACTCCGGTGGGGTTGGGGCCGAGACAGACACCCCAGGGGGTGGCTCTGGTTGGTGGTGCTGTTCAGGCTGCTCAGGGATCCTGCTAGCCCATTAATGACATACATCAGGGAAGATGCTTCATTCGTCCCAGAAAATGAGATCTCCACACCAGTCCTTTGCTGCCCACTCTCTGACTTTGAGAAAATACCAGTCAGGCATGTCACTAACAGCAGGAGGGTCCCCAGCTCAAGTCTGAATTCTCCCCTGTGCTGCTGGTACCATGCGGTGGAGGCAGGAAGGAGGAGGGACCCCAACTTCAGACCGTCAGTCTCTGCAGCTCACCCAATAGGGCATCCTTCAAGGGGATGAAATCCAGAGGAGTGTGGCATTTCTGGAAGAGATGGGCTGAGATACCACTGCTTGACACCACTGCTCTCTTTACGAATCTTTTATTTATCCTTAGGCCTGAATCAGGCCCTAGCCTCATTCTTATCTTACGGCAATGAGATCCTTGGGATGATGTTAAGTCACACAACCCAAGACTTCATTGCATTTGGAAGTAATAGCTGCATCCTTAACTCAGCCGACTTCAAGTGAGGTCCCATTATTCAGCCCATCTGTAAAGAAATGGAGCTAAAAAAACGCTCTTTGCTTTATGAAAATGRCGCTCATCTTCCTCAAATCCTGGCTCGACGCTTAAATCCCCAAAAGTGGCAGTGAGGGGGGCCAATCCCAAACGCTTAAATCCCAAAAAGTGGCAAAGAGGCATCCCAGCACCAAACCCCATGGGATGCTCCTGGTGTGCACGGCCAGGGCAGCTCGAACAGTTCGAGGGGCTCAGGGAGCCCCTTCCCACCCGTGTGAGAGTCCACAATTTGCAAAATGAAGTGTGAAGCACAAACCGACTTGATTACTCACAGCGACTGTTTTCACTCGCTCTAATCATTACCTGTAAAATCTTTCCAAGGTTGTTTTCATTTTCTTCTCTCTCTGCTTCCCCCAGCTCTGCTCTGCAGTGAACACCTCACTAAATTCCCTTAATCTCCCCTTTAGGTCATACACTATCTTCTAATCCTTTAATCAATTTTCCTCTGGACTCCCTGTAATTTATCGATGGCCTTTTAATAACAAAACCCCCAGAAGCAAACGCACTTTTCCTGAGTGCATCGGCACCAGATCAGTGGTGAGAGCAGCATCATTGCTGGCCTTGCCCCAGCAGCGATAACCTGGATGCTCAGCACAGCCTGTCCCTCCTCATGGAGGCCAGCGGCTTCTCACGCATCCTCTGATTTGCCTCCAACAAAGAACAAATAACAAGCAGTTATTGTTATAAAAAATATAGTTATAAATATTTTAATTATTTCCTGAGGGCTGGCAGGAACCCCCAGCACAGAGCTTCCCCAGGGCGGGCAACCCTCCTGCAAATGCCAAGCACCAGAGGTGAGGACTGGGCTGTCACCCGGAGGTCCCCAAATCCCTCTTGGGCAGGGTGAGGGGGGCAAGATGCCAGGACGGGCACTGGGCACAGGTGATCGGGGCACTGCTGCTTTTTTTGGGGTGGCACCGCACTGTGCGCACAGCAGCACTGCCCAGCGCAGCAGGGGACCCTCAAGAGACCTGGGGCAGAGGGGACAGGAGGGCACGGTGCTCAGACACCTGGCTGGGACTGATTCCTGGCTGGTTTGTGGTCTCTGCAAGAGGCTCAGCACAGGATCAAGGAGTTTGGCAGAGAAGCCCAGGGCTGCTCTTTTGTTCCCCTGCCTTTCTCACCCCCTCCAAGGTCAAACAGTCCTGGACTTACAATAAACTGTCATAGGGATTTCAGGAGGTATTTGGTAGGATTTCAGCAGACCTGAAGCGTTACTTCACTGGGACGGGGAGGAAATACCCTAGAGCTTTGGAGGGAAATATTATTAGAGTCACTGAAGGATTTTGCTGTGCTTTCTGAAGCGTTGCACAGAAAATTGCAGGAGAAGGGCAAGCCCCATGGTCTGGACCTTGCCATCAGCAGAAGGATGCTGTGGTGTCCTGGCTCACATGAGCCCACTGCCCTGTCATGGACCGGGAGCACACTGCTGCTGCGTACACTCCAAATGCCTCCTGCAACAGGGACAACTCTACCCTCGATGCATGCAGACAGCTCAGCATCCTTCTGAGATGAGGTGAGCAGTGGGGACAGGTCTGAGAGCAGGGGCTCGGCTGCAGATGAGAGCTGCAAGGATGTGCTGGGGAAAAACAGACAGGGCAGGGCAGTCTGGTTTTATCTGAATACCTTGCTATTCTCTCCTGGAGCAGAGAAAGCAGTGCTGGCTGGGTTAATGTCAATGCAGCTAGGTCTGTCCTATGGCACACGTGCCACCAGCAGCATGGGAAGGAATGCAGCATGCCTGGAGTAAGTGGAGAAGTGCTGTGATGCTGCCAAAGTTTCTGACCTTTCCAGCAGTGACATGGGGTTGAACCTGCCCAGGATCCAGTATGGGAAGATTTGGGGTTTGTCTGCAACAGGGAGATGCTGGAGGCACAGCTTGGTACCTGCCCCGCACCCAGAAAGTTGTTCACGGGCATTTTTGGAGAGCAGTTCCCGTAGTAGCACCCACGGCGTTATGGCAGAGCAGCTCAGCCACGGCCTGGTATAATGGAACGTAAATGACTTTTGAGGTCATAGCTCACACACACATCTTGGTGGCTGTCTCTCCTGCTTTCTGCACTAATATGGGCTGGAAAGGCAAGAACCGGGCAAGGACCCGGAGGGCAGATGCATGGTCTTTGTTTCTCCTCCCCATCCCGATGCTTTACTTGGACCCTTGGGGAAGTTTGTAGCTCAAACGCAGCCCTCGCTGTGAGCCAAATGGGTTGCAAATGTGTTGGCATGTGTTGTGTCATCTGCAGCAGTTAACAGGATCCATTTTCCAAGGAAGGGGAAAAGAAAGGAAGAAGAGGAGGGGAATGCTTAAATCTGCAAAACAAACGTCCATCACCCCTTCCGAAGCACTAAACCCGTGGTAATAGAATATATATGAAAGGTTGGTCTAGAGCAATAATCTGCAAGGGCTTCTCACAACAATGCAGCTGGATTCAGAAGTCAAACCAAAATCCTTAGCACTTAATACCTTCAAAGCCTGTACAAAGAATGGATGCAATGCTGGCCCTGGTGGGGTTATCGGGATATTTGCCTCTGATTTCACCAGCAGCCCCATTAATTCCTGCTGCCCCAGGAGAGGGCAAGGGACCTCTCTACCCGGTGACACCTACACCATGCCCCAGCTCTGAGACGTTGCAGGAGTTGCCTTCCCCCATGGTATTTGCTGCAAAGCTTGGGAGAAGTGATAAATGGGAGAAAAGCACCCTGTGCCACCTTACAGCCAAGGAAATGGAGGTACAGAGCAGCCAAGGGATGGCCACTGAGGATGAAGAGGCTGACTGAGGATGGCTGCTAAATCCCTCGGCCCTATGTACATCTCCCCATGCGTCCTGGTGAACCTGGGTGCTCAGTCCACCTCTGCCTGCAAGTGAGCATCGCCGGGTTCAGCACCTATGGGTGGCTGAGCTGCCCAAGCCCCCAGCCCCTGTTCCAGCCCCAGGCAGGGCTGGGAGGGCCCTCCTCGCCCACCCGGCTTCCCCRCAGCCCAAGCAGATGTTCTGGGTCCTGTATCCTGGGATGGATCCCGGCTTGATTTATTACTGGACGTGACTTCTGGAGTTTGTCAAAGGCACCCACTCCCCCTCCCCTGACTTTCCCCACACCCTTCGCATTTTGTTTTACGTTCACTTTGTGGTCTCCCCAYCATAGCTTGCAATAAACAGAAACTCATTTCCAGTATAAACAACTGCACACTGCCCCAGTGAGCCATATGACCCTGCCTTTCCTGCTCCCCACCCCTGCCTGCTTTGGGCTCTGGGAAAATGGTCTCTTCCTTCTGCTTTTTTTCACCCCCACCCTCCTGGCCCTTTGCATTTTTTTTTCGCTGAGATTTATAACGTGCCAGCCAGAGTCGGAGTGGTCTATCCCACTCCACGTCACGTACACGCTATTAAAAGTAACTCTACCAATAGATCTYGGTAAGGAAAGCCACCCGAAATCCCAAAGAGCTGGAGATGGAAGGAAGGCTCTGCCTGAGCTGGGGGTTTATACCCAAGATGGGGATGTTGGTCCCAGCAAGGCCAAAAGCCTCCCRAGATGCAGGATGCTTCTCAAGGCATGAAACAGGGCAGGATTTAGAAAACTCGAGTCACAGGCTCAGCTCTTGTGCACCCATGCGTAGGGGCAAGGCTGTGCCCAGTGCTGGAGTGGCTGCTGGGCGGCTATTGGGATAACGAGGCTGTTAGAGACCCTGCACTGCTTGTAATCCAGAGGCGTTAGTGCCGATGGTGTTATACAGGCGCGATGCTAATGGTATTGCTATGGGGGTTGTGCCTGGGCAATCACCAKGACCTGCCTGCAGCTGCCTGTGGCTGCAGAGCCCTTTCCCCATGTGGCTTTAACGAAATGCCCCCACGTTGACCACTTGGGACCTGAACCTGTTTCTGCTCAAACATCCACAAGCTCGTGCTTGTTCAACCCAGTGATCCCCTCCGGGGTGCCYTTCCCCCAGTGATGGAGGCCTGTGGGGCAGATCCTGCCCTCCCCAAGCCCTGAGTTGGGAGGGACGCCAGTGGGATCAGARGACAGCCCGATGGGAGCCAAGCCCAGGGAGAGAGGCTTTGCAGGAAGGCCATGGAGAGCTGGGTGGATTCACCTCTCCGAAGCGCTGGGCTGATGCTCTTATGGTTGCCTTTASCTAGCTTTAACCACCTGGAAAGGAGCTGGCTGGGCCAAGCAGTCTGTCTCCGCTCTTGCTGTGCTTGACAGGGACAGAGAGGCACCTGGGGAAGGCAAATCGAGTCTTTCGTCTACATGGGGTACACAACCGTCTGCAGCGTTTTCATGGCTGTACAGGGAGGGTAGCCAATGCACTTATGCTAGAAAGCCCCTTAACTTTGCAAACACGATGCCCATCAAATGCCTTTGTCGCCCAGGGTGGGCACAATGTGCAAAGCCAGGCTGGCTGTGGCTCAGTGGTGTGGATGGTGTGCTCAACCCCACCGTCCTGACCCTCCATCTGCCAGCATCAACCCAAGCAGATGAAGCCAAAGCTGCGCAGATTCAACCAAGAAAAATGGTCAACTTTTTGACACACAGGTAATTAAACCCTGGAAGAGCTCGCCAAAGGCTCCAGTGGATTCTCTGCCACTGGAAGTCTTTAAATCAGGGCTGAATGCTTTCCTGGCAGCTCTGCTGCCCTTCAAAGAGGGATTCATTCAGGGCAGTGCCCTGGCAGGGGCCATGCAGCAGGGCAGGTGGCGGCAGCGGTTCCCCACATCTCCCTCACATCCCACATCAGAGGGATGTTGCAGGGGATGCACACACCTGCCTATGCCCGTGGTACGAGGACATTGGGGTCAGTCACCTCACAGTGCTCGGGGGCAAGGCTGCTTGTTCGGCTCCTTGGTTACAGTTTTACTCTCTATTACCCTCTCTCTGGGACAAGCCAGTCCAGGACCACCAGTGGTTAGGAGTTAGTCATTTAATTTGAGGCAAGTAGCTGGTCAAAGCAGCCGATGGTTTCATTTTTGCTGGGAGATTAAAACAAACGAGGAAATGAGGTGGGTTAGTGGAAATCCGAACCCAAGTGGTTTGGCTGGAGAGTATCTCAGCATTGCAAACTGGCCTTTAAGAGAGTTGGAAATATCTTTATCCCCACTGCAGATCCTGTCTGACCCCAGGCTCATGGTACCACCAGCTGGGACTGACAGCAGGGCTTGTGCGGCCCCAGATAGTTGGATTTTGGCTGCTTGCGCAGCATCTCTGTTAGTTTTGCCGCATTTGGGGTTTTCCATGTTGAAATGAGCACCTTGAGGGGGGTGCAGAGCACAGGGGCACTGCTGGGGGGCTGCGAAGCACCAGCAGCACTGCACTGGGAGCTCCATACCTGCAAGAAGGTTGCTCTGATTTGGAAAAAAAACTCACGCACATCATTTACAGGGACATTAAACCTGAATGACTACAGAGCTTGAGTGCAAGCGGAGATTAAGGTACCATAGTGCAGAAACCCCGCACAAAGCGCCGGGGAGCTCCGGCCACAGCTCCCGGTGTTTGCCCACTCCCAGTAGCGGCAAAATTTGCAGCTATATCAAGCAGGTGGGTTTGCCCACCTTCTCTGGTCCTCAGGGAGCAACTGATGCTGATCAGGTCTGTAATACTYCTGAGACAACCCAGTGGGCAGGATCCGGGCTGAATCGCTATCTCCATTCACCCACTGTAATGCATGAATGTGCTGGGTTGAGCCTTGCATATGACACATGCTGCTCGATGCAAGTACCAGGCTGCTGGCCGGCCCCAGGGAAGCCGTGTCCTCGATGAGGGAGCTGGTCCAGGTGGTTTAAATTCCCTTGAGCAGGAAGGGACACAGTGACAGAGGTCTGGTAATGCAAAGCCACGTTGGTACATCCCATGCTGTCTGTGCTGCAGGTCCTACAGATGGTCTGTCCATCATATTTTATGGGAAAACTGAAGGGCATGGGAGGTTTCCTCTGCAAAATGCCTGATTCCCATGGAAGCTCAGTGATCGGGAGGAAAGACTCATTTAGAGAAAAGCACAAACCAAAAACTTCAAGCAGAAAAATCCCTGGAGTGCAGGAACCCTTCTGTTATGTGCTGAGACGCATTTTATCTCGACAGCTTTTATCTTGCATCATGTCTCCATTTGCCGATGGCATGGCATGACATGGCTCTGTATCACGATGAGAGCAGTTGGCATTGCAGGTGGCTGTACCACGGCACGAGAGTTACAGCTGGCTACAAGGAACTGTATTCCCTAACAACAAATCCATAGCGATGGATTAGCTGTCTATGGAGATAGCTGGTAGCATTTTATCACCCCTTCACACCCCATTGATAAAAGCACTCTTGGTATGAAGGGTGGCCAAGAGACCGCTCTTCTCCTCTCCCATGGATAAGCAGCTGAAGCTGTCCCCAGCTGGCTGGAGCCCCTTAGCCTTTGCTTTTTCCACGCAAACCGAGCATCCTCAGCGCAGTTAATCACTGCAACCGTCGAGGCCGGAGACAGCCGAGGCCGCCGAAGCCCGGCGCAGTTCGCTGACCCTGGGGAGGAATGCAACTGACTCACACCATGGGAATCTGACCTCCATCGCGGCCCCGCGACTGGCTGAGATCACAGATATCCATCTCCCGGCACTGCAGCTCCTGGCAGTGCTGCAAATGGTCCGGCTTGCCCTTGAATGTCATGGTGGGTCGAGCCTCTAACCTCACTGTAGTGATGCTTTTGAGGCATCCCAGTGCACTCTGCACACCCTGGTGCAGCCCCTGTGCCCCTGCCCCTGTCCCTGCCCACTCAGGAGCATGGGCAGCAGTCCTGGCTCTCTCCAGCATGATATTTGCAGCTAGGAAATGCTCCAAGTGTGCCAGCACTGGAGCTCTGCTACCTCTGATTCTCCTCCAAGTGACCCACAGCGTCCTGTTAGAGCTGCCGTTATGGTGATTTTTATTTAAATCAATATCTTCCGTGTTATCCCTGAAGCACTCACTACTAATAACCGCTCATCCTCCCAGGATGCCTCAAGCCGTGGTCAGATTTGCTTTGCTCTGCACAGAGCTACAGGCTCTCGACACTTCTCTTCCTTTGCAACTCCACCTCTGCTCACACCACGACTCTGCTTCTACCCTGGGGGCAATTCAACCCCTCTGGTGGTCACCAATGCCTGTGAGACTCCCAGCTGGTATTTAAGTTTCCAGCCACTGTGATGGGAGGAGAAAGCCCTGAAAAATCTCATTTCCAAAGACTTTTTTCAAGTGCCAGCCCCAGGTGGGAACCAATAAAAGCAAATCCCCAAGTGTTTGGGTTGAATAGCAGTTTTCAGGTCCAGCACGTGGCTTTTGAATCCTGCCTCTGCAACACTCCTCGTTACTATTTGCACATCGTGGCCCTGCATTTTTGGCCGTGCGATTGCATGTGCATCCCTGGGGAGAGCAGGGATTTGTCTGGCTGGCATTTCTCAACACGGAGCATGGAAGAAGTCTGGGTCACTTGGTCACCTGCGCCAGCAAAATGGGGCAGGGGAAACCCCCAGGCACCGAGGAGATCCTGCTAACTGCGCAGCGCACAAAGAAACGCCCTGCTTTCCTGACATCTCTGAATTTACAAGAATAAATCCTTTCCTCTTTCATCTGAGCAAGTATGGGTGCTTTCCTATCAGAGCTAAAAGGCTTGGTGGATCTTCCCTGGGTACAAGTCAGCCTGACAGCCACAGGGTGACAGTCCTGGGGTTGGGGACCTGCCAGCATGAGGCATGGCCCCAAGGCGACCAGAGACAGAGCCCCATGGGAACATGCTGCAAAGCCAACCCTTGCTGTGAAGCACCGTGGGACTTGTGGGAACGGCCCCCCGAAATGAAGCACCAGCCACCATCTCACTTCCTCTGTCTGCCCCAGCTACCCTTCCCCAAATCCCTCCCCAATGGCTTCCCCCAAGGTTGTAAAAGCCAAAACCAACAGAGGAAAAAGTGAGGCATAAACCTGTCACTGCGATGGCAGATTGGCGCGTTACGGATTTCCCATGTCAAAATAATGGATCAAAACTCATGCTGCTGCCCAGGCTCCAGAAGGGCACTGCCACTCCTGCCCATGGATTATGTTCGATGAAACTGAGTTAGTAGCATTTTTATCTGTCAATTAGGAACCATGAAACAGTTATTAAATAGAGTCAGAGCCCTCCTTGCTGCTCTCTTGGGCAGTGCAGGAGACACATAACAGCCTGTAATGAAGCATTAAGCAGCAGCAGTTTTGTTTCTGATAGGATTGGAAATGATAAGCCAGCGAGGCATGGCTGGATGGGGGGAGCAGGTCCCTGGCTCAGCGGCCATATACCGGCAGCTGCTATGGGGAAGATCAAGACCAAAATTTCTGCCCCCTGCCCTGAATAAAGTCTCTGCAGGACTGCCGACTTGCTGCATCTGCTTGCTGGGGGAAAAACAAGGGCCTGAATTTAATTACCTGCTTCTGCTGGTGCGGCTCTGTGTGATTACTGTGGAGCCAGGAGGGCCTTCGGCTGTGTGCGGAGATGTTATCCCAGCCCCGAGGAGAAAAAGGGCTGGTTTGAACAAGCTTTAAGAGACAGGGACTGGGCTGTCCGCGAGGATGGAGATAATATAGGCGCAATCCACTTCTGGAAGTCATCAGAGGCCAGGGGATGCTGTCACTGCCCTCCTGCCGCAGATGCAATGCCCTACAGCATCTTTCAGTATGCTGGCACAGCTTGGGGCCAAAGCTTTCCCCCAGGCCAGGTTGGGATGTCTACCTGCCCTCCGGGGCTCTCTGCGCAGGATTTGGCACAGGGCAAGGCCAAATTCTGGGCAAAGGGGTGGTGGTCCTGCAGGGAGGGAGATCCCAGAGAGGGGGAGAGCACCGTCCTAGCATGGGAAGGTGCAGAGGCACATGGTCACAGTGCCACTGGACACATTTACCCATCTCCTTCCCAGTCCTCGTGTCTCAGGGCTTCGTAAGCCCTTGCTCTGCCCTGGCAGCTCTGCACCCATGCCAGCCCCAGGATGCCCAGGAGGGCACAGTCGTGGACTCATCCCCTCCCCAGCCGGTGCAGGCACACCTGCAGGCAGTGCCTGTTTGCAGCCAAGGGGCCACCCAAATGGGGATGGAGCAAACCATCCTACCTGCACCTCGCCCCAGTGAACACCAGGGATCTGGCCACGCCAAAGGGTTTTGCACATTTGGGCTGCTTTGCAGCTTGCTCACTTCCAATGGAAACATGACAACAACAGCAGTTTTTTGCTTCCAGTGATTTTAAATGAAAGGTTGAGTTTCCAGGGCTTTCCCTTTTGGAGCTCCCTCCAATTTCATTAAAACCTCATCAAAGAAAAATAAAATGAGAAAATCTTGAACCCAACCACTTAATTTTCTAACTTCCTGCTTCACCAAAAATTTTCAGCTCGCTCTGACTTCCAGGGCATTTTTCCGAAGTTACCAGTGAACAGCAAAACCCATTCATTCCTCTTTTCTGGGCAAAACCCTCAGGAATCCCACCCCAAAAACTGGCATGTCCTAGTGCAATGAGGGTACCTGCCAGCTCCTTCTCCAATTGCCAGCCTTCAGAGAGCAGGAGGGACATGCACCACAATGTTATGCTGGTTCATTACAAGCCAACACCATCCACACCTCTCTTCCCCGGGATTTTGTAGAGTTTCGGTGTTTGCAAGCTATTAAGGGACTCCTGGACAAGCTGCACCATTGCACCACTGTGTCCTGAGTCCTCCCACCACGGCATCCCCGCGGCATGGTCTGCAATGCCTGGCCTCGAGGCTAAGCCCTCTCCTTTCTTTCCAGTCATGCAGAAATGAGAGGGAGACGTCAGCCCGGCAGAGATTTGAGCTCTCCCTGTATGGAAAAACGTAGCTATAGTAACAAATCGCTTGGGGCTGCAAGGCAATGATGGACAGGTTTCAGCATGGCAGAGGGGAGGGATGCTGGTACCCTGGCAGGTAGGATGCTGGTGAGAGGAGCATGGAGGGGACGGTGATGGGCACACTTCCTGGGAGAAGCAGTCTCCTCCTGTACCCTCTGCCCCGCTGCATGCCCATGCTGTAGGCATGTTGTACCACCGTGGGGCTCTCTAAACGTCACAGACAGAGGCAGACTTGTTGAGTATTTATCGCTACCAAGCCATCTCCGACACCTTCACCTTGCTAAGATGAAGAAGATGCCCAGGACACGGCTGGAGCAGTTGTGCTGCCTCTCCAACCTGTCTGAGGAATAAAAAGGGGGAAAAACTTGAGGAAGAAGGAGAAGCAACAGCTGCTGTAAAAGACAAGAAACATGGAAGAGAGGAAAGGCATAGAGCATTATCTGCAGAGATGGGCACGCCCAGCCCCTCTGTTCACCTCTGCATTGCAAGCTGCTCCCTTGAGCAGCTGCCAACGTGGCCCCCGCGCATTGGGATGGGACAGGATCTGGGGCAGGTTTTCCATCCCTGCACCATGGTGGGTTGCACATGGCTTGCAGGCAGCAGGGGAGCCTGGTACCACCCAGGCTGGATTTCAACCCAGCTCCCGCTGGCAGCTTGTGTGCAAGCCCTTGTTGTGGTTTGGTATCAGCTGGTGGAGCCGGCGCAGCATAGCTGGGGCAGGCTGGGGAAGGAAAGATGCAGCAGGGGCAAGAGAAATGGCAATCCCTGCCTGTTCTGGGTAGACAGGGGGGACGTTTCCAGCCCCCTTCCCACCTCGACCGTGCCTGCAAGGTGGCCAGGAGGGAAGGCCATGTTGGGTCACTGGCAAGAGGCACATCTGTGTCTGCTGCACCAACATCAAGACAGGGGGCAAGGAGCAACCCAAGTGGTTCTCTGCACTCTAGCCTGAGGATGCAAAATTAGGGCCAAATGCAGCCCAGGGTCCTTATAAAGCACCTTCCACCCTCAGTTGCCTGGGGACCTTTGCCTTTGCAGCCCCACAGCAGCAGGATGCTTCCCTCGCTGCACCTCTCCAGCACACAAATAGGGCCCCCAGGCTGTTCCTCAGGATCAGCCTCTGCTTTCAGAAAGCAGCCAAGTGGCAAAACCAGGCCGGAGCCTGCCGCTGGTGCCACAGAGCTGCTCAGCCAAGAGACAAACCCGGGGCAGGGATGCAGACAGTGAGACCTGCAGGGGCTCTTTGCAGCAGCGGTAAAAGGGCTCTGCAAACACCTCCATCTCAGCATGAGCATCCTCCGGCTGGCAAGAGGGGCTGCTGCCTGACTGGATCTTCTGCGCCTACTTTGTACCCGGGAGGGATTCTGGGGGCGAAGGGAGGGAAGGCAGCCAACCCCTCCTCCTGCATCTCCCCAGCTTCCCTGAAATTCACCCAAGAACAAACTCTCAGGGATTAGCGGCGGCCACATCCTGGTGAGAACAATATTAAGGGATTATGAGATTAGAAATACCATTTATGCCGAGAGGAATAACTCTAATTCTTATCTGATTGTCTACAGATGTCAGCAATCAAAGCGCCTCTTTCATGCAAAGCAGGGAGCGCTGCTGCCAGAGTGGTAGGTGAACGCGACTTGGCCCCCTCCTAGCACGAGGAGAGCCAGCTCCTCCTGCCGATACGCGCCCTGGATCATGGCTGGCAGCAGCCGCCGGCATGCAGACGGAGTTAGTTTCTTCTGTGGGGCAATGCTGCCCAGCAGGAGCCCTGCACTGGGGCTGCATCCCCCTCCTCTTGTGTCTGTGCTGGGCTGCCCACCCCGTAGAAGCTCAACCCATGCCTGCTGCATGTAGGCTGCTGGTGGAGAGCCTGGGGTGGTGCGTGCTGCTTTGCCCACGAGCAATACCAGCCTGAAACCCCACATCTCCAGCTCAGTTGCAAGCCCACCATGGCCCATTTGCTACCCTGGACCGCCAATTCCTCCYGCCCTGGGCTGTGCCACCCTGTGCAGCATCAGCACCTTCGGACAAGGACGCAGCACTGCAACCTGCAGGGTGCATGGCATCCCCTGAGTGATGCATGTCTCTTCTTGCTCCTGGAGGGCTCAGACAGCTTCAAAAAGAGACAAACTAATCCGGTCTCACCCCAAACCAGTGTGCCGTCCTGCTGCACTCTCAGGGCCTGCCTTACGCCCAGTTGGAGGGGCCGGGAGCACCAGGGGTGGAGGCGGCCTCGCTGGCTCCGTGGCACGACTGCTGGCCGAGCACTTTGTGCCAGCTCGCCTGGGGAGGCAGATCCTAATGGGGTGGCCTGGGAGGCTTTGCCTGGCCATTAAGGGAGGTAAGTGCTTCTGGGCGTGCTGTGCCAAGCTCCTGTCTGCACGCTGGAGGCAGGGGTTCGCGGGGAGCTGCTCCCGGCTCCCTCCCCACCGCCGTTTGATGGCACATTATCTCCATTCGGCTCCTCATCAAAAGCTCTCTGTCAATCCCTCCTTTGGAGGAGGGCTGTGGGAGCTTCCTCTCCTTCACGCTAATGTCTCACGTGAGTCTTTCCTCCCTGTCTCCCTTCCCCCTTACCTTTCTCAGCCCTGAGCCATCTCATCCCATTTTGGTCCATTTTGCTTTTCTGCCTTCCCTGTGCCTTGCAGACACCCCGGTGCAGAGCCACTACTCGGCTCCTCCTGGCTGGGAGCAGGGTGCACACAAAGCCAAAGCATCAGGGAGCTGGGATGGAGGAGGGCGAGGAGCCGTGCTCTTTCTGAGCTCTGCAGGACTGCTGCCAACCCTTCCCTTCCCAGGCACCTTGCTCCAGGGTGCTCATTCGCAGCTGCCCCCAGTGCCTTGATTAACCTCCCTGCACTAGCTGGAGCAGCTCAGTGCTGCCAGGAGCATGGTTGGCTGAGACATCTGGAAAGCCACCATCATCCCCATCCCATCACTGTCCCACAGCATCCCTGCACAGGGTTGGACTAACTCAGTTTAGACCCAGTGAGGGCAGCTCTGCCCTTCCCCACCTCCCTCATTTTGCTCCTTATAAGCTCCACTCTCCTGCTGTCTTTCAGGCCAGATATGAGCACCAGTTATCTCAGAAGATGCAGGGGACGAGGGGCATGGTCTCAGCCCCACCCTAAGTGGGGACATGCAGCAACCTCCAAATGCCCCACAACCTGCTGTGCTGCAGGTTTGTCCTCGCAGCCCTGCTCTGCACCACCAAATACCCAAGTCACATTATTCGATGAAAGAAACAGCCACTGTGAAGCTAAATCTGCAAGACAGGGATATGCACCTTCCTTAACTCACTGACTTGAAGGCCGTAGGAGAAAATTAGTTCATCTCACCTGACCTCCTGGGTTGCACAGGCCATTACATCCCTCTGTTACCCCTCTATTGAGCCCAATAACTCATGTTTGACTGAATCATCTTTCAGCAAGGCAGCCAGCCTTGCTCTGCAGATAACAAGCGACAGAGGAGCCGCCACTGCTTTTGGCAGTTTGTTCCGATGCTTAATCATTTTTTCTATTAAAAATACGAGCCTCATTTCTAATTTGAACGTGGCTGTGCTCAGCTTCCAGTCATTGGCTCTAGTTATGGCTTTGCTTGCTGGTTTAGCACCCAGTATCTTCTCCGCTTGGAGGTAATTACCAACGGGAGTCAGGGCATCTTTCCAGTTCCTCTTGAAGCCACTGAACAGACTATTTTAAGTCTTTCTCCTTATGGAAGTTCCCCCTGCTCCTTTTGCATCTTTCTTTACTTTCCCTGGTTTTCCAAGGTCCTTCTCAAATTACTCCTCCCATAACATCCCAGGACCAATCTGCAAGGAGGTAAAATTGTCTCTGTTGTACATATGCAGCATTTGGCAGAGCTGGCTCAGTCTTGGCTCCGAAAGCCCCAGAATGGTCTTTTTGGCCAGCCTGTCCCAACACAAACTCACAGTTCAGGGTGTCTCCATCCTGGCACCCTCCTGCAGGAGGTATCTTCTGTGCTCTCTGCAATTTTGCTTTTTTTCATCATAATTATGCCCTGGAGGTGTGTGGCAGCACAGACCTTGCACTGCCACCAGCCCCGGGCAGCTGCTGTGCTTACCCCAAGTGAGAACCATCCCCGAGGTTTGCTCTGATCCACCAGTCACCGGGAGACGGGGAAGCGAGAGAAGGGAATGCAGCAAAATGATGCCTGCACGACCATGTGTCACAGCAGCTTTGTGAGCTTTGAATTGCCCCTGAAAAAGCCCACTGCTCTTTTTCTCTTCTGAACAAAACCCTCAGCATCCTCCGCCGGCCGACGCGGCAGCCCCCGCACCGCTACGGCAAAAATCACACCCACAAACGCTGCCTTGGCAGCTGAAAAAGCAAGTGGTGTTTCCCCTCCTGAGTCTCCAGAGGCGATGGGAACATTGTTGGTGTGCTTATGCTGCTCCAGCAAGGCAAGCCTGGTTTGCAAAAGCCACGTGTCACCACCAGCACTTGCAGCAAGGAGCAGCCTGGTGCTCTTGCACAGTCCCTAACCCAGCAGCRTTTTCCCACCTGCTTTGCACTAATGTGAATAGCAGGGGTGGCCACAGGACCAGCAACCTCCCTCCATGCTCTCTTATTTTGCCACTTAAAGTCCAACGCAGCAGGTCAACTGGAGAGATGGGAATCCCCCCCTTCCCAGGCTTGATGGCTCTGTCTCCCTGCTGCAGACCGGGAGCCACTGCAGGGAGCAGAAGGAAGCAGAAGCAAACCCACATGCTGGCCAGCCATGCTCAGCCAGCTCTGGCTTGCTTGGCCGCGCAGCAGGAGAAGGAGGAGGGCTGGGAGGAAGGGCTGGAGGACAGAGGCAGAAAGGGGAGCATGTGTGGAGGTTACCCATGGGCGATACCTCCAGGCTGGCTGCCTGTGAGCTGTCCTGCTCCACAGTATGATGCAGAGGTACCCAGCCCTGTGTGACCAGAGTGTGCTGCTCCCCCGGGGTGGGGTGTGGCAGGTGGGAGCCCTGCGGTCAGGGGGGCCCAACCCAGCACACCCCAGTTGGGAAGCCATGTAGGGTAAGGAGGGCACTGAAACACCAGTCTGGTTTCTAAGCTCAGTTGTGTGGCTTTGGGAAATCACTCCCCAGCTTGTGCCTCAGTTTCCCCTTCTGCCTTTTCATTTAGGCTCTGACCCCCCTCCTTCCCACCGAGCTGGGGCTCTTCTCCCTGGCAGGGAGGGGAATGAGAGGTGGCAGGGGCTGCCCTGTGTCCCCAGCGCAGCACTGGAGTCCGGGTCCCTGGGTTTCGGTGAGGGCAAGGGAGGAAGAGGAGGAAGAAGCTGATGAGGCCAGAGAGCCTTTGCAGAGGGCAGCTGCACCTGGCTGGCGACTCAGGGAAGTCAGGCACAGAGGGAAGGGGGAGCAGCTTGGGTCCAAATGCAGACAGCAGAGACGAATCCAGCACTGGAGGATTGAGTGCTAGGAAATCAATCAGGAGCCAGAAATGTGCCCACAACAGCCAGAGACCCTCCATGCCAGGATTCCCTCTTTGCAAAGGCACATTCAAACCCATTGCACATCATCTTTCAAGCAACAGAGCTGCCCACCGGGCCGTGCAACTACACCACTGTACACGTTCGGATGCTGCAGCATGCGGGCAGTGATGCATGGGTATGCATGGGCAGGTCGTCACGCCCCAGACCAACACCTGCGCAGAGACACCTGYACAGGCACTTTCCTGCCCAGCACCCTCCGCTCTGCGCTCAGACAAATGCCTGTGCAGCGCCAGATGCTTTGGGCTCTTGCCTCGCCGCAGGGATGGCTTTGGGAGCACAAACTGCCTTGGGCACTTCTCTGGGAGAAGCGTGTGTTGGGACCTGCAGGCCATGCCATCAGCATGTCCACCGCCATCAGAGGCAGGGATTCAGCAAGGCAGCTATTCCCCAAAAAAGTGAACGGTACCATGTCAATTCCAAAGACAACAACAGACGATGAATCCCAGCCCATTCACCATACACACAACGTATTTCACAGCTCCCTGGCTCCAGCCTGCTGGAGTCCCCAGGCACTGGCTCAGACCAATACAGTTGCACAGCATCCAGAAAGCAGCCGAAAGGCAGAGAGCTGCTTGCAGCCCTCTGCTTTCTTCCCTGACCGAGAGGATAGGGCATGTGCACCTGCGACACATGATAACCCATGCCATGCAAGGCTGCTCCTCGTGGAACATGCACTGAGTTGGGGTGCCCTCAGCACAAAGCCACACACACTATAAGGCTGTGGCGAGGAAAAACATCCGGGGTTCGGAGCGCTCAGAACAAGGCAGCCCAACATGAGCAAAAATACAGCACCAAGGTCTCAGCTCCGTCTCCTAACCCCCCCCCCAGTTTCCTGGCATGGACCCATTGAGTGATCTCCTGGCCTCCAGAGAAGGACAGCAGCATCCATCTCCACTCCCTACATGTCTGAGCTCAGCCACACAGGATGTCAAGCTTCCCCTGTGGACCTAACTCTGGTCCAGCCCTGGTTTTGTGGTTGCTCTGTCCTCCACGTCTCTCAGTTGGGGCAAACTGCACCACTGGGGAGTCACTGCTGGTCCCTGCTGCATGAGGTTCCGCGCAGGCACTGTTGGACTCCGGCTCTTCACGTCCCCGGAGCGAGACCAAATTTCCCCATGCTGCTTAGCACAGCAGGTTGTCATTGCTCACTTGCTTTTGGCGAAAGCCCCACACCCCTCTCCCTCCCCTGCATCACCAGCAGCCAGGGTGCCCAGTCTGGTACCCTGTGAGCTGGCGGGGAGAGGGACGAATGGCCCACTGTTAGTCACATCTGCGCTCGGCAGGCTGTGCATGGCTCCCATCGGTGCAGAGAAGACCATCCTGGAGAGAGAACAAGCAGCCGTAACCCTAGGGATGGTATCATAAACCATTTTAATAAGGCATTTTGCTCCCCCTCCCCACCATCCCAACTCATGCAAACACTGTCTTGTTTAGTTGGCAGCAAATGATAATGACCCCCAGGGAGCAGAGGAGGGGGAGAAAAGGGACATCTGTTTAGAGCATTTCTACTGCATGGCTCTCCCAGGCTATTTCTATCTCTTCTTGTCAAAATTTATCAACTGCGTAATTGTTTAAACAGCATTAAAGTGCTTGGAGCAAGAGCAACTGGAAATTGTCCTGCAGTTGCCTCTGGTACCGATGCTGACAGCTCGGGAGGGGACTGGGGAGAGAAGGGATCCATCGGGCATGGGAACCCTCTGACTTCTTTTCTGTGGGGGAGACACCACCCCGTCC
This sequence comes from Phoebastria nigripes, assembly GCA_035582835.1. Classification (NCBI taxonomy): domain Eukaryota; kingdom Metazoa; phylum Chordata; class Aves; order Procellariiformes; family Diomedeidae; genus Phoebastria; species Phoebastria nigripes. The sequence goes on along the minus strand of JAYKAV010000977.1, from coordinate 896,967 downwards.
TGCTAACGGGAGGAAAATAATCTCACTTTATTCCCAGTGCCCTTCCCTGCTTTCCAGACCCAAGACTCTCCTCCCTCTCCTGTCCTCCCTGCCCTGACCTGCTGTTAGCACACATTTACTCTACTAAATTATTTACAGCAGACGCACCGGCTCAGGAAACCATAGCTAATGACAATGTCTTTCACGCTGAAGTACACTGGATCCTGCCCTGACCCTGCTGAGCCCTCGGCCAGGACCCCACTGCTTGCCCGGGCTCCGCTGCGGTTCGCAGCTGCTGCTGGCGATTTTGGAGAGGGATGGAGAAGCACTGGGAGCTGGGAACAGATGAGGATTTGTTGCTGCCTGCCATCTCCTCTCCTTCCAGGTGGCAGGGATGGGGCTGAAGACGGTCCCCACCGCGGGGTCTTCTCATTCCTGGGGAGACTACCTGGCCTGGGTCCCTGCAGACATGGGCACATGTGGCTGCTGACAGGCAAGAGCTGTACCATGTGCTGGTGACAGTGGTGCGGTTTCTTCTTCCAGCATCATCTGGGAAGCAGACTGTGATTTTTTTAAATCACAGCCGTGTGGAGCCATGGGTGGAGAGGGAAAAGCAGCACCCACATGCGGAGCATTGACCCCTTTGCTCCCTGCCCCATGGCTGCAGTGACAGGTGGTGGCTGCATCTCGGCCGATCCCTCCCCTCCCAGCACCCTCGAAGCCAGGGGACTGACTGCCAGYGGGCAGCAGGAAGCTCGTGCCAAATATTTTGACAAGGGGCACTTAGGAGCAGYCGAGACAAAATCCTTCCTGGTGCAGAGACCAGCACAAACAGAGTACCAGCGTGTGTCCCCTCCGCTCCCCCCGGCAGGCACGGTCCCAGCCTGCAGCCAAGAAGGCTTTGTTCTCCCAGCCCCGGACATCCCTAATTCCCGGCATGGGGAGCAGGGGTTGTGGGAAGCTGTTTAGACTGGACTTGGGCTTCTTTAATTATGGGGCTGGTTTAGTCATGTTAAGGAGGATAAACAAACCTCAGGAGAGCGGGAGGAGGCTGTGCTGCCATCTGCCCAGGACATGGGACGCTGGCGTGGCACGAAGCCTTCAGCATTCGTGTTAGAGAAGGATGGGGAGGGTTTCCCAGGAAGCTGCCAAGCCCCAAAGCCCTTTTTCCTCCTCTTCTCCAGCCTGGCAGCTGCTGGGACGGGACAGAGGGAAAGAGCTGGGCTGCCCCCCTGTCCCATCCCATGAGCTCATCCCCAGCCCCGCTGCAGGAGGAGATGCCCAGGGGGCCTTTGGGCTCGTTTCACGCCTCAGTCCAAAGCTTGGGACCCTGCCAGGTGCTCGCCAATGGGGTCCTTGCACCTGGGAGCACCCTCTCCCTGATGGATGCTCCATCCCTAGCTCTGGCTGCTCACTGGCAACCCCAGGACTCCCCCACCTCCATCCTGGGGAGTGGGCTGGCAAGGGGGCAATCACCTTCTCTGCTTCTTGGTGCTATCATGCCATGTGATGCTCCTGCCACGACTCAGGTGAAGAGTGAAGCTATGACCTCTCCATAGCACCCAACCCAGCATAAGCTCATCGGTTGCTGGGCTCAAACATGGGGCCACATCCCTTCAGGTGCCAGCAAGGACATGCCATGGGACATGGGACCCTGCAAGCATTGGCCACATCCTGGGCATGCTCTTCCCTCAGGCAGGGGCTCCGCAGGCCACAGCATCGGCAAGGCCAGGGCAGAGCCGCCAGCACTGTGGTCCCGTGCTGCGGCACCTAATAAATGCCACGTGCCGCTCCGCTCGCCCCGCCGCCACGCGCTCCCCGCCGCCCCCAGCTCCCCCGAGCAAAGAGGGGGGCTGCAAGGATGGGAGAGGGGATATTTTTATTGTTTCTGACACCGGCTGCCCCAGATTATCATATTTTACGCAGCGAGCCAAAGAAGCATCACTCTGCTATGCTGCAGCTGGGCAGGCTGCCCAGCCCAGCAAGGGGAAGGACGGGAGGAATGCAGCGGGGCGCGGGTGTGTGCACGCATGGGTGCGAGCGTGCAAGTGCGTGCGCACGCAGGCCACGGGGCACCACTTCATTCAGCCCTTCTCGCTGCGGCACGGCAGCGTGCATCCCGACGGATGGGGCAGGAAGGTCGCCCGCTGCCTGCAAACATGTTTGTTTTTCTAGTCCGGCTCCTAATTCGATTAGGACTAATTGCATTTGGGAGCGTGGTGGGGTTTTTGGGTGGGGTTTCTTTTTTGGCCTTCTCCTTAAAAAGCAGGGATGGCAATTTGCATATCGTTACCCAGCATGCCTTTACAGCTCCCAGCCAGGCCAAGACCCAAAATCTGGGCACAGGCAGCAAAGTTCGTCTGTTGAGTTTTCCCAGCCGCGAACAAACAGCTCGGCACGGAAAGGCGGCGACTGGAGAGCACACATGCCTCGTGAAACAAAGCCGAATTTCGATGAACGAGGCACTCTCGCAATCTGGTTGACCCTGTCTGCAATGTCCCTTCCCACAGCTTTTAGGAACTGTGGGTGATGCTTGGCCGTGAAGCCCCCCAGAGCCATTCCACTTACCCAGCCCCCAGCACTGCAGGCAAGTGGGGAAAAATCAACCACATCCACAGCAATAAACCCAACAGCTTTGGGGTGCATCTCCCGATGCTGGAACATCGGCAGTCACATGCTTAAATTTATTAGCTCCATCACTGCTACAGGTTTGATCCAGGCTAATGTAGTCCTGCCCCAAGCACTGCTTGGGCACAGCCTTGGGGCTGACCTTGCATGGGGCTGTCCCCAAGGGGCAGGAGGACATTTGGAGGGTGAGAGGGATGAATCGCCCGGGTGGGCGCTGCTCCCTGCCAGCTGGTCCCGGTGCCAGGGAACGGTCGCAGTCATGTTTAACTTGCTGCTCTCGAAATAGCCTCAGTTTACACGGCTGCGGGAAGGGATTGGATAAGTTCATAGGGGAAAAATCCATCAAAAGGGCTTTTAAAAAAAAAAACAAGCCCTGCATCACAGATCACTGGACATGAGCAGGGAAATATCTGCACAYGCTGACCCTGAGCCCGTGCTTCTCCATCAGCATCCGCGCCAGTGGCAGGAGCACTGGCCCGACTGGCAGCACCCTGCTCTGAGGCAGAGGTATCTTTGCTGCCGGCTGCCGGAGCCAGCCAAACCTCTGTTTTCCCAAGCCAGCATGTCAGCAGTGCCCTCCTGCAGTTTTTCCCAACAAACCAATGTATGGAGGCAGCCGGGCAGACACCAGTCCCTGGCACTGCCTTCCTCCACTTTTTAGCCCGTGCCTATCATGGGATGCTCACGCCTGCCCTGGTGCTCCATCCCTCTCCTGGGGAGCCAGAGGTGCACATCTTACATGGAGAGGTTGTTACCTTCTTTGTTTCTTCTTCATTTTGGATGGGTGAAAAAGACAAAAAGTTATAAAAACAACAAAAAAAAAAAAAGATGCAAACTGCAGTCCAAGCCTCTGGTTGCAGCTGGAGCCCAGCTGGGAGGAAAGGGACTTCTAAGGCAGGGAAAAGGGAGGCTCTGATTATTTATTAGTGGCCGATGTTTGATCGTTTGCTAATCAGGCCAGAGAACACACTCGGGCTCTCCCGGCCTCCCCGCTCACATGTGGTTCCTGTTGCTTTGCCCCTTCCCCCCTCCTTCTCTCTGGTTTTGCTTTGTTTGTTTTTCTGTTAATTTGGTTGTTTTTCCATGTCGTTTTCCGTCAAACCGCATGTTTTTCCCCTTTCTCTCGCCAGCCACTGCAGTGACAGACACGGAGGAAAGAGGCCAGCCCGGAGCCGCTTGCCCTCTGCCAGTCCCTTTCCCATCATTGTCTGGGAGCCAGTGATGCCCATGGGGCAGGGCTGGGGCTGGCACCGGGCTACGAGCCCCTGTGCCACCACTGCGACGTGGAGGGCAACTCCACTGCCTGCATCCTGACCTGTGTCCCTGCTGCTGGAGGGGATTTTGCTCTATTTTCTCTCGTGCAGACCCCATCCCTGCGGGCATCCCAGCCCACCCGGCAGCAGCCCCATTAGGCAGTGGGCAGCAGCACAGCCAGCAGTGCTTGGGCATCCCCAAAGCTGGGCAGAGGGGCAAAAGGAGAGGTGCAAACGGGCAGAGCCGCTGCGTCAGGATGGAGATAAGCAGGTTAGAAAGGGATGGAGGGATGGGAGCGGAAGGACGGACGCCCGCCCTGGCTGCCTCCCTCCCTCCCCTCTTTGCACACAAGGCCTCCCCGCTCCCATGTGCACTCTCCAGCTTCTGGCAGCCTTTCTGCTGCGCGTTTCCACTCCTCTCTGGCCCATTAGCAGTATTTTTATAACATTCTGTAATGCACGGAGCCGTGTGCCAAACCTCAAGAGCGCATTATTTCCCAATGTCTTTTTTATATCCATCCCTGGGCCCTCCAGCCGCGCATTTCCAAACGCAGAGCTGTGGCTCATGGGGGCAGCCGGGAGCCCAGCGCCGCACTCCCGGTACCCAGAGCCTTCCCCTCCTTCCTGCCTGCTCCCGATGCTCAGACCTAGGCTCAGCTCCGGGATGCCCAGTGTGCAAAAAGCCCTGGCCCCATTGCCTGCTGCTTCTGGCCGTGCTCGGGCATTTGCCACTCTCCAGGCTGCAAGGCAGATTATCCATTGGAGATAAACACAGAGCATCCTGGTTGTTCTCCTGTGCTTCACCCTGTGCTCAGCTGCCTGAAAAAAGGAGGCAGAGCAACATGTCACTGCTTGAAGTCCCCTGGAAGAGGTTACCCTGGAGAAGTGCCACCTTTCCCTGGGTTTGTGCTCAGGATGATTCACACCCTGGAGATGGGTGATCTGGGGCCCTTAGGGATAAGCAAGACTGTGGGCCCTTCCTCCTCTCTGAGGTGGGTTCCCCATCCCTGGTCACCCCATCCCTGGATGCACGCTACCCTCATTGCATTTGCACCCATGTCTCCATCTCTGCAGGGGACAAGACAGCCCAGTTACCTCCAGCCATCTGTGCTCCCCTGGGTGCTACTGGGCTCCTGGACATGTCCCCCACGATGTCGACCTGGGTGTCAAACCCCACCCCAAGGACCAGCTGAGCTACCCGTGTCCTCCTGCCCATCTGCTGAAGCACATCAATGAGACACCTTCTTTATGCTTCTTTATGCAGCACCCTGGCCCCTCCAGCATGACATCCCCACCCCAGAAATCCTGGGATCCCTCTGCAGCCACTGGCATGTCCCACTGGAGCTCCCTGCTCCTTCTGGGCCAGAGCCATTACGGGAAACACCACCGAGAGTGGTCTGAAGGCCAATGCTGAAGCTCCCCCATCCCTCCCAGCAGCTCCCCTTTCAGCACAATCTGATCCCCTTTAGCCATTTCATTAGTCGTGTTCCAACTCTTGTACTAATCCACATTTTCTCTGGTTTAACTCATAATTTCCCATGTGGCATCAGAGCAAATACTTCACTGAAGTCAAGACAGATTACATTGACCACATTTCTGGGCTTAGGAAATCAGTTCCCTTATCAAAGAGAGCTATCAGGTTAATCTGGTGTGATATATCCCTGGCAAGTCCCCCTTATATTTTTCTCCCATTTTCCATTTGTCTCCATGTCTTTAATTGCTCCCTTTTCCAAGCGCGCCCCACGGCCCCGCTGTGCTGTGGGGTCAGGCTGCCTGATCAGGATTTTTATTCTCTCAAGCACAGGAGACACGTCGCCTCTCCCCACGGCACTGGGTACCACCAATAACTTCTCAGCTGCTAATGAGCCTTGCTAATGAACAGGAGATGTCCTCACCTGGGGACGAGGTGCTCCCCAAGCCTTCAATGCATCGTTTTCTTTGAAGGTGCCTCCATGGTGGAGGACCGTCTCCAGGTTTTATTGTCTCTCCTCTCCCCTAGCCTGCGCTGCCCTCGCCCTCAGCATTGCTGCTTAGACCAGGAGGGGTTCATTCGGTACCAGGCTCTGCTTACCTTTAATCTCCCCTGAAACCTGGCTGCACAGCCAGCTCCACTCTTCTCTCCTTGTTTGCTCTGTATTTATATGGCTAACCCCTGTTTTCATTTCCTCTGCAAGGTCTCGCTTAGCTTGACTGCTGGCAGGTCTCCCTTTATGCCTGTGCTCGCTGACCCCCACAATGGAGCTTGCTTTGCTAATTGACACCCTTTCCCAGTCCTCGCCGCCACTCTGCTCCCTCCCCACAACCTTCCTGCGGCGTTGTCTGCCCGGCAGTGCCCCTGCCTCACTCGGGGGGCATGCTCCAGGTAACGTCATTTATTTAACAAGATCCCCAGATCTGTGCAGCCCCCAGACCCTCACTCCCACTGCCGTCATCTTTTTTGTTGCCCCAGTAAGAGGGGAAAATGCAGGCACAGGCCTGTTTTCATTTAACTTCTCATCCAATTGAAATGAAATGAGTCCAAGATCCCTCAAATCCCAGGTTTGGGTGCCCAAATTCCTAGGTTTGGGGTCCCTCAGATCCCAGGTGAGTGCTCCAATTGCACTCAGCTGCAGCAGGGATGCTGCCACAAGGCCATGCTGCAAACCTCCCGTGAGCTGCCCATCTCCATCTCCATCTCCATCCCCATCTGGGATGCTCCCAAACCCACAGCAGCCTGCACACCTCCAGGGAATCAGTCACACCCTGCAGAGGCAAGAAAGTTGGAGGGGTTGCAGGCAGGGGCTGGGGGTGGCAGCACTGGGAAAAGAAACCTCGTGGAGAACATTAAATTAAAATCCAGGCAATTAAATTAATTACCACTAAAAGTGTCTCACCTGATTAGTTCCTTACATGCTTAATTGCATTAACAACACCAGGCATTCACTTATTTATTTGTTGCCCCCTCTCTCAGTGCTGCTGGCCCCTGCGGTGCCTGACTGGGCTCCTCAGCTGTCTGGTGCTCATGGGGGCTGTGAGCTGCCAGCAAATGGGAACACACGGTAATAGGAAACAGCAGGATTTGGGCTCTAACGCTGAGCAATTCCCATGGGTCCCTGAGTGGATTGACAGGGATTACTATTAGTGAGGTGCTTAGCAGATGGAAGAGCCATTGCAAAGTCACGGCGATGCCACAGCTGCAGAGGAGGCAGTTGGAGGCTGCAGCCCCCTCCCCAGTCCCTTCATTTCCTCCTGGGCTGCAGCCCCCCGTACACTGGCATGGCCTGGGACCTCTCCCCAGATGGGATCTGGCAAGCACATGCCCAAGCAGAGGAGCCGCACAGCCTCCTCCTGCTGCTGCCTGTGCTGCACCCAGCTCCTGCCTTCCCTGCCTCCGAACTACCCCTGAGCACCTCCTCACCCCGACAGCGTGGCTGAGAGGCCCCTGACTCACCTGCCGCTGCATTTTTGTCTGCCATGCTCCCAGCCCCGAAACCTACTCACCTCTGTACCCCCTGCCTTATGCTGACTGCTCCCCCCTCGCCTGCTTCTCATGTTGCCTTTCAGCTTCTTCCAGCAACCCTTCCCCTTGGCCCACGTGCCAGGATCACTCCCAGCAGGCCCTAAACTGTGAGTTGGACACTGTGCAGCATCCCTGAAACTTGGGTTTCTTTAGTCTGACCTACAGGTGCAGTGAGCTCCTCCTGCCTGATTTGCAGGGCTTATGCAGGCCATGGCTGGTCCTCCTGCGACCCTCTGCCCCTGGACCACAGTCTAGGATGGAAATGCCACCCTGGCTCTGATGCAAGTTGCAGAAGGTGAGACAAGGAGCCGAGAAAGGCTCTGCTGTGTCCTCCAAACCTGGGAATGTATGGCCACCTACATGATGCATCCCCAGCTGGTGGGGCTCCCAGCTGGTGCCTTGCAGCATCCTCTGCCAGCAGTCACCATCCCACAGCCCGCTACGCCGGCTGGTGCTCCCAGACACCCATCGCTGCCGGCTGCAGACACCGTACTGCGAAACACACAGTTTCTATCAGCTGTACAAACACAGCAGCCCACAACAGACAGTTGCTATCAGCTCTCAGCATTGCATGAAATACAGCACAACTCTTATTCCCGCACCGAGACCTGTGAATCAGCGCATCTCACGCTTAAGATATGCAAAATCCTGGGAAATGTGCAGCTGTCCTCCAACATGCCTGTACAGAGGGGCTCTGCAAACACACAGCAACTGCCACCACCTTTTGGCTGCTCCTCTGAAATAACCATGTTGCAGTAACCCCAGCCAGGCCTTCTCCTTCCCAGCTGCAATCCCCTCTGACAACTCAGCCCCAACTCTTTCCACCTGCAGAGATGGTGGTCATGGCACTGGGCTGGATGGAGAAACAACATCCTTTCCCAAATTATTCCTGGGGCATCATTTAATCTACTGGCTTTGATGCAAAGTTTGGGGCAGGAGGGGCCAATTCCAGCATCCTGCTGCTGGGATTAGTACACCATGGGGAGCTTGTATGGTGAGGTGCAGCAGGCAACTGTATGTGTGGACAGTACGGGGGTTGGCATGGCAGAAAGGGGCTGTGAGGGGTCAATATGGGAGCAGAGAGCATGGCTCTGTCCCCCCCAGTGTCACACGCCAGGGTACTCACTTCCCACCCTCAGGTAGGTCTGGTATTTGAGGTGCCAGGAGGAGCTCTCGTAGCAGTAGTACTGGCCGCTCTGCGTCAGGTCAACATTCTTCAGGATTAGGTAGGACCCATTCAGGTGGGACTCATCGATGTCGGTGCCATTGGCTGTCCAGGTCACAGCTGCGTCCCAGTCCATGGAGCCACACTTCATGGTCACATCTGCGCCTACCCGCTCATACTGGTTGTGGCTGTCTGTGGGGAGGAAGAGGAGAAAACCAGGTGAGCTCGGAGCCCCATGAGCAGGGCTGCCTTGGAAATAATATCTTACCATCACTTGTACAGGAAGCGAGGGAAGGACTGGGGCATGGACTGACACTGTGTTGGTGGCCAGGGAAGCCCAAGTTCTCCTCCTGGCTCTGATAATGATTTATTTTAACCTTAGACCAGAGTGAATCAGCTGGCAAGGACCAGGGGATCAGGACTCATGGACCACCTCCATCTCACAAGATGCTTTCCTCCGACCTTTACCTTAGAAGAGACATGTCAGGGCTGCACCAGCCAAATGCCCCACAGCACAGACAGGCGCTCACACCAGCAAGTCATTGCCACTCTTGTATCTACGTGGCTTGTTGCAGGCTGCAAACCAGATGCACACATCAGAAACTCCCAGCCCCGGGACTTGTCACCAGCAAACTCAAGTTATTTACTAGCAGAGGTGGGAAGCAGGCAGCTGTCCTTGCAATTCCCTGCCCAGGAAATCAGGTGGAAGGATTGCAACCTAACCGTGCCGTGCTTTGGAAGGGGGCAGCTGCTTGGTGCATGCTATGCTGTTTATCTCCCTGCCTGGCTTTTCTTCTCTCTCTACAATAACATGATGCCTTGCTGAGCTGTTCGATTTAGCATCTTGTGAGTGGGGCAATACAGCTCATTGGGCACCAGCTGCCTAATTGAATTTTCTCAGGTTTCTGGACAGGAGCTCGAGCTGACATTCTTTAATGGTCCTTAGCAATTGAATCTTTCCTGTGTTACTACACTGGCTGTGCTGAGCTGCATGTGGCAAGGATAAAACCATGTGTATGTGTGCATGACACGGGGTGAAGCAGGACAGGGGGATGAGCAGAGGATGAGGTTCCTTCAAGGTTTCATCAAGCCTTTGTGCACAGACAAGGGCTGTTCGGTTCTCAAAATAATCCAGGCTTTCAAAAACTCATTTGACAAGGTGCCTCCCAAGGAAACCAAGCAGCCCTGACACACGAGGAAAGTCCTTGCAAGGATTTACAGCAGCTAAAGGTTAGGAGACCAAAGGTGAGAACAAGTGGTCAGATGTGGCAGTAGACGATGTCACCGGTGAAGTTCATCAGAGATCAGAGCTGGATCAGAGCTGCCCAACACCCTCATAACTCACGGGAAAAAGGGGTCGAGGCAGTGAGAGGAGACAGTGTGCTGCTGAGGCTGCCAAAYTACAGCTGGGTGCAAAAGCATTGCAGAAGGACATCACGGTACGGACCCACCAGGTGGTAACACTGTGTTGATAAATGCACAGGGATGCACAAAAGGAAAATCATGCCTTGCTTCCCCTACCACTCACATCTCCAAATGAGCTGCAGCCTCCATGGAAACGTATCTTGGAGTTACCGTGCTCACTTCCCCGAAAACATCAGCTCAGTGGTGACCAAAAACGCAATCCCAACACTAGGAATTATTCAGAAAGGGATTGAGAAGAAAATGGAAAGCACTGTACTGTAAAAGCTGTGCACAAATCTGTCCCCGTGCCATTAGGAATACAGTTCAGTTGAAAGCGGAGCAGGGAGAGAAAACGGGGAAGAGCAAAGGCTGGCAGCGGGCAGCCCCCGCGTAAGGATGGCTTAACAGACTCAATCCCTTCATCCGTAAAAGGAGACAACCGAGTGGAGACGTGATAGACACCTAAGCAATGACGAGTGACATGGAGAGGACGAATAGAGAAGGACCGCTTGCTCCTTCTCCTAATAAAATAATTAAGGGGCAGCAAATGGAAACAAGCAAAAGAAAGTGCTTTTTTGCACAAAGAGTGATTAGATTACAGAAACCCCTGTCCATCAGATGCTGTGGATGTCAACATTTTGGGGAGAAGAGTGATTAAAGGAATCCATAGCAGAAGACACCACCCAGGGCAGTAAAACACTGAGCTGCCCGGTGAGCCCGAGGAGGTTGCAGGCAGCTGGCAGTGGGGAGGGATGGGAGAAGCACCCCCTATGCTTGTCCTGCTCTTTTCTCCCTATCTAGACATCAGCTCCCGGGTCCTGTTCATAGGTGGGACCACATGGGCATGATCCAGCCATTCTGTGTGTGAAAGCCCACAGCCTGAGCCCATCTGCAAAGGAGAGAGCCCCAGGGTGAAGCTGGCCCTGGGGGAGACCCTGGCAGATCTGAGTCCTCCTGCCGACGGTCTGTCAGAATACCTACTTCAGATAGGGAAGCACCACCTTTGGGGATGCTATCCCTGCTGGGAAAGGGGGTGCTAAGAACACACAAGGAAAAATTGGGTTGTAGCGAGTAAGATGCTGGTGAGATGCCTCAGAATCATCTCAGACATTAGCCAAGGGTGGGGACCTTTGAGAAACTGATCAGAAAAGTGTGTTTCAAGTGTCTTAAAAAAGCTTAGAACATATATTGACAGGCAGAAAGAGGGGAGAACATCTAAGCTAAGGCGTCTGTGTGAGGAGGGGTAGCTGGAATGGGCCCAGATAAACAGGCAGACAGGCAGAAGTGTGGAAGAAGATGGATGGGTGGACAGAAGAATGAATGTGTGTGATCACTGACAGACGGACAGCTGGCTGGATGGGCACAGACGGGATGGAGGGAAGTGTATGAAGATGAAAGGATGAATTACTATGCAAGTGGATCGATGGATGGGCATATATGGGGGTGCAGAGATGTGTAAGAGGATGGAGGCATAAAAGTATAAGGAGCAGGCTGGCTGGCAGCGTATGTGGATGGAGGGATGGGTGGACAGACGGGTGGGTTGGAGGAGGGAGGAAGGGATGGAAGGACCAATGAACAGCAGTGGGGTTGTGTGGATGGCTGGCTGTTCGAATGGCTATGGAGATGGATGGATGGATGGACAGATGACTAGGCAGATGGGTGGATGGATAACAGAGCTAAACTAAGAGTCTGAGCACCTCACTCAAGTTCTCTAATTTCTTCTATTGCATCAGGTAAAGACATTTTCTCTTCCCCTTTCCTGCTGGCTCACAAAAGGCCATCGACTCTCCTGGCCTTACACTTGGCGATTTGCTCGGCAGAGACACTGGAGATGCTTCACCACCCACCAGCCTTGCATGGAGAAAGGCTCATTGCAGCGACGGGCCCACAGACCTGCCTGCCTTGCCTGGCTCCTGCCTGCCCAGTGCCTGGCCCCTGGGAAGGCTTGAGAGCCGGGGGAAGCTTTGGGGTGCCCAGCTCTGCTTCTCAGAACTGTGGCTGAGAGCTTGTCTGTAGCTGGTGGCAGCAGGACTAAGCTGGGAAGGGGGAAAAGGCACCTTGAATTATTTCCTATTTGTCCTTAAACACAGTGCAAACGTGTTGGCACTCATCCAGAAGGGCTGAGGGAGCCATTCCTGGAAGACAGGTCTTTGAAAGCAATGCTCCTTTCCAAGGCAATGATTTAAGGCCCCTGACGAAGGAGAAACCCAAAGCACAGCTTTGGAGGAGGCGTTTCTCCCAGCCGGGTTTGCTGAGGCTCTTACTGGAGCCGAGCCAGGTCCCCACGTCCCTCCTGCCCCGTGCCAGCTGTAGGAGTCCCACCCAACTGCACCGCCATGTGAACACATGGCAGCCTCACTGGCAGGCGTCACCTCTCTTTGAGAAGGGGCACCATGGGGACAGCCCCCCCGCAACGCTGGAGCAGCCCTGTCTTGCGCTGTGGACACCAGTTCTGCTTTAGGATGGGGATGGGCAAGGGTGACCAGAGCTTTTACTGGGAGCCCCCACTTCCCGCAGGCTGGGTATGGGCAGGACCCCCCTGCCCCCAGCCCACCCAGAGCCTCACGTCTGTCTCGAGCAGGGAGGGGAGGGCAGTTTGTTCCTCCGCCTGGTCATCAGGTCACTGGTAACACACGGGATCGATGGTGGAGATTGTGCCTGTGCTGCAGGGCCAGCTGTGCTGGATGGACATCGACTGGTGGCATGGGCAGAGTGAGGGCCAACAGCCAGGGACTGCAGCTCAGGAGGTTCAAGCTGGACACGGAGGACAATTTATTCTCCAGGAGGGTGATGCAGCCCTGGGACAGATACCCACAGAGAGGGGRGATCTCCATCCTTGCAGGTTGTCAGGGTTCTGTTGACAAAGCCATGGCTGATATGGTCTACTGTTGGGAATAGTCCTCTTCTGAGTGACTTGACACCTCCAAAGATGCCTTCCCACCAACACTGCTGTGATCATTGGCTACAAGTGATCCTTAGAGATGCTGCCCTGCCCCTACACCACCCTGCTTCTCCAAAGTATGCTGCTTTTTGGGTCAGGTGACAGCACAAGGGTGAAGCACACATGATGGAGAGGTTGTGATGCTGCACCCCAAAGAGCAACATGCCTCTGAGCATCCAACCCCACTAAGGGCCACATCATCTGTTGCAGCACAGCACGCCAGCCGGGCACAGTATGGCTTACAACATGAAGTCCCAGAGCTGGAGAGGAGCCGTGGTGATGCTTAACGAGGGCAGAAATTACAGCTTTACCCACAGCCCTGCAAAGCTGCAGTGGAGGGAAGACGGCAGCTGCCCGTGGGACAGACACACACAGATCTCAGTGGTGGACCTGGGGCAGCTCAGTGAAACAAGCTGTGAGCTGCTTTGCTGCCCTCCTAGTGATGATGAGTGACAACTTGACAGCATGATCTGTGCAGCTGCAACACAACGGGGACCAACAGGACAGCGGTCCAGGGGAGAGACACAGAAGGAAGATAAGACGAAGCAGCTGAGATGCAGGGCCCACAGGAACATGTTTGATGCTTCCCAAACCCATCCTGCTCAGCTGGAACTCCTCAACAGAAACATCATCCTTGTTTTCCTTCTTAATGAATCTTGGCCTGTATCAAGACTGCAAGGAAAACAACACCACAGGGAAATCCTGCAAACCCGAGGGCTGCTCTGCCATGCGCCGTGCTGGGAAGGAGCAAAACTCCTCTCGGGACCCTCCTGCGGTCCCAGCATCTCCACTGGCTGCTCTCCCTCTGTTCCCACCGAGGCTCCCACCCTGCCAGCATGGGCTTGCCAGGGCAAGCCACAGATGCGGTCCCAGGGCTCTGTGCCGAGACACCTGAGGGGTCTTTTGAACAGTGAGCGGAGGAAGCGGAGAAGATGGTTTGTGTCCCTGGCACCGGCGCTCACCGCAGCCCCTCAACGGGGCTCTTTGTGCCAGGGCCCCTTGCAAGCCAACCTCCAGCATGCACTCGCAGGGGCCAAAACCGTCCTCGCTGTCACAGTTTTACAGGCAGACGGAGCCAACTGTTCTGCCCGGAGCCCTCTGCCTAAATGCACCGCAGGGTTGCGGCTGGTGTAAGCAGAGTGAGAGCAAAAGGAAGGCACTGAAGCATTTTTGGGGACAGACACAGGCACTCTTCTCCTCTGCAGGATGCACAGCCTCTGGCTCTGCCCCTCTTTTGCAGATGGGGAAACTGAGGCAGTGAGAAAGGACATGTCCCCACTTCCCCCGACAGGATGTGGAGCACTTCTGCAGCGGGAAGGAGAAATACATACGTGCCTTCAAACAGAGGGGCCTTCACATCACCCCTGTTAGCCTTCGTACCTCCCTCCCAGAGCAGCAACTAGCCATGAATAATCATCTCAGCAGCTAATCAGCTCTCTGTGTACGTATTCATAAATTATACATTTAATATTTACACAGTGCCGGGGCTATGCCGAGAGTTTTCCAAGCAGATAAACTGGTGAGGTCTCGCACCCTGCAACTTCCCATGGTAAATAAGATTAATAAGCCCACCAGAGATGAGTGGGGAGCCCCAGACCGTGGGGAGGGTGAGGGGAAAGAGCCCGGCCAGCATGGGGAGGGAAGGAGGAGAGCACTGATCCCCACCTTGGCTGGCCACCACTGCAAGAGCCTCTGCTCAGCTCTGTCCCAGGCTGCCCTGCCTCCTTGCAGTGATGTGTCATGTGCTGGTGCCTGGGGAGGAGGTGACCTGGCCATCTCCTGTCATCCTTCCTGCATGGAGGAGGATGTTCCTGGCCATTGGGTCTGGGTCTCACAGAGCAGTGGCACAATGCTGTGGCTTCTCTCCAGCTCCTGCACCCATGCTGGCCAGCATGAGCAACACCGACCATGCCCAAGGGATGCTGGTAGCTCTGCTCCCATCTGCAGCTTCAGAGCCCTGAGGTCTGCCCTTCTTGAGATGAAACTGCCTCTGGCACTGGAGAGGGTTTCCCGACACCAGCTTCCTGAAGCACACCCCATCCTTGATCTCCTCACATCTATTCCCTTTGGTGCCGCTTGGTCTTTGCACAGCTTTTGTTGCCAGTAGAAACCTTCCCTTCAAGGAGAAGGAATTTCATGCTTAAGGAGGCAGTTCTTCCACAAGTAATTTAAAACTAGATACATCTTTGTAAGGAAACAGGCATAATTAAGTGTCATCGATGTAGCCAAAGATATGGACCGTTCCAAGTTAATTTTGTCCATTAATGAAGAATTGCAGCAAGCAGAGCCCGCGTTTGTTTGCTCTACTTTGGTAAATCCCTGGAGTCAGCAGCTTTGCTCTCTTGACAAGAAAAAATAATTATCAAGAAACTTTAATTAAGAGATAACAGATGGGTGCTAAAGGACTGGTACTCAATCACTCCATGATAGCCTGGAAGCAGACCTCGGTTTACGTCAGGGGTGTTGTAAAGGAGGCACTTTTCCCCTCTGACATGCTCGGCTCAGGGCAAGCTGCAGGGCAGGACAGCCTCTTCTCTCAGCCTGAATGTGACCACAAAATGTCCTCCCATGAGAGACAGCAAAGCCCTGCTGCCCCTGAAGAAGCTCTCCTCCAGCTTTGCAGCAGCCTTACCTCCCACCACTGCTCTGCAGCTGAGTGCACCTCCCTCTGCAGCTACACCCCAAACCCAGCTAGGGATGTCCATTGCAGGGTGAAAAGGGCCTTCGTGGCCCTTCTAGCTGCTCAGCTGCAAGAGGCTGACGCTTCTTCCATGAAACTTAATGCAGTATCTACTGGGACTTTCTGAGGATGAAGAGACACTTTTGCAATCAAATTTGCCATTGTCACAAATGATAATCCATGCCACAGGCTCCCTCCTGGATCTGATGGTCCAGCAGTGGGGAGGTGTGATGCCTGGTCTGCTACCAGCTTGGCATGCTGCGCCCGGGACCGAGCTCCAGGTGGCACAGTTGGGATGGCRGCATGGTCAGGATGGTGGCACTTGCATGGCTTGTGCATGGGGGCCAACAAGGCTACGCAGTGGCAGGGCATAAGCACCCTCCTGGGAAGAAAACGCAGTGCTAAACCCAGTGGGAAACCGCAGAACAGAGACCCACCACTGGAAGCAACACAAACTCACAGCAGAAGTGAGGGCCAAGTCCTTGCTGCAGCACTGGCTCAGTCCCAAGGAATGCAGCAGCACCCCATGCCTCGTGGGCTGTGGTCCCACGCTGAGTCCTGGCTGGGAGACATGGTAGCAGGATGGGGGAAGCTGCCTTAGCAGATGAGTAACTTCAGAGTCATTTTTCTGCTTGTATCACACCTTCAGACTGGCTTTGGCCCTGTCTGAGTGGGATCTCACCAGGACAGATCATGTCCTCCCTGTGCCAGGACAGGACTGCTATGTCCATGTCTTGTACTGGTCTTGGTACAWTTTTGGCATCCTCATGTTGGGACGGAGCCTCTCTTGCAGCTCTTTAGACCTGCCAAACCACATCAGCCCAGAGCATCGTGCTAGCAGCGCTCCTCACTGCAAGCCAGAAAGGCTCCACTTCAGAGGCAGCCTTGTTTCCCCATGTGCCATCACACTCAGCTCTTGTTGGGAGTAGCAGAGGCTGTACAGCAGCGCGCTGCCCCAACACCAACTCGTCCCTGGCCACAGGGGACAAGCAAACCTGGGAACAGCAACGAAGTCCATCCTGCCTTGGTAACAGGGTCTCTCCAGCCATGCATGGGTAGGAGACCCCGAAGAAGCTGCCCTTTTCCATGGCTTCAGGGTAGGACTGAGCTCTTCCAGGGGGTGCTAATGCTGGTGTGTACCCATCTGCAATGTTCATATGCCTTGTCTTGTGTTACCAAATGCAGGACCAGGAGAAGATGTGCCTCTGCTGCTACTTCCACTTTTCTGACTCAGCTGCTCTGCAGCAGAGAGGTCTGGATGCTGTTGGGCTGGTGATCTTGGCTTTTTTTTCCCCAGGAGACTTTGCTCTTGCATCCCAGGAGGGGACCTGGGCTCATGTGTTGATCTGTTTTACAGCAGGAGGTCTTGGTAAGACTTTCACTTGGATGTCCTAGCTCTTCTGGTCCAAAAATGCCTGGAACTCCAAATGCTCTCCTTGCCAGGACAGGTGTAGCTATGACACCATTTTCACCCTAAGGCAAAGGGAAGGCTGGATGGTACCTTGCCCACTTGGCTTCCTTGCAAAGTCAACTTGAGATGACTCGTCCTGAGGAAGAGCAGTTGCCTGGTGATGCAGCAACTCCTCCAACCCCCTGCATCTACATCGCGGCTGCCCCAGCATGTGGGGTGGCATGATCCCTGCAGAGGGATCTGGACAGGTGGGATCAATGGACCGAGGCCAACTGTATGAGGTTCAACAAGGCCAAGTGCCGGGTCCTGCACTTTGGCCACAACAACCCCACGCAACGCTACAGGCTTGGGGAAGAGTGGCTGGAAAGCTGCCCGGCAGAAAAGGACCTGGGGGTGTTGGTTGACAGCTGGTTGAACATGAGCTGGCAGTGTGCCCAGGTGGCCAAGAAGGCCAAGAGCATCCTGGCCTGTATCGGAAATAGTGTGGCCAGCAGGAGTAGGGAAGTGACCGTGCCCCTGTACTCGGCACTGGTGAGGCCGCACCTCGAATACTGTGTTCAGTTTTGAGCCCCTCACTACCAGAAAGACATTGAGGTGCTGGAGTGCGTCCAGAGAAGGGCAACAAAGCTGGTGAAGGGTCTGGAGAACAAGTCTTACGAGGAACGGCTGAGGGAACTGGGACTGTTTAGYCTGGAGAAGAGRAGGCTCRGGGGAGACCTTATCATGCTCTACCACTACCTGAAAGAAGGTTGCAGTGAGGTGGGTGTTGGTCTCTTCTCCCAAGCAACTAGCGATAGGATGAGAGGAAATGGCCTCAAGTTGCGCCAGGGGAGGTTTAGATTGGATATTAGGAAAAATTTCTTCACTGAAAGGGTTGTCATGCATTGGAACAGGCTGCCCAGGGAAGTGGTTAAGTCACCATCCCTGGAGGTATTTAAAAGACGTGTGGATGTGGCGCTTAGGGACATGGTTTAATGGGCATGGAGGTGTTGGGTTGACAGTTGGACTCAATGATCTTAGAGGTCCTTTCCAACCTTAATGATTCTATGATTCTATGATATGGAGGGGAAGGTGTTGGAGGACCAGATGGAGATGAACGGCACTAACAGGAATCAGCACACAGCAGAAAAATCCCACCGATATCCTCCAAGCTGGGCTCACTTGAGCCTTCGCCCTTGGCTGCCAGGTGACTGGTGTTAGCACCGCAGATGAATTAAAGGCTTGTTTTCTGGTCCTGCTTTTTCATGCAGACAGGACAAATAACTCTAGGCCACAAAAGAGTGCTTAGATCAGGCTTTTCAATGCCGTTTAAGAAGAAATCAATACGATTTGGAATTAGGTGCCCAAATCACAGCCGTAAACACAAGAAAAGCTCATTGTGGTCCAGCAACAGCGCGAAGATGCCCGTGTTTACCGAGCTTTGGGGAGGGGGGCAGTGCTGGATAGAGATGTTGGGGTGTCTTGCACCCCATTCACCGCAACCTGCCTTTTAAGCCCCATGCACAGCGTACACTTCCCCATCACTGTTTGCCAATGCCCACACGCCCGCCCACAAATAACAGCCTTCCTCCGCGTGAATACACCAGGGGCGACTGCTATTTGTTCACATAACAACCCAGCTCCTGCTTCACCCCACTCAAGGCTGCAGATTAGCATCAGGCATTGTGAAATATTTTTTTTATTAGCACAGAATTATGGAAGTCAGAGGCGTAAAAGACCTGTTGGGTCCTACTCAGTCCATCCTCCTTCTGCCAAGACAGTATTGGTCCCTGCAGCATATTTACTATTTCTCCGGTCTAATTTTACATACTGTACAATCTGTGCAGTGCCAAGTTACGATCCCTGTGTGAGAAGCAGAGCTCTCAATTTCCAGGCTCTTGGGTGTGTAAAATCACAACCGTGATGTTAAATTAACTTTTTTTTTCCTTGCATTTAATCATTTAATAGCTCTAAAATTCAGCCCCTCAGGCTCTTTCTGTCTGTCTGTTGGCTTGGGTTTTGCCTGCTGTAGGCCAGTGGCTTGTCGCTTACAGATGTAACGCTCACACCCCTGGGTGGATCGGCAGCAGCTGGGCTTGAAGCTGGGACCGCTGCAACTAAACACATGAACTTCTGCGGCCTGAGGATGGAAAAACTCCTCCGCTTTCTTAACCACAGGTACAGGAGGTTAACCCTCCTCCTTATGACCCAGCCCTGGCAAGGAGGAGGTACAGGGCACACTGCATGCAGGGCCAGGACTCAAAGGCATGACCCAGGCTAGATTTATAAAKCAAAGCAGGGGTGCTAGCTGCAGCACTGAGACGTGAGGCGACAGGGCAGCACCAAAGTATTCCCAGTGAATTCCTGTGCCCAGGAACTCCCAACAGAAACACCAATACTTTTTCCTCCATCCCTACATCCACCAGAGGTTAGACCCCAGAACTTGTTTCTTCCCAAGACAGGGATTTCTTCCCCCTGCACCAACACCAAGACTTTTCTTTATGCATGTGGCTACGGGATAGCAGAGGAACTCAGCTGCTGCCAGCGCAGCACGGTGAACAGCGGGTGGGAAGAATAGATGCTGATAAAATGGGAAGCATTTTCACAAGTGATTTTTTTATTTGTTTAGGGTTTTTTTTGTTTTTTTTGACTCRGTCACCATCACTCACTTCTCCAAGTAACACCTGCACTTCTGGAGCCTGGTGATGATTTCAAAGCAATATTAATAATAAGGCAACCAGCTACTCTGCCCATCAGGGGCTGTATTAACAATTAAGCCAAGGCCTTGGGATTTGCCTCAGTAATAACGAGATATTACATTTGCATTTCATGCCTTTCACTCTGAAGGATCCTCAAGCAAAGCCAAGCCTGGAAACGATCACCGGCACATGCTGAGCTGTGGCACAGCTGTAGAGCTGCAGCCTGACTGTCACACAGAGCATCTGCTGGGTGCAAGCACCTCTGGGGTGAAAGATGGCAACATATCAGACTCATGGCACAGTGGAAAGAGCGTTACTTCCACCAGAGACATCAAGATAAATCCCCGAGTGTAGCTAAAGGAGCATTGCAGACCACAACAGGACCCCAGGACAGAGCTCCTGGATCTTGAGGAAAGCTTGGAAGCAGGCTCCAGCCAGGGTATGAATGAGGCTGGGTTTCTGGTTATGGGCTGGAAGGTGTATCTGGGCCATGGATAACATGACTGCAGGATCATGGTCCCCAAATGGTTTCTGAGCAACTCACAGAGCACATCTACAAGACAGCAGGAGACTGCAAGCATGTGATGCTTTGGGGCATATGGACAGAGGCTTTGCATGCCTTGTGCAGATGCACACACATATCCCTACAAAGCACAATGCAGAAGCTCATGCAGAGATCATACCACCTCTGAAAATAAAGCCTTAAGATGAGGACAGTAAGCTGGGAGCTTTCTGCCGGGTTTTCCATTCCCAGCAGCAGCACTGAGGGCTTTCAGAGGAGGGTGCATGCAACTCCTCAGAGGGTTGTGAACTAAGCCATCTCCTGCCTGGTCCTGCTCCCTCATTGGTGCCTTGAAGCACTGGTGTCCAGCACCCTTTCCAAAACCTCTGAAGAAGATGCCCTTCATTAAGCAGCTGAGCATTTCCAAGTGGTCCCCATTGGCTGGCTGTTGGCAGAGGCCCCCGGGTTCATCACACAGAGCCTGTAACAACCACATGGTAATTTTTATTTGGTGCTGGCTGCCTCTCTGTTTCTGGAAACACCTCCTCCTCCGCAGAGCCTTTCCTGCTCGTCTACCCACCGCTATTCCCTCTCCGTACCACTTTTATTGCCATGCCTCTGACTAAACTCTCAAAAGCAGAGAGCAGCGCTGCTTTCAGGCTCTCTGAAACGGGAGCTGAGCCTGCCTTTGAGAGCATCTCCTAACCTCCAATTACTGATGTTGCTGTTTCTGAGAGCCCTCAAGTTGGTGTCTTTTTTTCTTCCCTGTGTTGAGGGTGATGAGCAAATGTTAGTTCAGGAGCAGACATTCATTCAGTATGATTTAAACTAATTGCCCATTATTTCCTAAATTTCAACACTTAAAAGCTTCAACACAAAACAACATCTAAAAGGCCAGTTATGTTCATTAACTGAAATACAAATAAACGTGCCCAGCTCTCTGGAGAGCTCTTGGGTTTGAAGCCGAAGAAGATTTTAGGGAAGCATATTTTCTGAAAGTAAGATTATACAGAAGCTCATCACATCTAGAGCTCCAGTTATCTGAAGGCACTACTGAATTACACTATTATTAGCACAAGAGATACTTGAATTCTGGAATTTCTGTAAAATGTTTTGAATTCAGGTTCTGAGGCATTTAAAGGACTTGAGAAAATATCTTTGGCTCCAAGTCAGCAAAGCACTTAAACACATGCTGAAAGTTAAGGGCTTGCTTAAGTACCTTGCTGACTTGGGGCTTTTAACCCCGGCAAAAAGAAAGCAAAGAGGAAAGAAAAGCCAAAGGAAAAAGTTGTGGTGTGCGTGGAAATCTCCAGGCAAGCCGAAATAATACGGGAATCTCTTCTGGAAAGTAAGAAAACAAAAAATATAGTGACTTGCTTTAAAATTAAACACTAGAGGAAGCTTTCTGGAGGGGGAAAAGACTCCCAGAACAAATGGAGTATTTCAATGTAGCCTAACGCCGGCTTTGCTCTCCTGCCTCTTCAGCATGCTGAAATTATTTATTGCTGAAAAAAACCCCACCAACCCAACCCCAAAAACTGCCTCCCCCTCCCACTTTCGGACTAAGCATGATGTGAGAGAGAAAAATCTTGGCTTCGGCAGTGAAAAAACATCTCTGAAATGAATTGGCTGTGAGAGGCTGTCTCCATCAGGAGGGAGGAAGAGGAGAAGGGATGAGGGAGTGAATGGTAATAAGGAGGAGGAAAAAATTGCCCACAGGCAGGAGCCTGCAAACAACCGCACACACTGCCTGCGGGAGGGAGGAATACGAGAAAGTCCGTAAGGAGAGAAAATCAGTGCAAATCTATGCACACACGCATGGGAAGTGGCTACAGGCAGCAAGCAGCTCTTCCCCTACCTCCAGCTTGAGGCCATGAATAGAAAACAAACTGAAGCAGAGCAAAAAGAGGATGCTCTGCAGCCCACCCAGGGAGAGCGGTCGCTAGCCCGCTGGAGAGGGCGACAGGGAGAGCAGCTGCCTGTGTGGGGAGGGGCGGGAGGAGATGCTCCAGCTCCTCTGGGCTCCGGCGCTCACAGCCCCCGTGGCTCTGGCATAGCAGGGGCAAGCTCAGGATGTCATGAAGTTGGAAACACTGCTCTGGCTCCATCAGGGCAAAAGCCCAAACTTCCAAAAATTCTCCTTTAAAGAGAAGAGAAAAAAAAAAAAAAAAAAAAAAAAGAGGAAAGTACTTTCCTTCAGAAGGAAACCAAAGGATTTCATGTCTTTTAGGTTTTTTTCAAAACCACCCCACTGTGTTGTACAAAAGGCTTTGCAACCCTTTTTTGGGGGTGAGGGGGTGTCAATTTAAAGTGAAGAGCCTAACCATTTCTGAAAAATACCAAAAAGACATACTGCAGCCCTTCCCCTTGTCCCACAAGTTTTTTTTTCCCCCCTCTGACAGAGAAATATGATTTTGTAAAACATTTGGATGTTGATGGGACTTCATTTTCCAATGGAAAATGGATCCCCCAAGGATTTTCCCCATCAGCTCTGCTCAGGACAGATTGGCAGCAAGCGCTTTGCTTCCCGACGGAGATGCCCCTCATGGGAAGCGCGGGATCCCGGCACAGGGGATGGAGGCAGCTCTTCCCCAGCACTCACGCTGCCACACTGCCTGCAGTCCCCTGAGGACGGGCACCCTGTCACCCACTGCTCTGTGCCAGCACCCAGCAAAAGGCAGCTCTCGCCTTAACGAGCTGACAACTCAAACGGATGAGACAAATGAGGGGAGCATCATTCTCCCCATCTTACAGACAGAGCTGAAGTCCCCAAAGCAGATTAAATAACTGGCCCAAGGATGCGCAAGTTGTTTGCATCAGAGCCTAGTTCTGATTTTGCATCTCCCCTGTGATTCTACGGCAACTGGTACATCGACACCAGGGTTTGGTTGGGCTCTGCTGGCCCTGCTGAAATACAAACACCCAAAGCACAGAATTCATTTGAGCTGGTGTCTTTTTATCCATCTTGAACCCCCGTATGTCCCCCAGGATGCCAGCGCTTGGACGTTGCACTGGTGGCTTGTGGGGCTCTGAGATGGCTGCTGCAGTGTACACCGGTGACTCCCCCTGAAGTAGCAAAGTGAAAAGCCTTCCATAAATACTGGTTATGCTAAAAAAAACTCCTCAGGGCTAAGCAACTTAAGGGAAACGGCCCAAACTCACCGGAGTAAGGAAAACACAATTAAATCAGCTAACAGCCCCTATCCACTAATCCCTCGTGCTACGGCCCACCGGGTTTGACTGGAACGTCTCTGCCTGCTGACACCCACCTCCCACCCCTCTTCCAGCTCTGGCACTGCTTTTCCCAGCACCCTGGCAAGCCAGCCATGCACATGTGTTGTGTGGGAGAGAAAGCCCACCAGAGCCCGGGACTCCCAGCATGTGGTCACAGCCTGACTAGGACCTCCCGGCAATGGGTTGTGCAAGAACAAGCTTGGGAGCTGCTGGCCCAGACCATGGCATGAATTAAAGACACTCAGCATTCGCAGGAGAATTCAATATTCAGCTGGGAGACAGGTTTGCAACATCACGCAACATGTTAAGAAAGCTGTGATGTGCTCTTGGTGGCTTTCGCTATGCRGTCTTCACTCTGGAGCTGTGATTTAGAGCAGGATGAAGAATGTAACAGGATTAAATCTGCCTACCTAAATCCTGAAATTTTCCTTCTGGGTTTATATCCTAAAGTCCTACCCATGGATCAATAGAAGGATGCCTACAACCATCTCTCTGGAGCTGCCAAGAATGTAATTACAGAAATATGGAGAAAGAAATGCATCATGGATGCAAAAGCCCATGGACTCACAGAGTTCAGTGGAAAAGACTTGCCCAGATTATGGAGTGAGATGGACAACTTCACGTGGAGGGAAGGTTCACCATCACAGAGAAAGGCTGACCATTGGGTGTCTTGCTCAGATAGGGTAGACACCTCCATTCTCAATTGACTGATCCAGGCCCTCCCCAAATTTCTTGGGGGACAAGGCACATTTCCATCTCCTAAATAGCGCTTCTTAGCGGCCCAGGGGTTGCAAGGTTGCTGCTGCAGTCGGACAGGGGAGCTGGGAGCAAAGGGAGCACATGGAGGTCCCACGCTTCAATGGCTGAATCTCCTGGTGGGCTGATGGACCACTGACTCTGCTGCCATGCAGGAGACATGAGCAGCACCTTCACCAAGGCTAAGTCAAGCTAAGCCAATGCCAAGAACCAGAAAAAAAAAAGAAAAAACCCAACCCTGCATAAATGCATAAACAAATGTTTCTCTATTCTTTTCTTTAAATGATAGCTTCCGAAGTCCCATGTCATTACTATTCCCCCATGGGTTTCCTTTCTGTCTCCCATGCTGCCATCGCAGTAGCTATGTAACTTTTGAAGACCACTGACCGGCAGCGTGAAAATGGCCGCAGTGATTATATTGCAACACTTCACTGCTTCCCTGAGCTGCAGCTCCTTCCTCCACTGTTGGAAGTGAAGTACGATCAATGCTAATTAATTATGAGCCAGAACCTGCCAACCATGGTCACACTGAGTTCAGTGCTGTTTCTTGAATATTCAGGGCTTACTCTCCATAAAAGCGAGGATCAGTCTTCAGCAACTGGTGTTGAAAAAAACAGAAACTCTCTTTGCAAGCTGCGAGGGATGGACGGACGTGCCTGTCTCAGGGCTGAGAGCTGGAGGACTCACCTGTGCGGGGGTAGACCCAGTGCGCCGTGGCTGTAAATCAGCGAAGCGTCATTGACATGATGGGAAGGGCAGTAAGGCAGCTTGAAGGCATCCCTAAAAGCTCTCTGCCAACAGGAACCACAGAGCTGGCAGAGCTACTACACCTGACCATGGCCAAGAGGAGGATGCTTGCAATGGGTCCAGCAAGAGAGCACAAGCATCCTCCAACAGCAAGGAGAAGCAACACCCTTCCTCTTAGCACCCAAAGGCTGTCCCCTCGACACTGGGAGAGGGCAAGGCAAGGGCTGGGTGTTACCAGGCAAAGCTGGAGAGGCTCTTCAAGGGCAAAGCCCTGGAGATAGCTGAGGCAGAGAAGAGTCCCAGTAAAGTGGACTTCCAGCAGAAGCGCCAGTCGAAATGGTGCTACAGCTCACTAGCAAGTGAGCCTGTGGCCATTGACAATGGCCACGGTTCCTCCCCCTGCCAAGGAGCTCACGTAATGCTCTAAGAGCTGGGAGGCACCAGTGGGGACCCAAGCTCGTGAGCTGCCCTTCCCCTATGCCACACAGCAGGAATCCTCACCTGAAGGAAAAAAGAGACAAGCACACAGGCCAATTACCCCGTGCTTCCCACCACAAAGGTAAAACTAATTTTCAAGTCTGATGAGCACAGGAACTTGGACGTCATCACCAGCCAGGCACCTCGCTGCATCCCAGGTAGTGCTACATCGCCTCCCAACAGCAGGAGTCCTGCAGGGCTCAGCAGCCCCTTCCCACCCCTGAGCAATGTCACTGGATTCTCATGCTTTGCTCCAAGACTCGCCAGTTGCCTCAGCAGCTGGCACAGGCTGTGGCAGGTCTCCAGGCTCCCAGTTATAGCCAGACATGGAGGCTTCCCATGGGAAATCACGGGGAGAGGAGTAGACAGACAGACATTAGCTTCTGGATTTAATACAGTCTCACTCCTGTGTGCCTCAGTTTCTCATTTGCACAGCATGCTCTCAGCTGGAGCAACCGCACCACAGTGCAGGCAATCCACAGATGCAGCAGAGTCCGACCTGCCAGGGCTTGCGGCTTGGCTAGAGTTAGAGGCTCTCTGTGACTCATCCTATGAAGTCTCAAGTTCATGGCTACGGCTGGAGACTCCCCCCGGGAGCGAACGCTCTGGCCTTGGCTTACTGTCCCCCTGGGAGTGGGTTTGTGCATAAACAATGGGGATGGTGAGCAGAGCTCTCCTGCCTGGTTGGAGATCTGCGCTTGGACGGACRCATGGATGTGGGACTACCAGGACTGGCCCCCAGCAGCAGACCCCTGTGTACATGCTCTGCACGATGCAGGTTTGCACCAGCCTCTGCTGTTGTGAGCCTGCCTTCCTGCTACTCACAACAGGACAGGACCCTGATCCCCCTCCGTAGCTCTGTTACCTCCATGAGGGATGCTCAGCAAATTCCTTGGCTTTATATCAGTTTGGATCCTGGAGGCAGCAGGTGTGGCCCCCTGCGAGCAGCACAGACAGGCAGAGTACAGAGGGGATCTCTCTCCAGAGAGCTGAAGCACACTTCAGCATAGCAAAACATCCATTCCCCACCAGCTCCCTGCCACCAGAGCTGTGTTACCCAGCAGCGCGCCCAATGCCTGGACATCAGAAATACAAGCACATACATGCACACCTCATTACACCTTAGCAAATTCAGCAGGAATCAAGCAAGACACGCTACACACTGCAGCTCTGCTTTAGCTTGTGCATCCCAGTCAGCTCCTCGGTGTGATGGTGCCAGCTCTCTTCTGCCTACAAAGCACACAGCTCTTGGCTGGAAGAAGTCCTCCAGGCTTCCAGCCTTGCAGGTCAATGCTTTTCAGCATTGGCTCTGCAGACCTCTGGCTGCTTTGCAACACTCCAGAATAGATAACTAAGAACAGCCCGACTACTGCCGGATGGCTTCAATCCGCTAACAGGGATCTGCACTGGGGGAAACGCTTCAGGCTTTGCAAGCTAAAAAAGCTAGGAAGGTCAAATGTGTTGAATCTGGGATGAAGGGCAGTGCATGTGCCAGCTGTGCGCACCCTACGGCAAGGCTCTGCCCCATCTAGGGGGATTTTGCACAGGAGGTGGATGTGTCTTGCCCAGGGCTGTGGGACAGAGACTCACCCTGCACACAGATGTGTGCAGCCGTGCAAGGAAAATTTTTAGTCCCTTCCACTTGTCTCCTGAGCGGAGACAAAGGCTGTTTCATCCCCACGTTGTGAGTCACATACACAAAGCCCCTTCCCCAACACCAGCCTCTCCAGTATGGCTCTAAGCAAAAGAAGGCAGTACAATGAGGCTCCAGACTCACCAGCTTCAATTAGCGCCTGGTGGCAGCTAAGACTAAATAACAATCTTTACCAGCAAATCCTACACCAAGAGATCAATGGTCCATACGCTGGACCAATACTGCTGTAACCCCTCCTGCCTCCATCACCGTCGATCGCTGCACGGTTTCACTTCACTTCTCCACCTGATTGGCCTTCCTGGAGCACTCATTACAAGGTGACATGCATTGCTTTTCCCCTCTGTAACGAGCCTGCCACAGCCCCTGCTCAATCCTTCTTCTTCTTCTCCTTTTCCTTTTAATATGCCACAATTATATTGGCTTCTCTGCATGGATCCACTCCATTTAGTGCTGCCCAAGACTGCTTATCCTGAAAGATGCTCTTTTCATCCACAGGACAGACTACACATATTGCAAGCTCTTCTCCTGTTTATTTTTTACGCTCTAGCATCTCCCACCTGGATTAGGAATCTGAATATTATGTATTTCCCTTTGCACAGAAGCACAGTGTCTGCCCAGAGAAATTAAACCCCCCAAAAGACTCTGATTATTAAGGTTTGTGCATGTTCTGTCCCAGCATCTGTGCTCACGAGCATGCTTCACAGTTCCTTTGCTCTCTTCCCACCCTAGCAAAATCCTCTCCCCGGAAAGCAGAGATGATGATGTTTGGTCTCAGTGTCTTGCTGTGCTCCCATTATCCAGGGCTTTGCTTGGTCACAGACATGTCACAGGTGGCCTGAAGACAACAGCAAGTGACTCACTCTGTGTCCAACACTATTGATGGATGTGCAGGACCTGAACATCTCAGCCCCAGCCCTGACTGCCCTTTTGGTCCCGGGGTCTGTCGCACACAGCCCTGCTGACATGCTCTGGGAATGATTTGTAGCACCCTCTGCTAAGGTCATGGGCTCCTGCAAGTGGTGCCCAGAGCTGCCCCCAGAGCTGCAGCACTCTGCTCTTTCAGCCTGACCGGAGATTGGCTTTGCAGTCCCAGGGCGGCCTATGATCCAGGACTTCAGACACTGGAAACCCTTCAAAGGGGATAAATAATGAGCGGCACCCTCAGTCCAAGTTCAGCTGGACACGTGTCGCTGAACAGGCTGGTGGGGACCAGGCTGATTTGGAAATGTGAGATGGCTGGCTCCCTGGAATAGCCGCACGTGACTTCCAAGGCGAGACCTTTCCGAGCTTTTGGAGGCTAATTGAAGCCAAATCCCTGAAGCACTAAAGGTTTCCACTCAACTGTCACTGTTTTATGAGATCTTCCATTTCTGGAAGCCTTTGAGAATGTAACAACAGGCATAAAAAAGCAACGGGCGTAATCCRCGGACGAGGATTGCTTCCTCCCTTGCCAAAAGGAGCTCAGTGCTAGGACAGGACACAGCCCTTCTTCAGCAGCCAGAGCTCACGCAAAGAGCAAAGCCCATGGCTATTCCCCGTGTGCTGGGCTATGCCTCAGCTCCCTGGGTCTGAAAACCTGTGCAAATGAGATTTTGGCTTCCACCAGCATTTGGGGGCTCCCAGCTGCTATGGCAATGCCTCGATTTACAACTGAGTGTTGGCAGAGGAAGAGATGCCCCTGCTTCACACAATGGGATGATGCCACCCTGAGAAGAAGATGACCTTTATCCAAACCTTTCCTCCCATCCTCTCCCCATGATCTGGGCTTGTCCAGCAGTGGGTTTCAGCAAGGATTTGTCGGCAAGGACCCAGCTGGCTTACACAGATGCCCCATGAGCCAAGTGCTGCTCCCTGTCCTACAGTGTCCCCTCTGCACATCCACACCAGCAGGTCCTGCCTCCTCCCCGTGTGTTGCGGCAGCTTTGCCCCTGCCAGCAGTAACTCCCAGGGCTTCATCCTGGGCTGAACACTCTCCATCCAAAGCTCCTCTGGGTGTCTGCGTGGACTAAAAACCCTGTTCCTCCTCCTTCGTTGCTTGTCGATATGTTTAATGAAGTCTAAGAGACTACTGAGACACGGTTTTCCTTGCCACTGGCAGAACTAATGAATCCTGGCAGAGTGCGATCCTCCCCGTGTTTTCTTCTTCTCATCACAGATGTGAACTGTTTTCATCAGTTTTGTGGGATCACAGGATTGTCCAAAACCTGCCAGATCCACACTCTTACCTTTATTTACTTTTTTTTTTTTTAATCTTTTACAGCTTTGTGATCTGCTTCAATACACCAGATTGATGGAAGGGTTCATATTTTTGTTAGCATTCCAGATATTTCCTACTAAGTTTCCTTCCAAGCTCTTGGATGGCTCCTGTGGACCTGGGGACAGATCCCCACTTTGCTCCACAACCTCATCTCTGTTGGCTCCATTTCAAATAACTTCTTCCATTCCCAGAAAGGGGTAAATTCAGTGCAAGTGCCTCCAGACAGACTTGTATAGCAAAAGCAGGCAGCTTATTTGCAATGTCCTTTGCATGTCTCCAAACTTCAGTAACTTGCAAAGAGCAATTCTTTAAAGCCTTGGAGCCACGGAGCYGTGCTTCCCCTCACCTAACTGCCAGTCCCTCTACTTCTCTTCCTGTCCTTCTCCTCCCTCCCCCACCTGCACTTTAACAGCATCTCTCCTCATGCATCCAACAGCACTTTGCACAATGGGACATCAATCTCATGCAGATCTGCAGCTATTTTCCAAGCACAGACCCTAAGTGAGTGCCGCTCCCTGATGGGCACGAACTGAGCTGTGCTCCTGCGGCACACCTCAGCAAGACAGGCCACCCTACCCCGTGCACCCACGACTTTCTGCGGTGCAAAACTAACCGACACTGCATAGAAATCAACCCTCTCGATTTCCCACTGCCCAGGCGGGAGGAGTGAGCCTGGGACATGCTCCCCATGGGGCTATCCTGCACTGCCGGCCAGACCCCTGGGGAATGCTCGGCTCTGGGACCTGCAGGGCGATGAGGCAGCGGGCAAGGAAACACAGGCACTAAAAATAGGCTGTCTGCAGTAGGGGCTGACCACATTTATTAGCAAGCCTGTGCTCCGGCTGACCACAAGGTCAGCCTCCGAGAGCCTGGCCATAATTCACTCTGTGTCTGGGCAGGAAATCTACTTGAGCTCAGAGGGATGTCCAGTAATAGAAAAAGATGTTCCAGGACCTGGGGCTACTTTTGGTGTTTTCTTTTACTTTACAGACAGGGAAACTTTCAGGAGATGCATCTTGTGCTAGAGACAAAAAAAAAAAAAGCCAGGTGCTCTGGGACAGACAGAGGGGTAGGAAGGAAAAGGGTGGGGGGGCGCAGAAGTTTGTGCCTGTTCAGATCTGGGGTTCTTCTTCTCAGACAGACTCACCTTTACCATGTAGGGCAGAGAAGCAGCAGGGAAAGATCAGAGCAGCAAGGGGGAGCCCAGACCTTGATGGGCTTTTAAATGTCCTAACAGCATGCAGCAGAGTTTAATGGATTGCAGCTGGGGTGTCACCGCAGGTGGGGTGAGTGGCTGACTCTGCTGCTTCCCTGCAGCTGTGGGCTGGCAGGGAGAATGGGGAGGCAACGGGGAAACCACCACGGTAACAAATGTCCAAGGATGGAGGTTACGGACCTTCCTTGCAAAGGCATCAGAGGGACATGAGTTTCCTGCACCTTGACTTACAGCCAGGTTGTACCTCTGGCCAGTATAGGGTGGGCTAGCAGACTGGCCCCCAGCAGATGCAGCAACCCCACTGCAATGATGCTGGTCCCCAGCAGATCACCGTGAGCTTGGGCTAGCTTAGCCCCGGGAAGCAATTAGCAAGGCAAAGGAAGCAAAGAGTGGATGCCTGCCCTTGAACGGCAGCCTTCAGAATTATTTAAGCAGGCTCCATCTCACGGAGCAGCTCAAATCCTAATCGCTGCACATAAGCTGCCAGCACTGGAGCCTTCATGTGAGGGGTAATGTGTCCTCGGTGAGTCAGGCTGACTCACCCGCCAGGTACACGATTTGCCTACAGAAGTGAGGTGATTGCTGGCGTGCCCAGAGGTGCAGGCAGCGCTGCTCTGCCAGGGATGCTGCCATCCGGGGTGTCCACACCTTCGGCAATACCTTCCCCCACTGCCCCAAGTGCTTGTGTCCTTCCCCTCTTGCTGCTCCAAGGCAGGAGCATCTATCTACTCATGACATGCCCTGGGACCAAGGTCTTCCAGATACAGCTGGCTCCTTCAGCAGATTATGTGAACACCACTGTGAACTGAGCTCATTTAGCCTGAGGACAGGTTGAGCTAAGCCCCCTGACTTTGACTGCGCTGAGCAAACCTTGATAACATCCTTCCAATGCCAAGACATGTCCTTTATTGATCCAGCACCGTGCCTTGGTTCTGGCTCTCCAAGCTGTCCATGAAGCAAATTTGAAGAGCGTTTTGGCTTCAAGGTGGCTTGCAAAGAGTGAGGGATGCAGGGGCAGGTAGAAGCTACACCAAACCTTGCTTCCTAACCTGAGGGAGGTCCTGGAAATGCTCTGAAAACAGCTCATATGCTGAATGGGGCTGCAGTTTGGAGCAAGGCTGGTATTTCAGCCAGCTGGATAATGAGAGCATCCAGAGTTATAACAGGAAGGATTAAAAAATGTAATTGCTAAYGGGGAACTAATTGTTAATGGGGAATCATCATTGCAGGAGGGTGTTCCCCGTGTGGCCCCGCAGGGATCTGTTCTTGGCCCATTGCTAATCACTCGTCTTATCAATTATCTTGAAGGCAACATAAAACTGTTTCTGGCAAAGTTTGCTGGTGACACAAAGGCTGATGTATGTAACGGAAAGGACAAGTCCATTGCACGCAGAACTCTGGAGCAGTTAATATAGTAGCCTTCCCTCKGCAAGAGCATGTGTTTTATGTAGCCAAACACAAGTCCATTCAYCTCCGGTGGAGGAATGCAGGTCAGACTCACAGAAAGCAGGACTGCATCTTGAGGAGGACAATGCTGATAATGCCTTGGCAGGAGCCACCTGGAGATGAAATGCCAGTGTGCTGTGATGAGAGCAAAACTTGGCCTGAGACACAAGGAGGTGTCAGGGGAGATGGGAAGGTGCTATGTAATGAGGAGACAGACCTTTCTCCTGCACTGGTCCCAGCCTGAGTGGGGAACGAGCCTCTGTGGGAAGCACGCACCATCTCCAGCCTCCCAGCCAGCCACTCAGCACACACATGCGGTCCCTTTGACCTTGCCTTCCCCAGTGTAAACAGCGAGTGCCAATTACAAAAATTCCAAAACACTGTTGCACATGCATCTCACCCTGGGGAGCGGGTGGAAAAACAAACAACACATGACAGATGTTAGTCATGTCACTTAATGCATGACTGAAAGGCACTCCAATAGCATGGTGAGGAGAGGAAACGAGATGAGACGAGACAGGACGAGTCCTTCTGTATGTATATTGGATGCGGGGGGGAACATTGCCACCAAGGATGAGGAAAAGGCTGAGGTACTTAATGCCTTCTTTGCCTCAGTCTTTAATAGTCAGACCAGTTATCCTCAGGGTATTCAGTGTCCTGAGCTGGAAGATGGGGACGGCGAGCAGGATAAACCCCCCATAATCCAGGAGGAAGCAGTGAACGACCTGCTATGCCACCTGGACGCTCACAAGTCTATGGGGCCGGATGGGATCCACCCAAGAGTGCTGAGGGAGCTGGCGGAGGAGCTTGCCAAGCCACTCTCCATCATTTATCAGCGGTCCTGGTTAACAGGAGAGGTCCCGGATGACTGGAGGCTTGCCAATGTGACGCCCATCTACAAGAAGGGCCAGAAGGAGGACCCGGGGAACTACAGGCCTGTCAGCCTGACCTCAGTGCTGGGGAAGATTATGGAGTGGTTCATCTTGGGGGCACTCGCAAGCCATGTGAGGGACAACCAGGGGATCAGGCCCAGCCAGCACGGGTTCATGAAAGGCAGGTCCTGCTTGACCAACCTGATCTCCTCCTATGACCAGGTGACCCGCCTAGTGGATGAGGGAAAGGCTGTGGATGTGGTCTACCTGGACTTCAGTAAAGCCT